>JAESUZ010001669.1:600000-1170892 GCA_017311185.1 Proteles cristata cristata | reverse complement strand
TGTTCTTATTTCTTGAAGAGAAATGCTTAGAAGGGACATCTGTGCTTCCTAGCTAGCCGGGGGCTTGGGGGTGGTGTCCCTTCCAGGATGGTCAGCCTCATGCCCTCAGACCTCCTGCCTGATTCCTGCTCTACCTTTACACTTGTTCCTTCCTACTTTTAGAAGCTTTTCTTTCCCTTTGGCCTAACCCAATTAAAACTTCATTTGTTGTACTGTGAACCCGCTTTCCAGCCTCCCTGCACACTTAATCTCACAGCCAAAAAGTTGATCACGCCATTGCTTGCAGCCAGTTGCAAAGCCTTCTTGTCCTCAAGGGCGCCCCACCCAGGGCTGGGTACACTCGGTGACTAATAAATATTTGGTGTGAGAGTGATATCCTTTCCCCCCATAGACTTCTCCCTTAAAACATAGTCTGCATGTTCTAGAAGTCCTTTCAAAGTAGGTGGAAAAACAGTGGGTCAAGAGGTTTACCTAGCAGTTGTTACAGGCTATGCAGTCTGGACGAAGCTGATCCCTTTCTGAGGTCAAGGGAACTGAGATGACCTTGTGAAGCACCTAGAATTCATTTATTCAACCAATGCTGCCTGAGGGCCTCCTGCAAGCCAAGGAACTGGAAGTTCAGAGTCTGGTGGAGGAGGACAGTAAGGGACAGACAATAAAAATAAGCATAACAAGTAAGTCTACTATAAAATATATTTAGGTGTTAAGTGTTACAGAAGAAAGTACAGCAGGGGTCCCTGGGTGGCTCAGTTGGTTGCATCCCACTCTGGCTCAGGTCACAAGCTCAGGGTTTATGAGTTCTAGCCCCGCACTGGGCTCTGTGCTAACAGCTTGGAGCCTGTTTGGGATTCTCTCTCTCTCTTCCCCTCCCTGACTTGCGCATGCACTCTCTCTCTCTCAAAATAAATAAATAAACCTTAAACAAAAGTATAGCATAGCAGGGAGGATCCATACATGTTGGGGCTCAGTTTTCATCATTAACTGGGGGATCAGGACAGGTTGAATTGAGAAGGTAAAATTAACCCAAAACCTTGAAGAAGATGAACAGGCCAGTCGAGTAAATAGCTGAGAGAACCTTCCAGGAGAATGAAACCTCTGGAACAAAGGCTATAAAGAAGAGTTTGTAGGGCAGGTTAGAGGAATGGCCAGGCTGGGTGGTAGATGTGGAATAAGCATGGGGGCCAGTGGTGGGGAGTCCCGCAGGGAGGCGGCGGGTCACCCCTGGGGCCACCGGAAGATTTCCAGCCCTTACTTGGGGGAAACAGGAGTCACTAAAGGGCTGTGAGCCAAGGGGTACCATGGTGGGACTTGGTGTAGTAGTAGAAGTCCCCTGGCTGCTGTGTTGAGAACAGATCGCATGGGGTGAAGACAGGCACAGGAAAGCAAGGTAGGAAGCCGCTGCAAATGCCCAGTGGAAACGGCAGGCACTCAGCCCAGGGTGGCACTCAGGCACGTGGTGGGAAATGATAGGATTCTGGATCCACTTTGAGCACAGACTCAGCAGGATTTCCTGAAGAGGGATAGGGGTGTTGAGTGTGGTGTCACAGTTTGGGTCCTGACACACAAGATGCTATTGCTGTCAGTCTGGTCAGAAGGCTGTGGGTACAGCGGGTTGACAGGAAGCTTGGTTTTGAACACGGTGTATTTTGGTGTCTTTGCGTAGTACAGGCAGAAATGTTAAGTAGGCAGAAGAAGGATATGTAGGCCTGGGCTCGAGGGTGAGGTCTAGGTAAGAAACAAAAATTGGGGAGTCATTAGTGTATATAAAGCAACGAGACTCAGTGAGATCACCAAGATATCAAGTGGAGACAGAGATGAGGCAAGTGGCATAGCTGTGGTCCCCTAGGAACCGATGGCAGACACAGTTCAAGTCCAGCTTGGTCAACTCTCAGCCACATCTGGTTTATTTCTACTGCCCCCTGGTGCCCCCACTCAGCGGACTGCATGTAAGAGGTTCTGCACATGGTAGTTTCCTGATGGACCCTGGATTTCTTTCTGTCTCAGGTAGAAACGAGAGAGGACACGGCCTGTCTGTGGTCACCCTGGGAGAAGTGTAGGGACTGTCCTTCTTTCCTTAGTTTGACATGACTTGGGATTTTTCTCACAACAGCTAGAGTATCATTTGGAAGATAAGCTATATCTTGTCTTCTCTCATTCTCTTTTGCTTATTTTGTTTTTGTGTCTCTGGCCTGCCTGCCTTCCTTTCTTTTCTCCCTCCCTTCAACCTTCCCTCCCCTCTTTCCTTCCTTCCTCCCATCTTCTCCCTTCCTTCTCCCCTCTGTTTATCCCTCCCATTCCCTCTGCCACAGGGCATCTCCATCTGATGTTTCCTCTACCCAAAACACTCTCCCTGCCACCCTGGATCCTCACTTCCTTCAGTCTCTGCCCAGATGTCTTCTTCTCAAAGAGGCCCTTCTTAGTTACTGTCTCCAGAAGTATATGTCTCTTCTAGTATCATCTCTGTCTCTTTTGTCCCGACTCTGTCTTCTCCAAGCACTCATGGCCACCTGGCACTGTATGCCTCTTTGCTTTTGTTCATCTCCTTCTTCACTTTGCTTGTGGTATAAAACCACACCTCGTCCATGGCAGTACATATTGGTAATGAATGAATGAATCCTAAAGGGCCATGGGAAGTTCAACTGCTCCCTTACGGTTGATCTTCAGGGCTTCCCTTCAAAGAATCTCACAGTTTCATAGTAGGGGTATTTATAGCCTCCTTGGAGCTATGGGCTTTCCTATACACCAAGGTAGCTGCCAGTGATTACAGGGGTCTGTACCATGTTCACCCCTCAGCAGGTTCTCCCTGGGGCCAGATGAGGTACAGAAGAAATGCACACACACGGGGCACTTGAGGAGAACTGCTCCCCACCTCTGCAACCCTGGGGTGCCTGTACCTCAAGGAGCTATGGATGTCTCCTTGTCCTGCAGGGTAAAGTCACCTAAAGTCTGCACGTGGGTAGGCAGGGATGCCACAGTAAGGGCACTGGGCTGTGAAGCCTGGTGTCACTACTCTCCTCTTCCCCCAACCCACAAAGTCGCAACATATGCCTTCAAGGCTCTCTCACCCTCACCCCACCTTCAGAAGCAGCCATTTTTAACATCTCATTTATAGAAATGAGAGCCGAAGCTCAGTGAGGCTCAGGAGTCTATTCAGGGTCACCAGGATGGTAAATGGGTGGTAAATGGAGGTAAGTGGGGGTAAAATGGGGGGTCATCCATGTGGGTCCAAAGCCCCTGTCCTTTTCACCCTTCCAGGCCACTTTTCTGAGCCCATTTCCTTATCTGCAAGGGAGGCCGAGGCTGTGAGGAGAAAATGCAATAAGGGCTATGTGGTCACAGCAGTATTTAAGCCACATTGGCTGAAATCGAATTAACACTTATCTCTTGAGGTTTCAAGGTACCAAGACTGACTGGTTCTTTCTCCTTCCTGTGTGGGGAGGTTGGTTTGCGCATTTTGAATGTGTTAGTTGATGAACAAGGCATTTCTAGTCTGTTAAACTAATAATCTTAATATTTTATTTTAATTGTAAGGCACCTATTCCCTTTTGTTCCTTTAACAAATCCAATTAAAACAGAGTACATTCAGAATTACAAAATAGATGCTATTAAACCAATAAGAAATCATAATCTTTTGTTATTGGGCCATGTGACCCCCTGGGAACTTTTGCTCCAAATAAAAGTTGAATTCTTATTATCCGCCAGGGGAAGGGGGCAGTTTGACAGATAACGACTTCCCAGGCAGCACATGTGCAGAGCCTCACTGGTGCTAAGGATGGAGAAGTAAATAATATTAAGGGTAGACTAAGCTATACGTGCATAATATCCCAGGAAGATACTTAGAGCTGCGTTGATCAGATTAACCAGCTAACTGCCACATGAAGTGAACTTGATAATTTCCACACAGACACTCTGTATGCTGCAGCCCTGTTGTCGTGGAAAGAACACTCCACCCTGAAGCCTTGGGGGTAAGGGGAGCCGTTTGAGCTTGAATAAAATATTTCATGCCCCACTCTGCCCCACATTGTCCTTATCTTAGGGTAGGAGGAAGATTCCCACCTCAAAGGAGAGTAGTGACAACTGAATAGAATGGCAAATGGGAGGTTGCTTTGTGAAGAAGGCATGATGTGCCCCTTAGGGCTTAGCATGCTTGTGTGGGGGAAGGGGTGGATGGCGTCATGTGATCGACAAATGGAGACGGCCTCTTATCTGGGAAGGTCGGCCATGCAAGTTACAGGGGTTGGATTTTAGTGAGCCCACGTGGTGAAAATCAAACTTCTGGTGGTCTGCATACAGCCTCTCAGGGCGTCTGCACAGCCAGCAGCCACCCCAGGATAGAAGAGGGCCCCCAATTGTGCTGAGCCCCCAGGAATGTGGCGAGCTATTTCTGGACCGTGCTGGATGAAAACCTTTATCTTTACGCTCTTGACAAATTCAGTGTGACTGTGAGGGGACTAGCACAGCTGAAGGACAACCGATGCCTGTCTCCATCACCACCTGCTTGAGGGCACACACCTAGTAAGTAAACTGTGATGGCATATGTATACCTTTAAACTGTCTCTTTCTCTCTCATCATCAATCTCCAACCTCTTACAGTTCAATGACTCCATTAATGCTATTACAATATCTTTAAAATTCATCTTATTCAGATATACACCTCCACGTATGTATTTAGGAGAATGAACACCAGGCACATTAGCCCCTGGCCAGTACAGCGAGCAGGCAGTGTTCTGAAATGGTTTCTTCAGGGATTCCAATTTGCAGTGGTCCCTCCAAAAGGTCAGTGGGACATCTGCATTGTTGACCTGGCAGGGACTCTGGCCAAAGTTTGGCCAGCTATTTCAGCTAGGGAGGCTACTCTGTTCGCCCTAAGCTGATTGCAAGTGGGCATCACTGCTCTTTCCTGGCTAACCCATGCCAAGTTAGAATGAGCCTAAATGAACAACTGATCATCCAGAGTTTGCAACCCTGTGACATATCTTGGTTCCTACATTGGAGACCCCATAGCAGCACACCAAAATCAGCAGCACACCTTTAGGGGGACATGAGGGGCCAGCAGCTTTAATTTCTGGTACAGGTGTCTTTGCCCTGGGAGTACTAGGATTCTAGAATGCCTTCTTCTCCTTGGAGTCAGGGGGCCAGCAATGTACCCTCCCCACCCCTCCCAGGATAAGCAATTCCTACTGTTAGCAACAGAAGAAAGAGAAGAGAGGCAGGTTAGCATAGCACAAAGACCATAAGCTTTGGTCTCAGACACATCTAGGCTCACTTTGGCCATGGTGTGTTGTCTGTATTACCTTGGGGAAGACACTTGACTTCTCTGAGCCTCAATTCTCTTAGTTTCAAACAAGAATGATACTTGGCATAGTTGCTGTGGAGATACAGAAAGGGTCTGACAGCGTGTTCTCAGTAGTTACTTTGGTACATGTCACTTGAGTGAATGATGTTGAGAGGACCTTCTGTAACTGACGTCAGGAAAGCCCCAGGATCATGGGGACGCTGTAAGCCTCCACTCCTGCTCTCTGCATCTCTCTCCATCAACTCTGCCAAGCGCCTGGTGGAGCCGATGCTATGAGTGTCACAGAAAGCTTTCTGCCTCCCGTCTGTCCCCTATACCCTTCCTAGCAATCTGCCCTTCTGTCCACAGGAAAGAGGGGTGCAGCATCACACAGCTGGGGGCAGTAATAGGAAAAATAAAACCATTTCATGTTTAGACACCCCCAGGAAGCCTATGCTCTGCAAACCAGCTACCTCTGGAAAGCAGGTAGAGGAGCACACAAATCCTGGCCCAGAGTGGGCACTAAACAAAATGGTGATTCTTCCCCCAGCCCCCTCATGCAAATTACATCCGAGTCAAACATTAGTGCCTATTTTAGTGGCCTGGTCAGAGGTTCCAGACAGATGCACTCCACAGATGCCCCCACGGTGACCATCCACATCTTCACCTGCCACATGGCTGCTTACGAGAAGGTATGGCTCGTTTTAGGGAGGGGTGGAAGCCACAGGGAATGATCTGAAGCCATGTGAGAAGTCACAGCAGTGGTGAGGCTGGCCTCTTACGCAGCTGGTGAATGGGTTTTATAAGAATCAGAAGAGAGAATAGGTGCAGTGCCTTTGGAATGGGTGATTTTTTTTGAAGGACACACCATTTCCCTTTAAGACCTGGCCCCCAAGCAAAAGAAATTTCTCATCCATACAATAAGAAGCTTGCTGTGAAGGTAGCTCCTATATTGGCTATGAAATGGCAGTGACTTTGGGGGTTTCGGTTCTACAGTGTGTCTCTCCTGTATCTCAATGCATCAGTCAAAAGGGTGAAATAATTATGGTGAGACCACATTAGCAAGATGTTGAAGATATCATATATATACAAAGTCAGTCTTAATTACAAATATAAAGATACATGAGTGCAAAGCACAAGATAAATTCTATTATCATCTAGATGATAACAATCTTACAACTGAAAAATGTCTACAAATATTTTGATGGCATTAAAATATAGGTTGCCATTACATTTTTAATTTAGATATCCATGGGGTGTCCCACCATGCTGTTTGATTCACCATGACTATATAGAAAAATTAATTAGATATTAGAGTCAACCAACTGGTCTAGTTTTTCCAAAGTACAAAAGCCAATTGCTCAAGATAAAAAGACTGGGTACCTTTAAAAACTTTTGGTATTAGGGCTTCTCAGCTATTCGTACGATATGAAATCTATTATGTATCTAACCACCCTTCCATATGCCTGTCTGCCCATCCATCCATCTATCTCTCCATCTATCTGTTTATCAACTTTTGTCTCTTTTCTCTGATTTCCAGCTTCCCTTGTGTGGGCTCTTGGTCCCCCTCTGACATTAGAGGATTCAGTGAATTGATAATAACAGACCATCTAACCAGGTTCAGTTGAGTCAAAAGATCATGAGTTTTACACTTCTTTTGCCTATACTGACTCCCTTACTCAATAGAAGAACGGGATAGGATGCTGACCTTTCTCAGCTGAATGAAAAAAGGGCTATTCCTGTTCTTTGGGAACTTCTGGCACTGGTCTGCTTCTAGTGGCACTCAGTCCCTTAGGTGGTCAGGATGGACCCTGAGCAATATAATACACCTGCTCTCCATAACCAAGAGCAAGGGACCCAGCCAGGAAGAGGGACCCTGAGGAGAAGTATGAAGGTGGTGGGGGCTGATCACGCTTCATCTGGCTTAAGACTGTCTGGGGATGCAGACTTGCTGGGGAAGAGGTAGAGTGCATTATCCTAGCCTCTGCTTTGCCTTGCAGGTAATTAAATGGGCAGGCTCAAGCCATAGGGCCTGTTGGAGGGAAGCTCGTTAATGGAGAAGTACTCTGTGGGCAGCTCTGTGCTGCTTCCTTCTCCTCACTCATCACAGATGGAGGGCTTCTTCTTATCAGGGTGTGGATGGGCTTTGGGGAGCGGGCTTCCCCAGGCCCACCTGGGGGGATCTTCAAGTCTACTGGGAGCATCCTTCTCATCCAGGGCCCCTCTAGCATGTGCTTACTGTGTTTGGCCTTTCTGAGCTGAGCTTTATCTTGAATATAAGAAATACAAAGATAGCTCCCAGACTTTGGAGCGCTCAGGAGAACCAGGAGGTCAGAATCAGTAACGATTTAGATTTTAGCTCTTTGGGCTTGGAGACTGGCTCTGTTTTTTGCTCACTTGTCAGAGCTTTGTCACATAATAGACTCTCAATATACTTACACAATGAATGAATGAATGAATGAATGAATGAATGAATGAATGAACGAATGCAGTAATAAGCACATGGATTTGGTTTAAATTAGTCCCAAAGGACTAATACAAGGATCATAAACAAAGGAAACTTTACTATTTGTTCAGGCCCATGTGACAGAATGGCCAAATAAAATACAGACTTACACAATGTTTGAGGCACATATAAATTAAAAATTTTCTCTCGTTTATATGAAGCTCTAATGTAACTGAGAATTTGTAATTTTATTTGCTAAATCTAACAGCCTTATAATGCGAAAAAGCAATTAATAAGCATTAAGTCCAGAACACAAGATCCATTGCTCTTGGTCCCTCTTTTTTAAAAAAAAATTTAAATGTTTATTCATTTTTGAGAGAGAGAAAGAGGAAAGAGAGAGAGAGAGTGAGAGAGAACATGGGAGGGGCAGAGAGAGAGGGAGACACAGAATCCAAAGCAGGCTCCAGGCTCTGAGCTGTCAGCACAGAGCCCGATGCGGGGCTTGAACCCACAAACTACGAGACTATGACCTGAGCCAAAGTTGGACACTTAACCGACGGAGCCATCCAGTTAACCCCAGTCCACCTTTTTTTTAAATTGAGATTTCAACTCAAGTGCAGGGCAGTTTTTCTGACATGCGCCTAGTGCATAGTTGTTCCCTGTGGTGATATGCATGTACCATAGCAATGCCACATGGTACACATTTGAATGCCTTTTACTGGGCAGGACAGGGCTAAGTGGAGGCATAAAAATCCACAGACTTCCAAAACCAGGCTAAGCCAACAGCCACAGTGAAAAGGAAAGAAATAGAATATGGAGTCCCAAATCTTTTTAAGTTTTTTTTTTTCTCTCTTAAGTGTAAGATTTCCTTTTTGTGGCATACAGTTCTCTGGGCTCTACCAGATGTACAGCTTCACATAAGCACCAGTCAGGATACGGGCAGTTCCGACACCCTGGAAAACCCCCTCCTGGTGCTCCCTTGTAGTCATACCTTGCTCACCCCTGATCCCTGGCAACCACTCTTCTGTTTTCTGTACAATCATTGTGGCTTTTCCAGAATGCCATATACATGGAGTCATTCACTATATAAGCTTTTAAGACTGGCTTCTTTTATTCAGCAAAAATGCTTTTGAGATTCATCCAAGTTGTCGCGTATGTCAATAGACTGGTCCTCTTTATGTCTAATAGTGTTCCGCAATAAAGATAACGCCACAATTTCTTTATCCGCTCACTGCAAGGCCTTCGGGTTGTTTTCTTCTGATTTTGGCAATTGTGAACAGAGTAGCTATCAACACACATGAATAAGCTTTTGTGTGAACCTCAGTTTTAGTTTTTCTAGGGTAATTATCTGGTCGGGGGGAATGCTGGGTCGTAGGGTAAGTATACAGTTAATTTTATAAGGAATTGCCCAACTGTTTCCTAGAGTAACATTTTGAATTCCCATTAGCAATGCACCAGTGATTTGGTTGTCCTATGTCCTTGCCAATTCTTTGTACTATATAGATTTTTATGTTTTGGTTTGTTTTTTACTTTAGACATTCTAATAACTGTGTCGTGGTATCTGTGTGTGATGTTAGTTTGCATTTTCCTAGTGACTTATGATGTTCAGCAGCCTTTCGTGGGCTTATTTGCCAACTATGAAACTTCTATGGTGAAAAGTCCCATTAAATCTCTTGGGCGTTTTATTTTTTATTGTATTATTTGTCTTCTTACTGTTGACCTTGTGCTCTTTATAGATTCTAGATAATAGTCCTTTTGTGGGACATGTGTTTTGCAAATGTTTGCTTCCATTCTGTAGCTTGTCTTTTTATTCGCAATTCTTTTAAGCAAGCAGAAATTTTTTATGGAAGTCCAACTTGTCCATATTTTACTTTTTTATGGGTTGTACTTTTGCCTAACTCAAGCTTATGAAGATTTTCTTATATGTTTTCTTTTAAAAGTGCCATGGCTTTCTACTTTACATTCATATCGGTGATCCATTTTGAGTTCATCTGAGTTAATTTCGATAGTTTGAGATTCAATGTGTTTTTGCTTATGGGTAACTAATTGTTCCAACATCATTTATTGGAAAAGTTCATTGCTCTTCCATTGAATTTCCTTTGAACTTTTGTCAAAATTCAACTGACCATATTGGCTGTATTTGTGTGGTTCTATTTCTGTAATCTGATCAATGTATGTCTCCGTTCACCAAAACCACATGTTGTAATCACATGGTAAGTTTTAAAACTAGAAGCATGAATCCCCCAACTTTATTTTTCTTTATTTTTCTTTTTCAGATTTTTTTTAGATTTCTAGTTTCTTTTCCTCTCAATATACATTTTATTTTTTTTTTAATTTTTTTAAATGTTTTTTATTTATTTCTAGGAGAGAGAGAGAGACAGCATGAGCAGGGGAGGGTCAGAGAGAGAGGGAGTGACAGACTCTGAAACAGGCTCCAGGCTCTGAGCTGGCAGTCAGCACAGAGCCCGACATGGGACTCGAACCCACGAACCGTGAGATCATGACCTGAGCGAAAGTCGGACGCTTAACCGACTAAGCCACCCGGGTGCCCCTCAATATACATTTTAAAGTCTGTTCATTCATGTATAAAAATAATCCTGCTGGAATCTGTATTGATCTTTAGACCAATTTGGATAGAATTGACCTCTTAACTCTACTGAGTCTTCCGACTCATGAACATGCTACATTTCTCCATTTATTTAGATATTCTTTGCTTTATTTCATCAGTGTTTTATAATTTTCATCATAGAGATCTGTAAAATTTTGTTACTTATCTGAAATACACAGGCGTTTTATCTTTTGGAGCATTATTCTTTTCCGAATTTCAAAGTCCAATTGTTTATTGCTGGAATATAGAAGTGTTTTTTTGGTGTGTTAATCAAGGTGTTAACCTTATATCCTGCAACCTTGATAAACTCATTAATTACTTCCAAGAGTGTTTTTTTAAATTTTGTGGAACTCTCTAGGTGAACAAGCAGGTAATCTGTATGTAAGTAAGGAGAATTTTGTTTCATCCTTTCCTACCTATATGCCTTTTATTTTTCTTGTGCTATTGCACTGGCTAGAATTTCAAATATGATGTTGAACAGGCATACTGAGAATTTACCTTGTTGTTTTGTTGCCAAACATAGGGGGAAATTTAGTCTGTCACCGAATATGATATTAGTTGTAGGGTTGTGTGTATGTATGTATGTGTGTGTTTGTATGAATGTGTAAGCCCTTTATCAGGTTACAGAAGAGCCTTTCTACTACTGGTTTGCTGTCATCAATGGATGTTATCTTTTGTCACTAATTTTTTCAGCACCATTTGGTATGATCATGTATTTTCTTTTTATAGTCTGTTAAAATGCTGCATTACATTGATTTCTGAGTATTAAATCAACCTTGCCTTCCCATTTGGTTGTCGTGTATTTTTCGTTTAACTTATTACTAGATTCCATTTGCTAATAATTTATGGAGAATTTCTATGTCTATATTCATGAGAAATATTACTCTGCAGTTTTCTTTCTTTATATGGTCTATATGCGATTTTAGTATCAGGGGCATGCTGGCCTTAGAAAGTAAGTTAGGCATTGCTCCCTTTTCTATTTTCTAGAAAACATAATGTAAACTTGGTGTTGCCTTTAAATTTTTGGTAGAGTTTGTCAATAAAACTATTTGGGTCTGGAGATTTGGGGAGGGAAGTTTTCCAAGTATGAATTCAGTCTCTTTAATGAATATTGGTCTTCATAGGTGGTATATTTCTTTACTGATGAGATTCTTAGTTTGTGTTTGATGACTCCTAGATTTTTTTCTAAGGTTGTTTGCACTATTCCCTTACTATTCCTTTAATGTCTGTCTCTTTAATTACTGATATTCATAATAGGTGCCTTCTCTTTCCCTTTTTCTTTCATCATCAGTCTGGTTAGAGGCTATCAATTTTATTAATCTTTTCAAAGGAGCAGCTTTTAGTTTCATTGGTTTTCTCTGTTGTCTTTCTACTCTCAGTTTTATTGCTTTCTTCCCCTTTCTTTATTATTTACTCCTTGTGCTTGCTTTGGGTTTATTTTTATCTTCTTGCTAGTTTTTAAAGATGGAAGTTTAGGGGCGCCTGGTGTCTCAGTCAGCTAAGTGTCCAACTTCGACTCAGGTTATGATCTCGTGGTTGGTGAGTTTTAGCCCTGTGCCGGGTTCTGTGCTGACATCTGGGAGCCTGGAACCTGCTTCAGATTCTGTGTCTTCCTCTCTCCCACTCTGCCCCTACCCTGCTTGTGCACTCTCTCTCAGAAATAATAAATGGATAAAATTTTTATAAAATTAAAAAAAAGTTCACATTATTGGTTTGATACCTTTCTTACTTTTTAAAATTTTCCTAGTACGAGCATTTAAAGCTATGAATTTCCCTCTAATCACTGCTTTAGTTGCATACCATAGTCTTGACATGTTCTATTTTCATTTTTCTTCAGTTCAAGACATTTTCTGATTTCTCTTGAGATTTCTTTGATTCATAAATATTTATAAATATATGGCTTAATTGTTAACTATTTGTGGAGATTTTCACTTATCATTCTGATATTGATTTCTAATTTAAATTCCATTATTTTTAGAGAACACTCTTTCCTTTATTTCAATTTGTTTACATTTGTTAAGATTTGTTTCCTCAACAAGAATACAGTACATATTTGTGAATATTCCATGTGTACCTGAAAAGAATGTGTATTCTGTTGCGAGCTAGAATATTTTATGTGTTAATTAGATCAGTAGTTCTCATGTGGTGGTGAGTTTGCTTCCTAGTGAGGAGTTGGCAAATGTTTAGAGACATTATTGTTGTTAAAACTATTAGAGAGCTACTTTCACTTAGTGGGGAGACCCTTGTGGCTTTCTGCTGCTAAATATCCTGCATTGTACAGAACAGAACTTTCCCCTGTCCTGCCCCACCCCTGCTAACAACAAAGAATTATATGGTCCCAAATGTCAATAGAGCCAAGGTTGAGAAACCCTGTCCCTTGTGATTTTCTTTCTAGTTGGTTTATTGATTATTGAGTGACAAGTATTGATATCTCCACTTTTTTTTTTTTTACAAATAGTTTATTGTCAAATTAGTTTCCACATAACACTCAGTGTTCATCCCCATAAGTGTCCTCCTCTATGCCCATCCCCCCCCCCCCACATCCATCAGTCCTCAGTTTTTGTCACCATTCAAGAGTCTCTCATGGTTTGCCTCTCTCCCTTTCCCCCACCATTTCCGCCCTTCTTCTCCCCCTTGTTCCTCATAATCCTCCTATACGTGCAAACATATGATATTTGTCCTTCTCTGCCTGACTTCTAATCATAAATCTGTCTATTTCTTTTTTCAATTCTACCAGTTTTCAATTATTTTATATCAAAGCTCTGGTCTTAAGTACATATACATTTAATATTTTTGTACCTTCATGGTGAAGTGTCTCTTTTATCATTATGTAGTATTCTTCTTAATCTCAGGTAAATATTCAAGCTCTGGAAATATACTTAGTCCGATATTAATAAAATCATGAAAATCTGTCTCCTGACAGCATGTTTTTGTTCAGGGTGGTAGCTTGGTCCAAAATGGAAAATCAGAAAGCCTCTAGAACAAGGAAGGACAGTTTGAATTCTCTTCCTAGCTGAAGACCTTCCTTGCTCCTGAGCCTCAGTCTTCCTCTCTTTACAATGAAGATAATCCAATGGATCTTACTGGATTGTTGAAGATTAAAAGGAATACGTGCAAAGTTCCTGATAATAATATTCAATAGTTAACGTTAATCAAACTTTTACTATGCGCCAGGCACTGTTGTAAGCACTTTATGCTTAGATAATTTACATTCCCCAAGAGCCCTATGGGCGGCTGTTTTCATAATGAGAAAATTGTGGCACTAAAAATTTAAGAAAATTCTTCAATGTAGAGGTAGACTTCTAAGCCATGAATTCTGAGGCCAGAATCTACCCATGACTCTGTACATTCTACTTTTCTACGTGGTGGCAGTCATAACTACTATCATACCTATCAGTGCAGAGGAGTCTGCAGCTGAGTTTCAGTGTGAGGTATGTGAAGGGAGGAAGTGTAGGGGGTAGGAAGTAGAAAAAGACAGCATTTTTTTTACAGTCTGCCAGGCTCAACCCTGGCTCCTCCACACTCATTGGCACAGTGTAGGCACACAGTCTCACCTGTGGGCTAAGCAAAAGACATCCCTGTGCCATTTCTGTTCAACTGCAGTGATAGTAGCTAAGGTGTAACTAGTGCCTCTGGGTCAGAAGGTGAGGATAAATGTAATGAGTCATTCCTAACTCCCACCTTATTCCCTCATATCCAGGCTATGCTGCTGCTGCTTTTTTTTTTTTTAATGTTTAGTTATTCTTGAGAGAGGAAGAGAAAAAGAGACAGAGAGAGAGAGAGAGAGAGAAAGAGAGAGAAAGTGGGGGAAGGGCAGAGACAGAGGGAGACACAGAATCTGAAGCAGGCTCCAGGCTCTGAGCTGACAGCACAGAGCCCGACACTGGGATTGAACTCACAAGCTGTGAAATCATGACCTGAGAGGAAGTTGGATGCTTAACTGACTGAGCCACTCAGGCACACCTATGCTGCTTCTGAGAACTCATTAGGGATACATGAGGCAACTGAAGGAAACTAGATTTTTGTGAGAGTCTGGGAAGTGGCAGATAGCGAAGAACACACACATGTACCCCTTCGCAGGAGGAGTCCAGGACAGAATGGAGGGATTCTTATATCAAAGAATGGCACAGCCAGAGGGGTGTTGAGCATCCTTCAGGCCAACCTTACACCACTGATGAGGTTGAATTTGCTGAAGATCTTTGGCTAGGTTACTTTGGCTGATCCCCTAATTTCTGTCGTTCTCTCCTTTAACCATTCGTGAGAGAAGCATTATAGTTAGGGGGGAGTCTAGTGTCCTCATGTCATCTCCTAACTATACATATTTTCTCTTCTTGTCAGAGTATATCTTCTAGCAGTTTCTTGTGACTTGTCCCTCAAACCGATCACCACTGAATCAGAACAACACACTCCAAACATACATCCTTACTGAAAGAACATGGCCAAGGGCGGGAAAGGCCCCAAGGGCAAGAAGATTACCTTAAATGTGGCCAAGAACTGTATCAAAATCACCTTTGATGGAAAAAAACGCCTTGACTTGAGCAAGATGGGAATTACTACCTTCCCGAAGTGTATCCTGAGACTGAATGATGTGGATGAGCTCGACCTTAGCCGGAACATGATCAGAAAGATCCCTGACTCAATCTCCAAGTTCCAGAACCTGCGGTGGCTGGATCTACACAGCAACTACATCGACAAGCTCCCTGAGTCCATTGGCCAGATGACTTCTCTGCTGTACCTCAATGTCAGCAACAACAAGCTGACCACCAACGGGCTGCCTGTGGAAATCAATCAGCTCAAGAATATCCGCACTGTGAACCTGGGCTTGAACCATCTGGACAGTGTGCCCACCACGTTGGGTGCTCTGAAGGAGCTCCATGAGGTGGGGCTACATGACAACCTGCTGAACACCATCCCCAACAGCATCAGCAAACTCCCCAAGCTCAAAAAGCTCAACACAAAGCGAAATCCCTTTCCCAAGGTAGAGGAGTCAAGTACATTCATAGATTCCATCAAAAGGCTGGAAAACTTGTATCTGGTGGAGGAGAAGGAGCTGTGTACAACTTGTCTGAGAAAATGCCAACAGGCCCGGGAAAAAGTGAACAAAATCAAGAATATGGCTGCAGCAATGCCGAGAAAGGCCATCTTTTCTAATCTGGCCTCACCCAACTCCATGGCCAAGGATTCCCAGGAAGATTGGAGGTGACCTGGGACCCTGACCCTGAGGCAGGAAGGGAAAAGGGAGTGGGGGAAGATGGCGGGAGGCTGCATCTACAGGGAATTGTGGGCTTCCCCCATTACTGCAACAGCTCCTCCAGCCAAGCCCATAAAATACCTTTCCTTACCTCCTTGGCTTGTGATTTTGTTGACTGGAGGGCTTTAGTTCTTTGCCATTCCACATGTTTCTCTCTTCTTTGCATGCACACACCCACACGTACAGGCACAATGAGTCAGAAAAGGGCCATCCATCCCACTTCTTCCCAGAAGTCTCCTGCCGACAGCCCGTGGCCAGGGTAGCCAATATTGCCAGCGTACTCTTAGTCACATTGTCATCCACTGCAGGACCAAACGCAGCTCCCACATGTGGAGTTCATTCTATGGGAATGCTTTGGTTCAGGGTTTTGGAAGTCAGGAATCTCAGAGCATGGATTGGTTGGAGGGCAAATGGAGATTTAGTCTTGGGAAGGTCACAGATCTGGGCCACAGGAGATGGGTAGATAGTATCATTAAGTGTTTGCAGGTAATATCTTGGGGTGAAAGCAGCACTATCTTTTTCTCTTGTCTGCATGTGCACAATTTGCTCTAGGAGCTTTCTAGACCGAATCTGCAAGCTTTTGACTGACTGTGAATGAATGAGAGGACATCTTCATCTTATTATGTCCAATTCCTTTCTGGACTCTTGTGGGGGAGCAAGGGAAGAATGGTTGGAGGTATGGGTTTGTGCAGTCAATAAATAAATACCTTACTAGGCACTGTGCTAGGTGTAGGGACTGTGTCCTGGAGGAAAGCCTGCCCTTTCATGTGCAGACCAGTTGAAAGAAGGCAGGACAGAATGTCATTGTCTAAGAAACTTAGGATATCAGGGCCAAGATGTGTGCAGGCATTGAGAAAAGCCAAAGATTTTGGAGCTGGACAGATCTAGGGCCAGGGAAGTTCTAGTTCTAGTTCTTTCTTGCCATTTTCCTGGACATCTTACTTTGCTTTGCTTCCATCATCTATAAAGTGGGAAAAATATGGCACCCAACTGTAATGGTTGTTGCAGTAGCTGAGAACATTCCTTGCACTATTTACTCACACTCATCCGTACCTCCATACTAAAAGGAAAGAATCAAAGAATATATAGTTAGGAAAGCCTTTTTTTTTCTTTCCTAATCAAGACTTTCCTATGTAGGTGGCACGTTTTTTAGTGGTCAGTGGAAAAGTACAGAGATCTGTTCATTTAGTGGGACTAGCGTATTTCTTTTTCACATTATAAACCATAGCACATAGCACACTTCATTTCTTCACTCCTTACTGCAGTTTTCCTTTGTAATGCTTAACTGTGATGATGGTTCCTAAAACCTCTGAAGATATGACTCAAAATTCCCTGTTCAGCTTTTCCTTTTATTAAATGTTTTCCATTATAAAAATCACAAAACCACAGCATAGTTTTAAATATAACATCTTAAAGCATCCACAATTCTACAATGCATGCCAGCTATAATATTGACAGATTTCCTTATTAATTATTTTTCTATGTATATTTGCTATGCAGTGAAAATTATAGCATCTATGTCATTTTCATCCTGCTTTAAAACCTATGTTGTTACATGGTCTTAGAAACCACAAATTAAGACATCTGCAGGCTAGCCAAACACAAGCATAAGTTACTGTGGGGCATTCAAGCTGTTTCTAGTTTTTCACTAATAGAAATAATTTTGTGATGGAAGCCTATATGATGAAGACTTTAAAAACTATTTTGCATTATTTTCTTGGTATAGCCTCATTATCACAAATATGCTGAAGTGTGTTTTTAAAAAATAATTTTTAATACATGCTATCAAATAGCTTATAACAAGATTACACATTTATGATTCTACCAGTAATATATTAGAGAATCCGTTTCACTGCATCCTGGTCAGCTTCGAGTACCATCCTTTACATGTTCTCCTTTGCTTAATGTCTGAAATGATTTGCTAGAAGTCCTTCCCAAGGTGGTGGAGCAGTCGTGTCTGTGACATGCATCATAAGATGTCATGCCAGGCTCAGAAGCCACCACTGGTATGTTGTCCTTGGATGTGTCCCTAAGGTAGCCATTCTGCTATTTTAGCTACTTCCTCTTTCACCCAGGAAGTACAGAATCTAAGCAAGGGCATATGATCCAAACAGAGCGATGGCTAGTTATTTGGATATTACCCATGTCCATTCCTAACCCCTGGAGATCTTTTTTTTAGAATTAGTGTTATCCTCTTAGTCACTCAAAGGGATTGGCAGAGAACAGGAAGTAAGAATAAAAGGTCTCCCTGGGCCTCTAGGCGGGATCCTGGTCTGGGCCATGGATTTGCCCCCTACTCCTCCTGCTCTGTCACAGCATGCTTCCTCCACTGTCTTTGGCCCTCAGCATCCTCCAGCCACTGATCCTGGATTCGCAGCCAACTGAGTGGTTGCTGACACCATCCTTGTCCTATTTGTCATCGTTGGTCTAAGTGCTTTATTCTGCTTTCTTTCTCACAGCCATGTTTTAGGAAAGGGTTGTAAGCATGGTTGACTTCACCAGGATTGATAAATAAATGGGTAGGGGGCTTTGATTTGCCACAGGATATATTCATGTTTGACACCTGGTTAGCCAGGAAAAACGGCATTAGGATGGAGCAACGATTGGTGATAGAAATGAGTTAGGTGTCCTCTTCCACATTTTATCCCTTTTTTTTTCCCCATCAAGGGAAAGGCTTGATGACTTGACATTCCTTCATGCTGTAAAATTCACAGTCACTTTTCCTTCCTGGAATTTATATTAAGCCTAAAAACACTTGAAGGGGTTTCCCTTTCCTCAAACAGAACAAAAACCTTATTTAGGCTAACCCAGTCACTGCTCTTTCTAAAAGCCAGGCATGACCTCGGTGACCCCTGTATGACCTTTTCCTTTGCTGTCTTTTGCCTCCATGACCTGGAGTAATTGCCTCAGTCTCTTATCTCCATCCCCAGGATCCGTTCAACATCTCCCTAGAATAGCTTTATGGCAAAAACTTGAAGACTAATCAGCCAACAAGAATAAATGACTCCGAAGAAGAAAAGCCCTCGGTTAGGAGAAGAAAAGAGTGGTAAGGGGAACATTCTGGAAGCCAGGTTGTCTGGTGCTGGCCAAGAGACTGACTCGCTTCTTAAATTCACTTTGCCTCACTTTGCTTTAGACCATCTGTGTGTGAAAATGACTTTGGAAGTACTTGGTGTATTTTTTATGCATATAGAGGAAATGTTTAAAAAGTGATATATATAAATTATAGAAAATTAAAGTTTTAAAAGTCGGCTTTAAGACTTAAAAGACTTATGGTCTCTACACTTCCCTTGAACTAGTAAAATCTCTATGCCAGTTGCCTGTGGTAAGTTATGTACTTATGATGCAATACATCTGAAACTAAAATCTACACAAAAGATTCATACAAAAAAATATACTTAAAAATATGGTAGATAAATCAAAGTAGATTTTAGTAAGTCAGTAATGCACAGGTAGATGAAAGAAAGAAAGAAAGAAAGAAAGAAAGAAAGAAAGAAAGAAAGAAAGAAAGAAAGAGAAAAAGAAAGGGAGGAAGGAAGGAAGGAAGGAAGGAAGGAAGAAAGAAGAAGAGAAAGAAAGGAAAGAAATTAGAAATGAACAACAGGGAAAAAATAAACAAGAAAACAAAAAACAAAATGGGAGATTTATATCCTCACATTTCAATATTTACATTCAATGCAAATAGTCTTCTTTATTTGCCATGGCTCCACTCTAGAAGCAACCAAATTTCTCGTTAGGCAAATGGTTAAACAAGCCCTGGTATATCCATATCATGGCTACTACTTGGCGATAAAATGGAACATATTATTGATACCTGCAACAATGTGGATGGATCTCAATAGCATTATTCTGAGTGAACCAGGCCAATCTCTGTGGGTCCCATATTTGATGATTCCATTTTTAGATCATTCTCTAAAGAACAAAATGATTGAGGTGACAGATCAGTAGTTGCCAGGCTATAACGCTGTTGAGGGGTGGTAGAGGGTGGGTAAGATCATAAAATGGTAGCTCAAGAGATAGATCTGTGGTGATGAAAACAATTGATTATGATGATAGTGGTGGCAGTTATACAAACCTACACATATGATAAAATGACACAGAACTATGCACACATATGGTACCAATGTCAATTTCCTGGTATCGGAATTGTACTAGAGTTGCGTAAGATGTAACAACCATCAGGGGAGATTAAGAGAGAGCTGTATGGGGACTCTATATACTATTTTTGCAACTTCCTGTGAATCTATAGGTATTTAAAAATTTAAAAAAAATTTTAAACAATCCTGCAGCCTAGACGCAGCAATAAACAGATCCGTGTACATCTGCCAAGTGCTAATTTATGAGTAACTCTGACAAGCTTAATGTTTGACAACCATCCGAAGAGCTAAGGCATTTCAGGAGAAAGAGCACCTTAACCTCAGTTCACCAGATAATCTACAATGATCCACTGTTGATTTTATCCTTGAAGATGCTACAAAAAATTTTGAAAAAATGTGTGCCTTCTCTGCCTGTGTTCCGGGTTTTCTGGTGTTGGCTGGGCACAAGTAGCAAGTTGGGTGGGGGACCTTGAACCAGCAAGTGTCTCCCTTCCCAGTTCTGGGTTTTATCACCTCCCCTCCCCCAACCCTCTTTGATCCAGTGGAAACGACTAAGTGGAGCTGGAAGGACAAAGGGGCCAAGCTTGGTGTAGGCAGAGAGGCTTAATTTAAGCTTCTACCTAGAAGCGGGTCTGAGGTCATGGCCAAGGATATAGCAAATAGGAGATGTGAGCAAGAGAGATAAGAGTGACATGAACGGGGCTTAAAACCAAGGTCTGTGCATGACCGAGGTATTGTTCACTGGAGGTCACCAGACCCAGCTGCTCGTGGCCTGTTGAGCCAACCATGTGAAAAGTTCCTAAGTGTGAAAACATTGGTTGTTTAATTCACCTCCAGTTCCAGCAACTCTGCTCTAGACCCCAGGGTCTGTGTAGTCTCTGCGATTGCCCTCCCAAGGCTGTGCGGTCCCAAGAAGAACAGGGACACGTTCCTATATTCAGCCATGGGGCCGAAGCTATCTTTATCAAAGCGGTCATGTACATGACAGACTCCTAGCCTCCCCGCTGGTCAACAGTGTTTCTCTCTGGAGAGAAAGACTGAAGGAGCAGTCATGGGGAGGAGAGGTACTTGGATGTTACCCTCCATACTGCTAGCAGTGGTGTCTTGGAGGGTATGATTGATTATCGTGGAAGATCATCATCTTGTGGGAATTGATAGCCTCTTATGGTTGGTTTTCTGAGCTCTTGTCTTTCATTATTTTTCAAAGAGAATCTATAAAGGAAACTCTGACAACACCCAACTGTAGGACTTAGTGCCAGAAAATGCATTTCTTTATAAACATTATATTTAAGTAAGCTAGACAATTGAGAGAACACTTCAGAAATTACAAATATCCAGATACCATCAGGTCTCAAATATAAGCTCTGCCACACACGTAACAGCCTACTCCGGCCCGGGACACCTTGCCTTGAAGACACAGCAAGGAGGCATTTCAGATGTTGTCAGAGACCATGGCTACGGAAGGACGCTTCTAGCCCATTTAAAGGTATGTGCTGTGTACAATAGAGACTTAAGGGAAGAACCAGATAGCCATTCGAGCTTTGTATTTCACTGAGTTTTTTAAATTCTGGGCACAATCCAGATTATGTCTGCCACCCAGGGAAATGTCTATACAGAAATAAGTCCAAATGTTAGGGCCCTACTTTTTCAGAGTATCAATATAGAAGATTCTATTCTGCAGGGCTCTTTTTTCATATCTTATGGAAAGGGAATTGCCTTCTTTGGTACCCACTACCCTTTAGATAAGGACAGATTTAACATTCAATGCCAAGAGAAAGTATTTTCCAGAATAAAAATGTTCATGAACCCCCTGTTTTGTTTGTTGTTGTTGTTGTTTTTGTCACTGAAAAATAATGTAACCCAGAACATTTGTATTATTTTTCTTAGTGTCAGGATAATTAGGTAACTAGATCACTTTATTTATTTATTTATTTATTTATTTATTTATTTAATGTTTTATTTATTTCTAGGAGAGAGAGAGAGACAGCGTGAGCAGGGGAGGGTCAGAGAGAGAGGGAGTCACAGACTGAAACAGGCTCCAGGCTCTGAGCTGGCAGTCAGCACAGAGATCGACGCGGGGCTCGAACCCACGAACCGCAAGATCATGACCCAAGCGAAAGTCGGACGCTTAACCGACTAAGCCACCCAGGCGCCCTGATCACTTTATTTATTTACCTGATCTAGTTATTAGTTAACCTGATCACATGTATATTTGTCTCCTTTAAAGGAATTTTGGGTTCTTTTTTTAAGAGGGGGTGGGAAGGGGCAGAGAGAGGTTTGGGGGAGAGAATCTCAGGCAGGCTCCACATTCAATACAGAGGCCGACATGGGGCTCAATCCCATGATCCTGCATCATGACCTGAGCCGAAATCAAGAGTCAGACGCTCAACCCACTGAGCCTCCCCAGCGCCCCTTTGGGGTCATTTCTGAATGAGCATTTTATTGGTACTGCCTTTAATTTTGAAGCTGTCTGCAGCCTTTTGTGGAGGGTACAGAGAACTCTGAGCATGAGGATGTATGGGTACTCACACATCCATTCTCAAGCAGCTGCCCTTTCCTTGTCACTTCAGCTATTGTTTTGATTTTTCCAACTAGTCCTCCTCATATCTCAGCAGGGCCTGCCTGCATCTTCCATTGTGGAGCTTTCTGGCTGTCAGAAACTTGGCTGGTGAAGTGTCTAGTTGACTTTACAGAAGAAACTGCTGGAAGCTTGCAGAGTCTTGCACTCCATGAATATCCACATCTGATAATGTCACCAGAATGCTCTACTCTTATACCACGGGGAGACACAGATGGATTACAGATCCTGGGTTTATCCAGGCTTTACAAGTATTTTCCACTTAGGATCCAGGCCCACAGAACTGCCTTAGAATTCATTACGGAGGCAGCCATTGTCATTGGAATTCAGACAAAACTCTGGTACCTGAAAGCTCTGGTTTCCTATATGTACAGAATGGCTTGGAGAGGGGCCAAATCAGCTTTTGAAAGCTTTTGAGAGGAGTTGAAGATACAAACACCTATAGCACAGGCCAAGACTCTTGAGTTAGTTGAAAATTCTCAGAAGGGACTGCTCATTCTATCAGAGATGAGAAGCTCATGTTCACCAGAATGTCCAAAAGGCAAATGGATATTCTTCAAGACTCACTGCATGTAATCCAAATGGAAAACCATCAGGTTTGCTCTCAGCATAGGGAAAATGGCCAGCCAAGCCCTCCTAAGGCTGGGAGCCACTGTTGCCTTCCCTCTCTGAAACTCCCGATTGTATGCTGGGGCTGGTGGGAGAGGGACTGGAAAGGAGAGATGCACAAGATCTGAGAGCAGAGACAGCCACCTTTTTTTAATCAGTTGTTCCATAAACATGCCTGAAATATACAGCAGGTGATGCTAAAACTAAGCAAAAGAATTACAGTATTTATTGAGCACCTACTATAAGCCCATATTGGTTCAATCTCAAAGCCCACTGCTGGCTATCACAGCACAGCCCCACCAGGTCCTTGGATACTTGGGTGCTAGGCTCTAGGACCAGTGCTCCCACTGGGGCTTCCTCATTTTGTCGAAGTTCCCTTTCCACGAGCTTATGTAAGCATTTCTCTGGCACACCATGCATTGTTCCCAATGGACTCCAGAGCTTTCCTGTTTTATATTTTCCAAGAGTCTCCATGCTTGGCACCATGCTAGGGTTGTACCAGGCAAGTGCAGAATGGCCCCAGAAGATCTTGCTCCAATGGGCTCAGATAGCCATCATGGAGAAAAGGAAAAAAAAAATGGAAATAAAATGAGCACAGTGCCCAGTTGTCCCACATGTGCAAGATGGTACACAGGTTCATGTCTAGGGTCATCTCTATGAATGAGGGATGAGTACTTTCCACACCTTTGACTCATCTCTAGGCCAAGGATTCTCCTGACACTTGGTAGTCACTTTTGTACAGTCTTCCAACTTAGTGGCCATAAATCCCCGTTTGTATGTATGTGGCCACAGCTCCATAGTTTAGTTCCTCGAATGTATTCTTCCCTCTGTTCTTCCTTTGTCTGCCATCCCAGCCCTGGGGCAGAAATTCAGAAGCTTAACTTGTGTGGACCTAGGGATGCATTGCTGGCACAAGGCATCTCAAAGACTTGGAGAGCAACATTATAGAAATGGACAGAGCGAGGCTCACGGCTGGGGAGACAACTGCCTGCCCACAGAGTGATATCACAGCCATACTTTATAAGAGGGTGATCTGCAGAGACAAATGGGATTCAGCAAAGTGGCATGTCAAAGTCGATGCAAAGAGAGAGAAGTTCCAGGGAGAGGGAGAATAAGTATATGGCACATAAGTGCTGTAGTCGTTGGGGAGCTCTCCACCTGAGCAGTCGACGGCCATCTGCTTTTGCTCACCCCTCAGTACTCACCCTTCTTGTGATAACAGAACCTTGATTCTCTTGGGGAACCACCACCTGTCAGTCTGGTCTTTGTTGTTGGGGGAGCCCGATCCCACTCCCAGAAGGTGGGTGGGCACATGACACTGATCCAGCCTATGAAAGCACTTGATTAGTTCTGGGACAGGCACTAACCTAACTCTGGCAAATGAAAATCATTTTTGAGACTTTTGCTAAAATTACTGGGACGGAGCATTCCCCACGTGGTGAAATTCCTAAGATGACTAAGTCATCCTGGAGCTACTGGGGACGCTGATGCCATTATGCTTGGACAGCCTGCCAAGAACTGAGTCAACTCAAGGGAAATCCTCCCTATGAAATATACAGCTACAGTGTGTGGGGTTTATTGAGTCCAGAGATCCAGCTGTGTCTGGAGCCAGACCTTTGTTGGTCTCCAGGTATATGAGGTGATGGATCTGTTTTTCTGCTTCAGTTAGTCTGAAGTGGCTTTACATACTTGTCCTGAAATGTTGCAGAGAAATCCAAGTGTGGACATTAAAGTTTAAATAAAACATGAATAATATGAGGTCACCAGGGCTGATATTTAGCTAATATGCACAATTAAGACTGTACCATTGTTGAACTATAGAGGCATATCCATTCCAGTTTGTAAACAGTTACCCTCCTCCACCTGCCCAGTACTGCCCCAGCCTCCTGGACCACGCCCTGGCAGGCCCTGCACCTCCCAGCTAAATTTACCAACCAAACGGGTTGTGTGCCTAGCACAACAGGAGGCTTCTACTAGCAGCTACTCCAGTTGCTCTTTTGAAGGTCGTCAGTGACCCCTGCGTTGCAAAATTCAATGGTCATTGTTTAGTTCTTCTCCTGCTTGGCTTGCCAGTAACATTTTATCACCAACAGAGTGAGCCACGCCCTCCTTGAACATTCTCTTTGGCTTAAAGGACGTCTTCCACTCCTGTAGCTCCTCCTACCTTCCTGGCCACAGCTTGAATTTCTTTTGTTGGCCCCTCTCCATGTCCTTCGCTTCTAAAGCTTGGAAAACCCCAAGGCGCAGTCCTTAGACCTCCTTCCCATGTGCATTCATTCTCTTGGTGATTGTAGCCAGGCTCATGGCTTAAATACTATTCCAAATTTACATTTCACCTGGACCTTTCCCTTAAAGTCTAAGTTTATATACCTGCTGGCCTACATGATACCCCCACCTTGGTGTCTGACAGGCATCTCAGAAATAACATGTCCAAGACTTAGCTCCTGATAAGCAACACACCCCATATGGTTCTTCCTGCACGCATCCCATTTCATTTCCCACTTGCTCGAGCCTAAATCCTTGGTCTATTAAGTCCTCTCTCTCTCACACACACACACACATACCTCACACTTGCTTTAGTCAAGAAATCCCAGCAGACATACTTTCAAAACATGTCCACAAACAGAGCCATTCAAACCATCTTAGTACCACCTCACGCCCGATCCAAGCCATCCTCATCTCTTATCCACATGACTGTACAAAGCTTCTAACTGGATGCCCAGCTTCTGCCTTTCACAGACTATGCTTGTTCTTGACACAGAAGCCAGAGTGATTCTTTTAAAATATAAATTAGGTCTCATCATTCCTCCGATACCGCCCACTTATTCAGAGTGAAAGCCAATGCCATTAGCAGGAGCTCCCAAGGCCTGTATGAAGCAGCCCCTGCTACCTCTCTCCCCTCTCTTCCCTGCACCCCGAGCACCCCGGCCCCAGCTGAGCCCACTGTGCCCTCCTTGGGGCCTTTGCTCTGCTCTTCCCTCTGCCTGAAATGCCCCTTCCCCAGTTACCAGTACAACTCTTTTCCCCACTTTGTTCACATCTGAATTCAAATATTGCCTTCTTGGTGAGGGCTTCCCTGACCACCCCGTCTAAGATTTCAACCCCTACCTCTACCACTTTTTTTAATATTTATACTTATTATTTAATATGTTTTATATTTCACTTATTTAAGTTGTTTTCTTCTGTCTTCCTCAAGAAAATGTAAACTCATAAGGACAAAGTTTTGAGTACTTTGCTCTGTCAGGCAGCAACTGTCACATGTAACAAGCTAACGACAAATCATTGTGAATGACTAGGTGGTGCCCATTCCATGGTCGTTATCAATATTTTGGTTTTTCGGTGTTTTGTTTTTCATTATAAATATTTTGGATGCCACTCCTGGGGACACCCCTCTCCACCCTGTCCTGTCATACTCCTGGAGAAAACCAGCAACCACCTTCTTCCAGTTTCATCCCTAATTGAAATAAAAGCACTCACCAGTCCCAAATTAGTCTTCCAGAGAAGGGGTACTTGTAAACGGAGGCCATGGGAGGAGGCTGCCAGCCTTCCATTCCCTGGCAAAGACGCTCCAAATCACAGATTCACAAATTAATATCTGCCTCACATTCCAACGTCTACTAATTTAGCTTCTAAGCTTTCGGAGCATCTCATACCGGAAGGACAGAGCTGAGATTGCTCACACACCCCACGTGGGGCCCCGATACCAAGGCTGGGCCCAGGGTTGACACCACGCCAGGCAACCTGCCCCACCCACCATGAGCAGAGGGCTGCTTCTTGCATTTTGGTGTGAAAATGCCACAAAGCACATGGAATTCCAAGTCTGTTTGTAGAGATTTCATTGGCAGAAGGAACTCCGGGAGTAGGATGAGAGGATGGGGATGGGAGGGAGAAAAAGTGAGGGAATGCTGATTGAGGCATCTTTGCATGCTGCTTTACAGCAAGATCAGACAAATGGAGACAGTCCAAGCAGGGCCAGCACCATGCCCAGAGAGCACGGCTGGGCTCCTGCCTGCGCCATTACCTTAGATTGTGGGGCTCCTCCGTGACGCCTTTCCCCTTCAAGCTGGGTTGGAAAGAGCAGAAGCTAAACAAAAAAGGAAAGGATTATTATAGTCACAGAGGTGACTCTGTCACCACCAGAGAGACCGTTTTGGTGTCAGTCAAGAGGTAGGGCACATACTTGCCCCTCCCATACCCCAGCCTGTCCCCAGGGCATGAACACCAGACCCGGGTGCACCTCTGAGGCAGGCCCTCAGTGTCCCCTGGCTCGATCCACTCTAACCTGAATAAAAATGGTAATAAAACAATAGTTACAATATGTGATTTGTGTACCTCCTCTGGGTCAGGCACTTGACAATCAATCCCACTGCAAATTTCTGCAGCCGCTGAAAATGACATCCAGTTTAAGGCCCCTTGAGACAAAGTTGTGGAAGGGAGGGCCAACATTCACTGCCTGAGCGAGGGATACATAAAACTTCTAAATTAACTGTGCAAAACTGTGCTTAACATGTGGAGATCACAGGGGGAAATGGACATGAGGGTCAGCATGACACTGTTGACTTCTTCGGCTGGGTCTAAAATGGAACTTGTAGAAAACTTTAGGAGGCAATTTAACAGCGCTCCTTGGAGGTACCTCAGAGGAAGGCTCACAGTGAATGGAGATGTGCCCAGAGCTGGTGCAAACAGCCTCTCTGCAGTTGTTTTCTCCGGTCTGGCCCTGCCCTTTGGACCCAGGGGCTGGCTGTAGTGCCAGTGCCTGGCCAGGGCCAACAGGAAGGCAAGACTAGAAACTCTGAGCACAAAACGGGGCTTCCCAGGCTCAGGGTGTCAAATGTCACCTTAGGACTCCCAACCCAAAGTGGAGCTGAACATACCCTCCTCTCCCCCCTTCTGTTAATCCACCTTCTTTGTTGTCTGCCTGTAGCTAGGAACCTGCTTTTCTTTCTAGCCCTTCTAGATTCTCTACAGATCTATTTATCTGTGACTTTAATAATAACAAAAAAAATAACCGTTAGTATTAAAAATAAAACACCAGCTTAAATTTCTTGGATTGCTTCATTAATCTATTTGGAGAAAGAAGTTACACTAAAACAGCAGGCTTCTCTCTTTAAGAAAGAAAGATGTCCCACAAAGAAGTGGGAAATCAGTTGTTTGGAATTCTTTCCAGTGAAATATGAAATTGGAACAACTAAAATTGGCAACTGGGATCAAAAAGAAAAGATTAAGCCAAAAAAAATTATTTGGAAAATTAAAAAACTAAGCCAGAAAATTCTGGAAGGCCCATTAAACAGCCAGCTTCTTAAATGTGTTGTGTCTGCACAAGTTTTTCCCTCTTTAGTCATTATTGTCCTAAACCACTTCAGTACATGAAATAGAGCCTGTTTCTCCAGATTTAGGGAAGGCATTTCTGCATCTTTTTCTATACTTCATTCCATGATTCACTAGCTCCGTATGTCAGCAAGTTCTTCCCATGTCTGATCTAAATCCTGTTTGCTGTGGGTTGAGAACAGTTCTGCGAACAGAGCTGGGCAGTCTTTGGCCTGTTCTCAGTTCGTGATCAGTTTTCCCAAAGGAAGATTTTCAAACCCTTACCTTTTGAAGACCTTACTCCGATCGCTGTTGTGAAAGACAAGAAACTTGGAATATCCATTTTGGAAAAAGAGCTCCAGGGCGATGTCCTATAAAGAGAAACCCCTTTCACTGCTGCTGAAGTTGCCTGAAACGGAGAAACTGCAGGCCACAGAGCCACTAGCAATGGGCCATTCGGTTCTCTGTGTCAGACAACCCTTCTTATTTGTTTCTTCCATTCTCCCAAGGAGTTATAAAGACCTTAGTGACAGTGATGAGGGGAGTCCCTGCAAAATTGGTAGGAGGGCAGGAGGCCTCAGACTTTCTTTCACTGAAGCAGGAAGCAAGAGCCCCACTCTTGGATAAGCCAGGAACAGACAGAGGAAGGAAAGGGCCTGGTGGCACCTTCAGACTCCTTCACTTCTGGGTCATGAGTTTGGTTTCCTGAACCAGCGAG
Source organism: Proteles cristata cristata (assembly GCA_017311185.1). Lineage (NCBI taxonomy): Eukaryota > Metazoa > Chordata > Mammalia > Carnivora > Hyaenidae > Proteles > Proteles cristata. The sequence goes on along the minus strand of JAESUZ010001669.1, from coordinate 1,142,003 downwards.
TCACCTCATGAGAAATATTAGGGGATGGGTAGACGGGGGGTTGGGTAGGTGCAACTCACAATCTGGGCAGCACTGTATGCTGACCTACAGACCAGCAGGCACAGGGTGCTTTGCCAAACTGGTTATGCAGAGCCATTTAGATGTGGCCATGCCAACATAGCAAGGGTATTTTGTTAATGCCTAAGTGAACTCTACATAATTTCCTGTCTTTTTCCTTTCCCTCCTCCCTCCCTGTCTCCCTTCCTTCTCAGCCAAGCTGTGTAAATAACAGACTTGGAATGGCCATAGAGTCTCCGTGTAGGATGAGGCTCAGGGATGAGACGCAGCCAGGGAGTGAATCCCGAGGGCTGGAGGGAGGGAGAGGCCTGGGCATGGAGGGACCGAAGAGATGCTATATGTGACAACTGAGTCAAGTCCCACTTCTACCTGGCTGGTAGTGATCTCAATGTCTAGTTCTGGGCTCCTGGGCACAGGGAAAGTATTTGTGACGATAGTGCAAACCCTTCTGGATGGGGTAGGGGTGCACATAGGAGCCCTGCATATTTTTCTACAAATAGAAATGTAAATACTGTGCAAAAACAGATGATCGGTGCAGACGTAATGGCTTCTCCCGGCAACCTTGAGCAACCAAGAACGGACTTTCTTCTAGGGGAACCCAAGAGGGATGAGGGCCCTGCTCACAGAGCTTTCCCCGGTCCCGACTCTCACACTGCTTGGCCATGCTCACAAGCTCTCCCGCTTCCCCCTTTTCACTTTCAGGCTAACCAAACATCTGGAAACAATCACCGCCTACTGAGGGGAAAGAAACTGACTTGCTGATACCTATGTGCTACTATATATAATCTCTAAGTTAGACATAATCATAAAACAATAATTTTGAGTATTTAGGTGTGCCAAAAAGTGTGCCGAGTGCTATATATGTAATGTGGAAGAGACAAGGCATGGTCGCCTGTGCTCAAACATGCTACAGTGGCAGGGCAGTGGCCAGGGCTAGGCCCATGCCAGCCCCACTGCCCAGAACCCTCAGGGATAGCCTTCTTCCAGGGCTCCCCTTCTAGCTCGCCATCCCTGCAAAGAAGCTCACTAAGGTCAGTCAAGATGAGGACCAACACTTTGTGGGTAAAATCAGTGGAGAAGGAGGAAGAGGGCTGGTTGGATTCTAGAAGCTTGCTGATCCTTTCTAGAATGAGCCCTCTTGAAAGGTCCCCCTGAGCTTCAGTGTCAGAAAATAGCAAGGAGGCCCCCAGGCAGCAGGGTCACAGGATGAATTACAGACCCAAAGACATCTACAGATAAAACACTCATTACTTGGTTGCTTAGGGCCATTGCCCACCTCAACCCCATTGGCCTTAGCAGAACAGAGAGCTCCAGAAAGGGCAGGGCGGAAGAAAGACCAGGGACCCTCCCTTCCCACGAGGGTGGTCCCTCCTCTCTTCCTCTTCCTCTGCCAGCCGCCCAGGAGGACTCTGAACACAGATGCAACTTCACTTTTGTGAGGCTGGGCTGGGGAGGTCCAGGTGTGTTTGCGGCCAGCAGAGGCTCCTCCCTTCGCACCTGAAGTGAGAAGCCTCAAGCTGTGACTGGCTGATGGCAGAGCCCTGCCTCCGAAGGGTAGTGGTTCTGTGAACCCCTCATGAGCCCTGGAAAGCACTGGGTAAAGCTCTGGGACTCTGGTTGGAGGGGACAATCAAGAGATCTCCAAACCACTTGGCCCAGGAAATGCTCGGGAGCTTGGAGATGCGTGAGGCTGTGGGGAGGGCAGAGGGAGGAGCAGAGGTCAGCGTAGGGGTCCAGACGCTCAGACAGGGCAGGCTGACCCTTGATTGTTAGTCGTCAGCTCTGCCACGAGGCAATGGAGCTGCCCTGTCCTGTAATCCAGGATCTCCAAGGCTGCTCTGCAACGTGTCAAGGGGAAAGTAAAGCAAAGAGGCTGGATCCTAAATGACACAGTAAGAGAGGGAAGGTTCCAGAAGCCTCCCCGGAGCATACCTGTAGGAGGAAGCGTGCCTGCCGGAGCTCCCTGAGGTCCCCGTAGCTGTGTCCCTGGCACGAGTAGTGGTCGGAAGACCTGTCTTTGCTGCACATGTTGAAAATGAATGGATCGCTGATGCTGGAGAGGAAACACGGCACACAGTGAGAGGCCATCTGGAGGGCTTGTTCCCTCTCCTGCCCCGCGACATCCCGGACCCCGTGTTTCTGGAGACACCACAGGGGGAGTGCTGCCATCACGACCAGCCGGGCTGCCAGCCCCGCTGACATGCTAAACCCTTTCCGAGCTCCTGCCCATGTCGTTCCTGCCCTGGAACAGGGTGGGGCATCTGTGTCACCGGGTGAGGGGACAGACTCCAGGGCAGACACTGGCACAGGATGGAGGGGGTGAGTGTCAGGCTCTCTGGGTGCGGACAGATTGGTTTGTCACATGGGTCAGCAGGGTTTCTCCAGTCACTGGTCGGTGGGAGTGGCCGGGCATCTGCAGCGCTGAGGGCGTGCACCTGTGCACAATGCAGAATGGTCCCTGAAGGGGGAAGAAAAGGCTGCTCCTGGGGGTTGTGGCCTGAGCCCGTTGCTTAGCCTCTCGCCCTCCAGGATGGAGACTCAGCCCTTTGCGGCTCCTCCTGCCCCTTCTTAGAACAAGCCTCTCAGATCTCTGCCTTGAGCCACATTGCTTTAGGACTGACCAAATACAAAGGTGGCTTCGGTCTGGATGCTTCTTCCTGGGTGCTTTAAACCAAGTCTTCTGGCTAAGGCTCTTTGTCCTTCCATCAGGGGCTACACTGAAATTCCCCTGAATTTCACTGACTCCCCATGAGGCCATGGTGATAATTCTGGCTCCCACTCCTGGCTTAGGAGCATCTCAGGTCAAGACACTGGTGAGAATGAGTGAGGTCACCTCTGTGCTCCCATAGCCCCACGCCTGCGGGAATCATAGCAATCATCTGTACCTTAGTCGCACATTTGGTTGGTTCTTTTCCCATCAGACTATAAGTGAGTTCACTGGGGCGCAGACCTATGCCCATGGCTCTCCTCCTCCCATCTTCCCCACAGCTCCGCCCGGAGGACTGTGTTTGCTGAGAGGACTGACAACCATCATGCCCTACAGCCTGCCAAGCACATCCTGTCCGTTGTTTAATTTAAACCTCATAACAAACCCTTACGGAGCTTGTGCCATTAGTATTCCCACATCAGACATGAGGAAACTGCATTCCAAAGAGGAGAAGTGACTTTTCCAAGGCCACATGGAACTGGTTTGAAACCCGGGTCCTCTGACTCTAAAATCCAAGCTCATTAACCAATACCTTATCTCCTCTGAAGCCAAAAGGCTGGCTGGCATTTACAGAGCTCCCCCTGCAACCTCCCTCTTTGCAGCTCCCTCTGTGCTGACGGATCCTGTGACCCAGCTCTCTGAGACACTGATGACATGAGGAAGAATGTTCTGGAAAATGCTTTTAGGAAGGAGCTTTTAGGAGGAAATGTATTCATTTTTCTCCTACTTGTAGGGATTGAGTAACCTTATATGGCAGGAATGCTCAGACAGACCCAAATGCTCAGGAAGGCAAAACTGTAAAAAACATTACTGAGTTCACTGATGAGTCCAAATTGAAGTTCTGTGTTATGTAGTGTTAGTCACACATCTGTGACCAGGTCTCTTTGCCAACTCTGTATTGTCCCTGTTCTGTGTATTAAGGCAGAGTTCAGGCCCTTAAGGCCAATGGATAGAAAGGAGGAGCTGAGTCCTGTTCTTTAGGTGGAGCTGTGGCCCCAGTTTATAGATTGCTGTTCACCGCTCTTTTGCATGATATCTATCATGATATATGCAAGTTTGCCAGAGTGGTTATAGTATACTTTTTAATATGCTTAACTAGGGAAAACCACAGTAAAGTAAGTGATAACTGTATTGGTCGACCTGGACTTTGATAGTAAAAGTGGATTTCAGACCAAAATATTTGAAGTTATTTCTGGACTAATCCAATTATTGTCAGAATTTATACCTGTAATTTAGACCCAGAATCATTCACTAGATCACAAACTCTTTACCAGACTCAGCCCACGTCTGACTTATCTCTTTGTGTGTATGGAGTCTGCCCTAGTGCCTGGCACAATACGGATTTCCAGTATCTGTTGAGTTGAATTAAACAGAGGAAAGATACCTCAGAAATGTTGACTAATGTGGAGAAAATATCTGACTGTAAGCACCCTATCACAAAGAACCAGTTGGATGGCTTGGATTCCAACAAAATGAGTCAAATGTTATATACCTTGTGAGCTTGCTTGCCACTATTATGGGTAGAGTAGTGTTCTCTAAGAAGAATATGTTATATGTTGAAATCCTAATCCCCAGTACCTCAGAATGTGACTTTTTTTTTTTTTTTAGAAATAGGCTGTTTACAGAGGCAATAAAGTTAAAATGAGGTTAAGATTGGCCCTAATCCAATATGGCTGGTGTCCTTAAATAAAAGGGAAATTTGGACACAGACACACAGACACAGACACACACACACACACACACACACACACCGAGGGAAGATCCCGTGAAGACACACAGACAGAGGTGGCCATGTGACTGAAGTGATGTCCCTCCAAGCCAAGAAAAGCCAAGGGCTGCAGGGAAACACCAGAGGCTGAGGCATGGAACGATCCTCTCCAAGAGCTGTAGAGAGGCCATGGCCCTGCCGACACCTTGATTTGGGACTTCCAGCCTCCAGAACTGGGAGACAATAAATTTGTTTTTTTAAGCCACCCAATTTTTGGTATCTTGTTATATAGCTGTAGAAAACAAGTACAATCATTCTATTCAGGAAACGGTGATCTCACTGAAAGCAAAAGAAACCATCTAGAAAGGTCCTTACTCTCTGAGGAAAGCTCCAAAGTACCCAAGTGCAATCAATACTGGAGGATTTGCAGTGTTCCTGAGTTTTATTTGGGATATTTTTATGGTGCATCAGAGAGCTTCTTTCAAGGTCTAGTGCTCAACTATACTCAATTTGATGGCAGTCTTTTAGAGAAACATTTTAGGGTTGCGTTAGCTTTATTTTTAACTGGCTTATTTATGTATCTTCCTTAGTCTCCATGGTCAAAATAAGACTTAATCCCCATTGATCTGACATGATCTAATAGCCAGTCTCAGAGAACTGCATCTCCACGAGTGCCAGAAGTTTCTTAGGGCAGCTGACAAGACCTCAGAGAGAAAGCAGTGTCTGGTTAACAAATGCTTCTTTGAGGTCTGGTGACTAAAATTACCTAAGCAATTCCCACATGATAGTCCAGGGTAGTAATCTGTTCTCACTCCACTCCTCCTCGTATTCTAGAAAAGTACATTTCCAGACATGGGAAGTCTCCTTTGTCATTGCAAGTCAAGTGAGTACATACAACCTGACAACTGGGCTTCTATTAAAAGTGCAGATATAGTCAATTTGATCATGATTAGATGCACCTCATGAACACAATTTACCTAATCAATAAGATCTTATCTAACACTAACTCGATTTAAACCAGAGGTTGAGAGTGAAGCAATGGATTATGCAAGTCATTACACGAGCATGCCACATATATAGGTAGAGTAGAAAGCTTTCATCGGCTCTCAGAAAGGCAAGTCTGCAGACCCATTGTCCATATTGATCAGTATCAATAAAACATGAGCAATAAGATGGGGTGCATGTGCCAAGTATTAATTATCCTCCTTCTGCCTTAGAAAGGCACAGAAGACTCGCAGCAATCGGTGAACGTTTGGTATGAATAAAAGATGGAAATTAGCAAAAAGAAAAATGCCAAGCATTTTAAAGCAAACCTAAATCAAAGGAGGGTGGGCTGACATCTCCTCTTCCACACTCCTTAAACTCTTGTTTCCTTCCATAGGCTGTAAATGATATGACAACCAGGAGCTAAAATTCTTCAGTTGTTGGCAGGGAAGGTTCTAGTTCTTCCATCAATAGTCCAAGACAGTGGTTCTCAAAGTGTGGTCTCAGACCAGTAACATCAACATCACCCAAGAACTCATTAGAATCTCAGGCCCTCCTGAAGATCTACCAGACTGGAAATTGAGGGGCAGGTAGGTCCCCAGAAGTCTTTTAACTAGCCCTCAAGGTGACTTGATACTAGTTTAAGAGCTGCCGGGTCTAGAGGTTATCTTGTCATCATTTGAACCTTTGCTCACCAGAAAAGTCAAGAAATCTTCATATTTGTTCGAATGTGATGATCAAGTGGGTATCTTACCTGACAACTGAGCTCCTAGCCAAAGTGTGAACAGAGTCAATCTGACTTTGAATGGTTGTGCATTGTGAACACAAGGAGAGCTACCTGAACCCGAGTAGGACAAATACACTTGATTATAAAGAAGAAATTACAAATTTCCTGCCAAAGTCCTCTGGTATTAGTTGATGTAAAAAAAAAAAAAAAAAAAAGACTTTTCTAAGTTCTACCCAAATCCCAACCATCTTTCAAAACCCAGATCTCAGCCTATGTCCTCCAGAAGCCCCCCCCCCCACCACACTAGCCCCATGTCACCAAGTGTGACCCCAGAAGTTCCTCTCATCCTATGATGATGAGAGGAGCTCATTTTGTCCTGTGATATCAGTGTGCTCCGAACTCTTTCCAAAAGAACCCATTTGTGCTGCTGAGGGCACTTGTGTGCCTCACTCAGCACGGGAGGCACTGTCTGATGGTCTGCATGGAATGAGCAATCCATGAGCTATTGAATGAGCAAGCTGATGGCACTGGATTCAATTGCCTAAATAACCTGAGGAGAGATGCCCCCTTGTCTTGAGGCATGGTCTGTATCATGAGAAGCATGAGGAGCAGCCCCATTGTTACCTACCCCAAATGTCAGCTTTGGGTAACCCCAGTCATGGACGTCTCTGTCTTTAGTTCTTCTATTTTAGCTCATGACTCAGTTTCAGGCACAAATGTCAGCCCACAATGAGAACAGGTGGGAGGGGCGGGAGTAGGGGTGGCTGAGAAGGAAGTTAAGGCTCTGGGAAGGATCTGTGGGGGAAGGAGGGAACTCACTTGGATAAGCAGTGGCGGGTACAGTAGACATCACCCACAGGGGAGAGTGTGAAGTTCTCGCAGATGTAGAAGTGCTGGTGGCCAAAAAGCAGGACACCTTCGGAGACCAGGTGGCCCTGCACGATCACCAGGGAGTACTTCTGTGTCACCTGGAGGGAAACAGCATCACAGTCAGTTCATGTGCACATGAAACATGCCCATCATGCTTATGGATGACCAGTCACCCACTGAGACATTGGAAATCAGAGTAGCGCCCTGTAAGAGGGACAGAGCTGCTGCCCCAGAGTTGCCCTGCTCTTCACGGTTTATGTGGCACATCTAGACCCAATGACCTGTGTAGTTATCTCATTTACCCAAGGCCACCCCTACCCCCACTAAGGCACGTGGATGAGTATTTATTGCCGTTTTGGGCATATTGACAGTCTGCCTCTCACTTTACCCCCTCCACAACCACACAAAATATTCTGTGGTTAACGATGAGGAAGGTTTTCAAGTTACCAGCATCTCTCAGTTACAGAGGCAAAGAAGCTTGTCAGGGGGCCAGCTGGTAAGTGTCTGAGCCAGGAGCAGGACTGGTCTGCCTAGACCCACAAGTGTAAGAAGACTGATACTGCTATCTCTGCAAGGCCAAGGCTAGTCCGAGGTGTGTGCAGAGGAGGCCCGTGCTCCACCCAATCCCTGCTTTCAGACTCAGGTTCCTTCCCTTAGCAGCTGAAAATGCTGGCAGCTTTCCAGAATCACCTCTGCTAAAGAGAGAGCCTGGCCGAAAGTCACACCCCCTTCCCAGTGGCAGTCTGTACCCAACAACTGGTCACTGCAGGGCAGGAAGAGTCACCCTTTGCCTCAATTCCAGTCAACTCTGAAGAATCATTCTAGAACTCAGGCTCCTAGGGAATCAGTGGAGGCCTATGCTAAGACTGCTTCAGAGTTGCCCTTCTCCCTCTGCCAGATCCTGTAATTATTACTCACAGTGAACTTCCCACATGCACATCTCTGGCCCGTGGTTGGCTGCCCAGGGAGCCTGACCTGGGACAATGTCTTGGTGTGACCTAGAGTCCTACAGGATGTAAGGACTAAGTGGGTCCTCACATGGAATACATCCCTGAACAAGTGAGGAAATAAATGAATTCTAGATAACAGGAACCCAAATGGACCAAGAGTAAGGGCAAGGGCAATTCTATGCTAATTTCAGTTACACAAAAGAGGAACTGATTTTTTTTTAAACTACCTAACATACAACCATTGTAAAAATTTTACACACATTAACCAGTATAGTCCTTTCAATCAGGCAAGGCAGGTTTTACTACTGGGGAAAAAAAAAAGATCCCAGAGATAAAAATCTCACCCAAGATTAGTCACATAGTAAGTGGGTAGAGCCTGGGACTGGAGTTAAACTCCCTGCCCCCCATTGGGACCAATAATGGGGCCACAGTGATGAAACCTGAAAAGCAGGCCTTGGATACCAACTTGTGCATCAAATGGGAGCAGTCAAAGTCAGGACCAAGGCCAGAAAATGAAGATCGACCAAGGGTTTTTTGTTCCAAGTTAAGCATTACCCACTGCGATCAAGGGCAAGTCATCTCTGAACTAATTTTCCTAAGTGAGAACTAGCTGATTGCCCTGGTTCCTAACACCCAAGCCCCCTGCAGGATGCTGGCTCTTCTGGCCTCGCCTGCATCCACCTTGTCAGGGGAGCTGGCCCTCAAACTGCCTGCAGAGCCACAGTTCACCATGGACCCATTTCCAACTGTGTTCATTCATCCAGACGGTCATCTATTCAAAAGTCTGGACTCAAGCACCGACTACATGCCAGGCCCTGAGCTAGGCTTTGGGTATGGAGGCATGGCCAAGATAAACAAGAACCCTATCCTTATGGGGCTTAAAATCTAGGAGGATGATGGATAGTAGGCAAGCACGTCAACCAATAAACTTCCACAAATTGTGCTACGTGCTGAGAGAGAAAAAATAGGTGATAACAACAAGAGAGAAGGTTGGAGGGACACTTTTTGACACAAACTCTGAGACTTGATTTATGGAAGTGGGGCAGCCATGGAAAACTCAGAGAACATTTCAGGGGAAAAGAACATCCAGTCCAGATCCTAGAGGCAGTTGGGGCAGAATTGGGGAGCATAAAAGAGATCAGAATGGCTGAACTGAAGTCGAGAAGTAGGCATGCTTACATCTGGGGGGAGGGGGGGGAGGCTTGGAAACCTTGGTAAGGCGATTGGGTTTTATTCTCATTGCAATAGGAAGCCATGGGAGGGGTCTTTTCTGAAAGAGGACACTGGCTGGGTACAGAGTAGACCAGAAAGAGCCAACAGTAGGTGGTCAGTCATGTGGCCCTTTCTGTGGTCCTGGGGAAGAACGGTGACTTGGGATAGAGTGGCAGAGCCAAGTGGAAAGGAGAGAAGTAGGGAAGCTAAGCAAGAAAAGGTAGAATCGACAAGAACTGCTACTCGACAGACTGGAAGATCAATAATAACAATAATAATAATAGGAAGGACTGAGGATGAATGTCTATTTTGGGATGCAGGCAATTGAGTGGAGCCTCCAGCTTCCCAGAAAGCCTTCCCCAGAGGCAGCCATCATCACCACTTTATTGTATAGATGGATCGTATGGATGGGTAGCCAATGCTCCACCCCAAAACACGTCACTTTGTCACGAGGCTTGTTTTGAGTCAAAGACACTGAAACAACAGCAGGTATAGGAAGAGCACTGTGGCCTACCCTTTTCTTCCTGAAAGCAGAGGATTAAACTCCCAGGTCAAAAATGTCCTCCCTATATTAGGAGGAAATGAATGCTCTTAGCACCAGAGACAGAGAGGTCAGACCTAGGGAACTCTGTACAAACAAACCTGGTTGGACAAACCCTTACCTCCCTTGAGCCTCCCTGTATGTTTTAGTTACTTTTTCAAAATTACTATACTTTGTTCAACCTAAGCATTTAGGCCCGACCACTTTTTGGGGTGTGCCTTTCCTGTGAAGGCTCCCAGGTACCTGTGAAAGTAAAATCCGTATTATCCTATTCCTCTGTCTTCTGTCACCTTAATTCTCAGGCCTACTTGGAGCCTCTAATGGGGTACAGGAAAGTCACACTCATTATATCCATACACTTATGAATGTATATGAAGCTATATACATGCCAATTTTTATTTTACCCAAATAGCATATTCATATGCTTACTGTTCTGCATCTAGTTTTTTCCCTTCATGGCCACCTTGGAAACCCTTGCAAATCACTTCTTACACAGTTGTGTCTCTCTTATTAATAAGTACAGACTGTTTCCTTGCAAGGACGTACTAGAACTTATTTGACCAATCCCCTATGGAATCAGGTTGTTTTCTAACGTTTGGACACCACAAGCAATGCCGCAGTGACCATCCTTATACCCATGTCGCTCAGAACACTCAGGTAAATCTGAAGGATAAATTTCTAGAAGTTGGACAGCAGATCAAGGGGTATGGGTATCTTAAATCTCCTCTGTTGCCGGATCGCCCTCCTGTCAGACGAGATAGGGAGCGTTCAGGGTGGTATGGCCGTAGACCGGACCGCCCTCCTGAAAGAAGTTACCAATTTACACTCCAGCCCTGTCAGAAGGGTTACGTGAGCTTGTTTAACCTTTCTTCTCTTATCCTTTGTACAGAGGAGAAGTCATCCTGAAGTTCACACAGTGAGATGGAGCCTTGGTCTGTGCACCTCCAAACCTCTCCCCTCCCCATGAAGTCCCACCCTAACCCAACTTCTTTGGTGCCAGTGTGGCAGGGACTAGAGCACATTCCCATGATCGCCTGGGGTTTTCTTTGGGGGGAAATTAAATAACAACCAGAATAAACCAAACCACAAGAAAAATGTCTGGTAAGAGCTGGGTTAATAGCTTAAAAATTGATTCTGCTAGATAAGAATGGCATTTAAAAAATTAAAAAATGAACCCAAGTGAACTATTACCTACTCTTCAATTTAAATCAGCCCTAGAAGGCTTGCCTTCCCAAGTTTACTCATGATTAAGAAATCCCTCATGCTGTGATTTTGTTGATCACTCTAAAAAGAGAGAAACTTCAGCTTCAGAAGTAGAACTTTTTTTTAAGATCAGCTGGATAATATATTATCAGTCCTGATAGGTGGACAGCTAAGTATGTGGCCACACCTGGCCCTGTGTATGATGAGGAACAGATTGTCTGGAAATCCAAAAATCCCAGAGTTGAAGTTACAGAGGCAATAATTGACTGGGACGTTCCGCTGAAGCCGCCGCCAGCACATTCTCCTAGAGTTGGGTCTCAGTGTGCACATCTGCAAAAAGGGAAGGTCAGTTGGAGGCTCTTTGAAGATCTTTCCTGCATTACTTGTCTGCAAGTTAGTGCAATGCCCGAACTTGATGCGTAGAAAAACAGATGCAGCGCCATCCTATAAGGCACCCAGAACAGAGCAGATGTGTACATTTCCTTATATTTGTGTACAAAGTCTACTGCATATAAAGCTCTAACCCTGCGTACACGGGTCATGTGTCCCTTTTGTACATCTTCTGCTTGCCTAGACCCTGCTGTCAATATATCCTGGTATGCTGGCATATACAATAAAGATCCCCATTTTTCACAAAAAAAAGCACCAATTACTATGAAAAAGTTAAGTATTAAATGGAGAGAGACTCTATAAACTACATTTATGTTGGCTACCTGTGAACCCTGGCATCTTGATCGCTTTTCCATGGCGTATTGGGTCACACTAGCAATAAAAAAAGTACCTTAAAACAATAAAGAGATACTATTTTTATATGACTTTGGCAAATCTGAGGAGAAATATAATGCTTCATAGCAGCACCTCCTTTCAGGTGGAGACAAGGAGCGGGGACGCCCCCTGTCTGCCTGCAGGTGCCACTTCCCTAGGCAAGCCAGCAAAGAGCTGAGTCTCCCCACCTTTCAAGGCCACCTCCCAGAAGACCAGATGGTAAGGATGGAAAAGTGCCCCAGCATAATGTGCAACATATTGAGGACTATTCAAAGTATGCATGTGCGCAGGATTTACTCATTGGTGGTTGATTGAAACTGGAGCGCATTTCTAGCCTGGACAGCTCTGAATGCTGTAAAACCTGGACGTGTGGAGCTCGGGCATTTATTCAGAGAGGATGCCTGAGAATCACCTGGGCAGCTGCTAGAGTTCACATTCCCAGGCTATCTTCCCAGGTGTTCTGGTTCAGCAGGTACAGAGTGGGACCTGGAATCTGCTGGTTAGTGAGTTGCCGAGATGATGCCAGAGACCATGCTTTGTGAAACAGACTCACAGACACCAGCGAGGCTATGAAAGGTGAGGTCTCCTCTCATAGAAGCATGCTGCTTATACCTCACTCATTCGTTCATGCATTCATTTCTCGGATCTGTGCTGAATGTTTAGTGTGGATCCTACACATGTCAGGTGCAAGGGGGCTAAAGCACACCTTTATGGTGCTCGTGGTCTAACAGGAGAGAGAAGAATATCAACTGTCCTAGCACAGCATTGAGAGGTGCTCTGGCCCAGACAGAGGTGAGCGAGGGGGCAGGGTTGCCGGAAGAGAAATAGTTCCCAAGGAGGTGACCTCAAGGCTGGGGTTAGTAGTAAAGAAGCTGAAAACAGGGTAGAAGCATGCTGGCACAGGCTTGAGCCAGCTGCACATGTTTGGAGATCTTAAGTCACTATACACAGTTGGAGTAAAAAGTCAGGTGTGTGTCTGTGTCTGTCTGTGTGTCTGCGTGTGAGTACATGTAAGGGTGAGGGAGACAAGGTCTAGGGAGGCCAGGGCCAGCTGGGGAGTGGCCTTGTGCACAAAATAAGGTGTTAAGTAGGGATGACATGTGCATCTCTACATCTTAGGAAGGTAGTTAAGGCCGTTCACCTCCATGGGGGGTTACTACCTAGAGAGGTTAACACACTTCTTCACTTCCTGTAAAGGGCCTCCACTCAAAATACCTGGGAAGAGCCTGATGCTGCTCTCTGCTGTCCAGAGCGAATATAACTCCCTTCGACCTGATTCCTTACAAGCAAGCCCAAGCTAATATTTCACACGGAGTCTATATAAAAAAGAATTTTAGTTCTCCATATCCTCAAAGAGAACAGCCACCACAAACACAACTCCCACTTGACCTCTGACTCTGGTCTGGGTCTTGGAAGCCCACTTTGCCAACTGAAGCCTCACCTCTAAGAGCAGCTTATGTGGCAGGGTACAGAGGACTGTCCCCAAAGACACAGCGGCTGACTCAGGCCCACAATTAATATGCATTAAATATACCACTTCTCACGTCAAATGGAGCTGCTTGCAGAGAAGTGTGTTTGTGGTTCTGGGAACCATTAATCAAGGATGCAAGGGTAGCATGGAGTAATTACCGTCCCAGGTTATCGCTGGAGGCGGTCACAGCTTCAACGTTCACTTAAAGACATGAGTTAAGCTGCTGCCACTCCGGAGCCCCAGGCCTGCCTGCTTCGCCTGGAGGTCCCTGGCAGGGACAGGCCACCCAGAAGCCTGGAAAGAGGTTAAAACCTAGCGAGTCTCGTGGACCATCTGGCAAAGCCTTTCCGAGGGGGCAGGGGAGGGGGAAGCAGGGACTCACCGTGCGGCTGCCTGGCCGGCTTACATGATGGCTGGTTGGCGGCCAGTGTTCCAGGCTTTCTGAGCACGGATGCATCCGCCACACACTCCCATTGTGAGTGTGCTTTCACTTAGAAATTTGGAAAAAGCACACGCCCAGAAGGTCTAATAGAGACGTCTGAGTTAGGAGACTCCCTCACTTAGAACCAATTCTTGCTACAAAATGTCACAACACAGGCAGAAAGTAGCGGCCTGAAGACTGTGGATACCATTACCGCCTCCCCCCGCCCCCCCAAGATACACACACGCACCCTCCCCTGGGCAAACTTTTGGTACTTTTGCCGGAACATGTGCCTGGGTCAAACATGACTGCAACAACTCCTCCTTCCTCAATGTCCAGTTCCCATCCTTGACAAGAGGTCAGGTGGACCTGAGACATGGGCACGGGCAGCCGGGCAGGACGGCTCACGTGTCCTGCGCAGAGACGCGTGTGTGGTCAGGGAGCTGGAGGCCTGCCCGCCTGGGCCAGTGTTAACCAGGTTTATAAATGAAGCACAAGAGGTCCAGAGCCAACGTTCGCGGGCCCCAGGATGGGAAGGTTGCTGGAGGGCAGGGCAGTGGGAGTTTAGTGTAACTTGCTCCACCCAGTGAGCCGGAAGAGAGAGGAAAACCACGTGAATTTTGAGTGACTCAGATCTGTGATCAAATCCCAGCAACTTCAGCAGGCGAGCACACCAGGCCCGACTTTTGCCACCTGGAAAAGGGAAGTGACGGAGCCACCCTCACGGGCCCTGGGCGACGAGATGAGGTGCTGTATGAAAAGCACACAGAGCCGTGGCTCCGGACGTCCAGCTGATGGGTTTTTTGCCACAGCAATAAACAAAGGGCAGAAGGAGGCTCTGAGTCCAGTCGGAGCACGTCCCCCGTGCCGAGCCGCCCTCCTGGGCACAAATGGCTGGCATCTGCCTCCCTCGTGGTGGTGGTGGTGGTGGATTTGCTGTGGAAGCCAGGCCCTGCTCAGCCATGTGTCACCTGCTCCCGGGGGGCTCCCCTGGCCAGCCAGGCCTTGGGGGACCCGAGGGAAGGCCCAGGTCCTGGCTGCAGGCAGTCTGCCCGCCCTGAGAGCTATGGACAGCTGGCTGGCTCCCTACGGGCGCCTCTTAACACAGCTGTGCTTGCCTGTTCAGCAGACCTTTCCAGAGCACAGATCCTTCGTCAGGAAAGGGAGGGACAAGGATAAATTCAAACCGGTTCCTGCCTGTCAAGAAACCACAGAGAGACTTGGAAATAACGTCAGGGCCATGAGATGAGGGGGTCCTGGGGGCAGAGTGAGTAGAGGGCTATGGGCGTACACGGGACACCAGGACAGGTTCGCCCAGGAGGAGGCCTCGGCTACAAGGCAGTGGCGAGCAGGTGGGCACGGGCCATGAGGGCCTGGCTAGTTGTTTTGTGAGGGGGGGGCAAGTCAGGGGGCCTGTGCCCCCACAACCCACCAGGACCTGCTCCCCAGAGACCAAGTAGTATAGACCTGACTCCACTTCTCTGCCCCAGAATGCTCTTGGGTTCCTGCAGCCTGCTTCCTCACACTCCTTCCTGCCTCTTGCTTTAAATGTAGGGACTCACTCCCCTCTCTCTTTGCCCCTCCCCGATTCAGGCTCTGTCTCTCAAAAATAAATAAACATTAAAAAACTTAAAAAATAAAATTAAAATGGGGCGCCTGGGTGACTCAGTCAGTTAAGCATCCAACTTTGGCTCAGTTATAATCTCCTGGGTTCTAGCCCCGTGTTGGGCTCTGTGCTGACAGCTCAGGAACTGGAGCCTGCTTCGGATTCTGTGTCTCCCTCTCCCTCTCTGTCTTCCCCCAATCACATTCTATCTCTCTCTCTCAAAAACAAATAAACGTTAAAATAAATAAAATAAAATAAATTTAGGAACTCACTCTGTTTCACCATATACTAATCCAGGCTCCAAACCCGGAAACTTCCCTCTTTTTCACAAAATGTTGCATTTTGTAGTGGATGCAGGAAGTCCTGTGGGGCCCCATCAGAGCAGGCCCGGTCTCTCATGGGCTCTTCTCTGACTCTCTGCCTCATCCTCCACCATCTCAGCAGGACAGCAGCCCCGCCTAGACCCCCTGAGTCTCACATTGCACCCAGGCATGCACCAGGGCAGCTCCTTGTCTCACAGTGGCATCCCAGAAGTCAGGCCAGCTGGGGCCAGGTTTTCACAGAGCATGTCCTTGTTGGCACTGACAGGTCCTTTCCCGCTTCTTCAAGGTCATGACTTAGCTACAGGGGTTTGCACCCCACCCCTCCTTCCTTCTTGGAGTAAGAGAACAAATCCCCAGGTAGCATTAAACAAAGAGCAATGGGGCGCCTGTGTGACTCAGCTGGTTGAGCATCTGACTCTGATTTCGGCTCCAGTCATGATCCCAGGGTTGTGGGATCAAGCCCCTTGTTGGGCTCCATGCTGACTGTGGAGTCTGCTTAAGATTTTCTCTCTCCCTCGCTCTCCCTCTGTCCCCTCCCGGGCTCGCTCTCTTTCTGTCTCTCTCAATTAATTAAGTAATTAATTGATTAAAAAAGAACAATGGCCTATGGTGATAACAGCAGATACAACCCACCAGAGCTTCCTCTGCATGGAAAACAGTTTCAGGCAGGGGCACACAGTACACCTTTGTTCTTTGATACAAGCTGGTGAGTCAAGGAGTATAACCCCATTTAAAGAGAGGAAATGAGGTCAGAAGTGATTCCATTACTGGGACGCCTGGGTGGCTCAGTCGGTTAAGTGTCCGACTTTCACTTAGGTCATGATCTCGCGGTTCGTGGGTTCGAGCCCCGCGTCGGGGCTCTGTGCTGACTGCCAGCTCAGAGCCTGGAGCCTGCTTCAGATTCTGTGTCTCCCTCTCTCTCTGACCCTCCCCTGCTCGCGCTGTCTCTCTCTCTCCTAGAAATAAATAAAAATACTAAAAAAAAAAAAAAAAGAAGTGATTCCATTACTTTATTCAAAGTCATTAGGCCTCTAAGTGGGAAGACGGGATTGGGGAAACAGGGTATGGACAAAGTCTGCCTGGAGCCTCTGTCCCCACACCCCCACCTTTGGGGAGCCTGACCCTACGTAGTCCTGGCTCCTCTCCTCTCACACCACCTTCTCCAGGGAGCAGGTGTGTCCAGTGGTTTGGTCCCACTGACCCTGGAGAAACTCAGGCTGAATCGGGAAATAACCTCTCCTATAACCTACCAGGAGGCCAGAGGCAACAGCACAACCCAGTGAAGTGAATTACAACAGCCCGTGGGAAGAACAAATGTCCAGGTAGTGGCACAAATCATCTTGACTTTGCAGCTGCTCAGTCTTTGGTTCCAGGGAGCTGACATTCGTTTGGGCCCCCCGGCCCCAGGCTGTCCCCTCCAGGCAGAAGGGGGTGCCAAGTGCTAAGAGGAAATAAGACTGCTCCTGTCCTCACCACCCGCTGGGTTCCGCATGCTCCTGTCTGCACAGCCTGGAGATCCCTGCTACCACAGCAAGCCACGTGTGGCGCTTCTGACAGGTTCCTGCTGTGTGACATGGAGACCAAGAAAGTCTGAAGCTTAAGTATAAGACAGGGGAGGATGGGAGAACGGTGTCTTCCTGGTCCTGTGCTGCCTCTCGGAACCTAGCAAAGTCAATTACCTGTGGGCCTCAGGCTTCCCCTCCCCCACTCCACCTCCAACAGGACCCCTGAGGGAAATGCCACTGGGTAGGACGAGCAAAAACAAAACTCTCAGAGACCAGGACAGTTATCAACGTCATCCACCTGCTGCATTGACTGAGGCCAAGACTAGCTCTCGGCTATGATCATAAACTTCGGAACTTGCCCTCAGCCCAGCCCAGCTAGGGCTGGAAGCACCAGGCTGTGCTTGGGAGGTACACAGGAGCCAGGCCACCTGCAGACGCTCCCCTTGGTAGGTGAGGACATGGATTAGGTAGGATATGGACCCTGAGTGACACTAACTGGCAGCCAGTATCCCACAGATGTCCCCCAAGAACCTTGTCCCTGATGTTCCCACAGACACTAACGTAGGTGCTGCATGAAAAAGACCTGCAGATGAAATGAAGGTATAAATCAACAGACTTTAAAATATAGAGATTATCCTGAATGATCTGATGGGTCCACTGTTCTCCCCTTTGCGGCATAAGAGGAAGGTGCAGAAGAGTTGGCCAGTGGGGGAGATGTGATGGGGAAGAGAGGCGGGGATAGATGAGGCAGAATGAGGCCAGCAAGGTCCGAGGGGGGAGAGGACTTGAGCTGCAGTAGCCGGCTTTGAGGATGGAGGAGGGGCAAGGGATCTGGGTGGTTTCTAGAAGCTGAGAATGACCCCTAACTGGCAGGCAGCAAAGAAACAGGGACCTAAGTCCTACAGAAATATGGGACCAAAGTCTGCCAACACCTGGATGAGCTTGAACATGGGTTCATTTCTAGAACCTCTCAAAAGAAATGCAGCCTGGTCCACACCTTGCTTTCAGCCTTGTGCGACTCTAAACAGAGAGTCAGCGGAGCCGTGTTGTGCTGGGACTTTTGAGATAATAAACGTGTGCTGTTTTAAGTCACTAAGCTGGTAGTAGTCTGTTATGGCGGCAACAAGAAATCAATATACCAAGCAAAAGCAAAGCATTGCCATTGATCTATTATCAAAACAAGGAAAATAACCAATATGGAGACATTTTCCCTATCCTATGAAGAAAGTGGGAGGGGATATAGCTGGAACATGACATCTGGAACATGCTGGATCATGCATCCTTTACTTCAGGGTTCTGCACTCTGGCACTATATACATTTTGGACTGAATAATTATTTTCCGGTGGAAGGTGGGACCGTCCGGAGCATTGGAGGATCATTAGCAATGTCCTTGGCCTCTGCCCACCAGATGCCAATAGCACCTCTTCCCTATCAAGTCATGAAACTGAAGATGTCTCCAGACATTGGTAAATACCCGTTGGCGGTAAAGCTTCCCCCTGTTGAGAATCATTTCTTTACATAATCTTCTAAGAGCATAAGGCAAAGAAAAGTTTTTATAGGAAGCATGAATCTCCTCGCTGTTTTTCAACTTGCCGACACATTTATCAAATATCCATTTCTCAAATGAACACAATACTATATGGATGCATCCAAACTGTTATCAGCTGTTATCCTCAGCACCTGGATATTATGAAAACATACACACATGTATATAAATGTGTATGTGTAGATATAGATGTTATGTATATACATTTTGGTTTCCATTTAAAATTTCACAAAGTGGACGCACATTGCTTCCACAGTCAAAATAAAATGAACATGAATTTAACAAATCTTCATTCATCAGCATTTACTGAATGTCTATGCCAGGCCTGCCTGAGGTTGGGTACCCGTAGTGGTCCCTCTGTTAAGGAGCATCAGTGCTGTGAGAGAGGCAGGCAGGTGAAGTGGGGAAGGTCAAGGTGAAGTGTGCCAGGAGCAAGGGTAGGAGGTGAGGCGGAGGGCAATGGAGACTGCAAGTACTCCAGGTCCCAGAGTGGGGAGCGTTCAAGATCAACTTCAGAGCGTCAGCAGCCCGGAGTCCAGTGGGCAGGGCACTGCAGGTAGATGAACCAGCATGAGCAAAGGCATGGTGGCAAGAGATGTGACAGTGGCTGCAAATGTGCTCTATGCCTGGAAGATTTTGGTTAAGATTTGGGATAAGAAGGACGATGCTGTTATAAGACTATGGTGGTTCAGCCATGGCCCCAGTACTTAACACTTCAGGAGTCTCTGCAAGGAACCTTCAGCCCTGGAAAGGGCCTGTTTTATTTCTGCACCTGCTGATGCCCGTCACAGGCTCTCTGAGACTGTCACCTGCTCCTGGAAATCCAGGCCGCTTACTCAGTGGCCCTTAGTTCAGATCCACTCTGAACAACCACCAGACGAGCCCCCGGCTCTCACACATTTGTCTCTGTGTAGCCCCCGCATGGCCTCTGGACCACACCCAGACAGCTCCTCTCTTCTGCTGGAATATCTCCTTCACTTACATTCTGAACAGAAGTGTTGATGGGTAAGACTTGGAGGCCCTTAACCCACCCAACCTTTGGAGAGAGAAGAGAGTTTGTCTCTAACAGGCCACCTCACATGTGCCCAGCTCTGAGCTAGTCTCTTTTCTTCCATTATCCCATTTAAACCCCACAAGAATTTTGTGAAATGATTGCTCTACACTCCATATTAAAGATAAGAAAAACTGAGGCTCACAAAGGTTAGGTAACATGCAATTTAGTGTGTTGCCAAGTTGGAATTTGAGCTCAGAACTGTTGTATTCTGAGACTTAACCTTCATTTTCCATACCTTTCCTATACTTGGTTAAGAAGAGGCCTCCAGGGGGTGCCTGGGTGGCTCAGTCAGTTAAGTGTCCGGCTTCAGCTCAGATCATGATCTCATGACCTGTGGGTTCGAGCCCCGCATCGGGATCTATGCTGACAGCTTAGAACCCGGAGCCTGCTTCGGATTCTGTGTCTCCCTCTCTGCCTGTTCCTCCCCAACTTGTGCACTCATTTGTGCACTCTCTCTCTCTCAAAAATAAACAAAGATTTTTTAAAAAAAGAAAAGAAGGGCCCTCCACTGGGTCCATACTTTAGGGATCCCTTTGGCCCTTGTCCAATCATACCAAGGGGCCATGTCATGGGTCCCCCAAGCCCTCTCCTGGCATCCCAGACTATGAACTTTGCTGCTAACTGCCCAGCCTGGCCCCCGGTTCATGTACTCATGATCTCCACATTCACCCTGCTAAGGGCTGATAGGGACACAAGTGTACTCACCCCTGGATCTGAGTGGTAGACCATGGGGAGGCTGGCTGCAGGGTGAGCAGTCTAGACACAGCCTGGACATATGGTATGAGTGTCCAAAGACTTGGGCTGGGTCCCTCAGGGTGGCCAGACTGCAGGCAGGGGGCCAAGGTGCCAAACAGCAAGATCCTTAATTCTAAATCTGAAACTGATCTTTCAGGTATTATAAAGGTCAGTGTTGGAAGTTAGAGCATATTTCATAACAGTGTCTTAGCTTAATTTTTATCTTTTAAACTCTCAATGCATGGTGTGTCAGCTTTCATTTGTACCCTTGCTCTGGGCCCACACATGGAGAAGCATTCCTGTTCATTTTGCTCATTGTGGTCTTTTTGTTTTGTTTTTGTTTGTTTGTTTTATACAATGAAGAGAGCTATCAACTCCCATGTGAATGAAGAAAGCTTTGTCTCTCATATTTGAAAATCTTCAGAGAATGATTGTCATGGGCTGTATTACCTTTTCATGATCAGGAAGCTCTTGTAAAATAACTTGTCTCTCCCGACATAGTTCCAAGAAATCCTCAGAGTGCAGACTTTCATGTAAGGCAGGGAAGAAGGTCAGTTGGGCACAGTCCACTCCTACCTCGTCTGTCGTGATGTCATCTTCCTTTGGTGTCAGCTCATCTGCAGCAGCATAAAGGGACACACATTTTTCGCAGAAGCCACCTGACCTCACGAGGGATGGTGCACAGCTTGGGCTTGAGCCACTGAGAGAAACTGCAAGGCTTCAAGGCAGAAGTGAGTGGTGTGGATCTCAGAATGTGCCTCACTGTGTTTGAAAGTGGACAGTGGTCTGGAATACTACATGGCAATGAGAAAGAATGAAATCTGGCCATGTGTAGCAACATGGATGGACCTTGAGGGTGTTATGCTGAGCAAAATAAGTCAGGCAGAGAAGGACAAATACTATATGTTTGCACGTATAGGAGGATTAGGAGGAACTTGACGGAGGAACAAGGGGGAGAAGAAGGGCAGAAATGGTGGGGGAAAGGGGGAGAAGCAAACCATGAGAGACTCTTGAATGCTGACAAAAACTGAGGACTGATGGATGTGGCGGGGAGGAGGGATGGGCATGGAGGAGGGCACTTGGGATGAGCACTGAGTGTTATGTGGAAACTAATTTGACAACAAACTATTTGTAAAAAAAAAAAAAAAGAAAAAAAAGAAAGTGGACAGTGGTCTACTTCTGACCCCTCTGACCCTGAAGGGTAGTCAACACACCATTAGGTTGATTCACTGGAAGGTGTGCCCAGGGCTGGCTTCTCTGCAGCTCCAGACTGACCACAGGGCAACACATCAAAATTTATTCTCATTAATCAGGAGAGCAATTCCCTTGAGGGTCATCCAGACAGAATCTGCTTTTTCTGAATTTCACTTCATCCACCCTTTGAAAAGAGAGTGGATATTTTTTCTAATTATGGAAGCACTATGATTTTGGAAAATCCCTGACATCATGAGAATAAATTTTAAATAACTTGAGAAGTAAAACAAGTATCATTCATGCACACAGAAAGAGTGCTAATAATAACAGCTCAGATGTAGTAAGCACCTCCTCTGTGCTGGATGCTTTTGATGACATTTTTTTCATCTACTCCAAAGTTGTAGATTCTATTTCATTCTACCTTTACAATCAAGGAAAAGTGAAAGAGGCTGATTACTTTGCTCAAGTTCATATAGCTACAAAGAACTTGAGGCAGAATCTGAATGACATATTTTCTCACCGTTCACAATTTGGGTTCTTTACTTCTAATACCTTTTCTGTACGTATATGTATATGCACACACATAATTTTTTGACAGGATATGAATTATGCTGCATTTACAATTTTCTTTCCTAATATTATTTTTTATTTGATTATATTATGAGCACTTTCTCATTCCACTGAAAGTTCTTTGAAATCAACTAAAATGGCTGTATAATATTCTATTGTATAACTCTTTCATAATCACCAAATCTATCTCCAGTTTTTTAGCGACGCGAATGGTTTCTATTTCTACCGTGAATGTGCTGTGCTGCGATCATGTATGTGCACACCTCGACTTACTTCCTAAGCATGCACTCCTGGGCACAGATACTTGGGTGCCAGCTGAGCACATACCTCCATGATTTCTGGATCCTACTCCTCCACCCTGTCCTAGATGCCCACCTGCCTATAACAGGCACACGGCACATGACTGCAAGGTAGGGGGCTACTGGCCATTTTCTTTGCTAAGAGGCTCACTTTTTTGAGCTCCTCCCCACCTGGAGTCTCCCAACTAGATGAATAAAGGTGTTGCTTACACTACAGCCACATAGGCTTTTCCCCATGTAGGGAGAACGCTGTATAGATACAGGCACCCAGTAGGGCATAGGGGAGAACCAGGAGCCCTTTCTTCTTCCCTGGCTGAGCCCCCTACTGGAGGCAGGAATCTGCATTTTGGGACAAGGGAATGCAGCAGCCCATGGCTACAGTCTATATAGGCGCATGCTTTCCACTGCCACAGCCTATGCAGATACTGCCTCTGAAAGGGAACGCAGGTAGACTATCATTGTGATCTTGGAACTGTGGGGCTTGAGGTAAAGAGAAGAGAAGCAAATGGGCATTACAACCTCATCCCAAGTCCTGCATCACAGTGGGACCCCCAAATCAATCTGGGATCAAGGCCCAGCATCTTCACTTCTGGGACTTGGTTACCATAGACTGGCAAAATTGCAAGTTCAATGCAAACTCTGGTACTAAGGCACTGAGTGAGACACGTTTGATCACCATCTAGGTGACAACTAGGAAGCAGTCATTTAGTTAAATATAGGACACTGGCCGCAGCTGAGGAGACAATGAAACTCACAGACAGGGAGTGTTTGAAGCAAAAGGCAGAGTCTGATAGAAACACAAAATCCGAAATGGAGTATATATGTCTGTATGTGTCTGTGTCTACTTGTGTGTGTGTGTGTGTGTGTGTGTGTGTGTGTGTTTCAGTGTGTTCATGCCAAATGACCTCTGAAAATAAACCCTGGATTTTCAGCAAAACAACTCAGCCAAATCCCTCCATGAGGATTATACACTTGAAGAGTCAGTATAAACATCAAAAATGCTTCAAAGTATATTCTTTTAGGTTGGGAATTAATATTGACTATTATAGCTGGTTTTATAATCAGAGGATTTGGTTTAAAAAGTATTAAATACCTCTCTTACCCATTTTTACTTTGAAGCATGTTCTTATTTTCCTCTTATGTGTTTTGGGTCACATACTGCATGTGTGTTTGTATTACTTGGGGACACTTTTGAGGTTTCCCTGACATCGCAAATTGACAAGATAGTTCCCCTGAAAAAATTCTTATTGTTATAATCATAATATAAAATTCTTCCCCTACCAGAGTCTGGGATAGTTTCTTCTTCATTCTGGAGGGCATAGTAGTGCCTCTAGTCTTAGCACCATCTACTTCAGACATAAGCATTTTCTTCCTCCAGAAGATTAATTTCATCTTAAATAAAACCAAGAATTGATTTAATTATTAATGAAAAACAGGTAAACTGATAAGTGGAATACCTTGGTTTTCAACATTTGTTTGAGAAATATTGCTGTTTCTGTCTTGATTTTCCTGAAACAAAACCAGAGAATATAGAAATTAAACCCTGAATACTAAGGTGGTGCCCCTCACCCCATTACACGGGTTCACACACACACATGCATGTGACCCCCTCAAATTCCTCATATAGTCACAAGTCTTAGATGCAAGAAGGGAGGAATGCTAAATCCTAAAGGACCACAATAAAATGGAAGTATTAATGTTCCTGAGTCAAAGGGGAAAAACCCACAATCTTCCATTAAGTAGGACTTACAGTAATTATCAAAGATGATGCCAAAGTGGGATCAGACAGCATCTCGGATGTCTGTGGTGTGGACCACTCTGGAGAGGCGACTGGGCACAGGATCTGGGGCTGGGCAGCCCGAGAGGCCAGACACCAGGTTTCACAGCCTGACTTTGGCTCTGTCACTAGCACAGTGGACAGGATATTTATTTTTCCTGCTTCCACTTCCTAAGAAATGTATTGAGGGGGAAATACTGTATAAAGTCAAATGTTTGTTGACAATACATTAAAAATTCTAGTATCTGTAGGTAAGAGACAAATCACTGGGTTCTACTCCTGAAGCCAAGGCTACACTGTATGTTAACTACCTTGAATTTAAATTTTAAACATTAAGTGTTTACTGAATGAATG
Source organism: Proteles cristata cristata (assembly GCA_017311185.1). Classification (NCBI taxonomy): domain Eukaryota; kingdom Metazoa; phylum Chordata; class Mammalia; order Carnivora; family Hyaenidae; genus Proteles; species Proteles cristata. Next base: position 1,117,423 of record JAESUZ010001669.1, on the reverse strand, counting down.
AAATATAATTTCCATTAAGTTTTATAAAAGATTGAAAGTGGATAAAAGATACTGAGGTTATAGACTAGAGGATAAAGCCAACGTTGTATCTCAGGAGGAATGCAGAAGACTGTCTTGCATTCCACTGTTTGTTTTTTTTTTTCTTTTTTTTTTCTTTTTTACAAATAGTTTATTGTCAAATTAGTTTCCACATAACACCCAGTGCTCATCCCCACAAGTGCCCTTCTCCATGCCCACCTCTCCTCCCCCCCACATCCACCAGTCCTCAGTTTTTGTCAGCATTCAAGAGTCTCTCATGGTTTGCCTCTCTCCCTTTCCCCCACCATTTCCGCCCTTCTTCTCCCCCTTGGTCCTCTGTTAAGCTCCTCCTAATCCTCCTATACGTGCACACATATGATATTTGTCTTTCTCTGCCTGACTTATTTCGCTCAGCATAACACCCTCAAGGTCCATCCATGTTGCTACACATGGCCAGATTTCATTGTTTCTCATTGCCATGTAGTATTCCATGGTATAGATAAACCACATCTTCTTGATCCATTCATCTGTTGATGGACACTTAGGCTCTTTCCATGTTTTAGCTATTGTGGAGAGTGCTGCTATGAACATTGGGGTACATGTGCTCCTATGCATCAGCATTTCTGTATCCCTTGGGTAAATTCCCCTATGACCCAGCAATAGCACTGCTAGGAATTTGCATTCCACTGTTTTGAAGGCTGCCTTCTAGAATATCTTAAGGCGGAATTCTTCAATGAGAACATGAGAGAACTATTAACAGATTTTTCCATATCCACTGCTAATCCAACTGGTTCCCCATTCTTCAAAGGGCAAAACTGTCAGTCTGATGACACAGAGTTCACGCTTCATGAAAACAAACTTCCGGGGAGCACCTAGATTCCATTGCTTGGGAAACCAATATGGTTCCCATGTTGTTTAGAATACCTGGGTCACAGGTTCATGCTTGTGGAAATGGTTGAATTGAAGATATTTCCATTGTAAACCTTGTTATGAGATTCGATTATGCAATAATGCCCATAGCAGTGCTGGTTATGACTGCTCCATTACAGATAATTTATGCAGACAATGGCCATGACTTAGCTCCTTCCAAACACTGATGCCCAGATTATTCCACTGGACTTTTGTGGATGTCAGCGTGGTACTGGGTTAGTAGTATAGATATGAACCACTCATCTATTCATTCACTCACTGCTTTACTTACTCATTTAGGCTGTAGTTACAGCATCCTTTCTATATACCTGAAAGGGTTAGTGATTCTTTTATTCTTTTAAATGACATCAAGAATAAATTATAGCACTCCTACAATTAACTGCACATGATCTTTCCTACCTGCCCACACCAAAGCATTTCCAAAGCCCTCCTGATGAAAACAGCATGAGAAGGAAAAGCTGAGAAGACACTTCCCTACACATTCCCTGTCTGAAAGTTTGTTTCGCTGCATCAGCTCTTACCGTTAACCTTTCTGGACTCAGGGCTTCCAGCGGAGAAAAGCGTTTGACACGTTTCCTCATGCGAGCAGGTCCCTCTCTCCAGTCCAGTTCCCACCTGGAGCAAAGTGTGGCTTCTGTTGTTTGGCCCCACAAGCCCAGCTCCCCAAAAAGCTGCTCCTGAATCTTGGCCCAGGCGTTGGCTGCCTTGATGTTGTCACATCTCCGTCTCTGGGAAGCAGAAGTACAGGGTCACTCTTAGACACATTTCCTCATGGGCTTGGGCTCGAACCTCTGGGGGTGAACACACCAAGCTCTCTTAATTGGTTGAGAAAAATAACCCCCTACAGGCAGCCCTGAGCACCCTTGGGGTATGTACTATATTCTCTGAAGCCAGGACCAGGCCAGGAGAAGATAGCATTTTTTTCAGCTCTGAGACCATTCAATCCAAGTTGGGGGAAGACAAAAACATTTGCCCAATGGCCTTCAGAGCCATGTGGCTGCTGGGTGTCATGCAGAGCACGACAGGTCCCAAAGGTCCTGACACTATTCACCAGGATAGATTGCACAGAATGGATTCTATAAATGGAACACAGAATCTCACCACAGCCCTACCCTTCAAAAATGATGCTGAAGATACTCCTTCCAGTGTCTGGACTGGAGGTGTGTGTGTGTGTGTGTGTGTGTGTGTGTGTGTGTGGCCAGGAATCACAGACCTGCTAACAACTGGTAGATCTGAAGAAGTCATCCCTGCCTCTGGACCTCAGAATCTCCAGCTCTTAAATGAGAAGTTTGGCCTACATATTATCTAAAGGTCTTTCAAATCCTAATATCCTAGGAGTCTAGAATGTTGAAGAATTCTAGAAAATCTGTGGAAACTAAAACCTTTGATATTAATGACAATAAACCCTTACTGATGAAATCTTTGTAGTTTGCATATGTGGCACTTGACTGACACCCCTAGACTGCTTGTGTATGCCACACTGAAGTTTTCTACATCACCTGCCAAAGGAACCTTGACATCTGTCAGTTTTGACAGCTGAATCTGCTGTCTTCAGGGTGAACTTTTGCAGTTATTCAAATATTTGATGATTATTTGCCCTAAATTTTGATTTAAGTTTTCAGAAAATTGAAAGGTGTGTTACTATCAAGAAGCACAGATCTCACCAACTTTACATAAAGGGAAAAGAAATCATTATCATGCATTAGAGCCAGGCCCCTCGCCTGCTGGATCTCCTTTACTGTACCCAGTGGCACCATGAGTGAAACTTGAAACTTGTAAATAATTTCTATTATCGTCATAAAGAAATCAAGTCTGAGAGACGAGAAGTGATTTCTCCAAGGACCACCAGGTAATGGGGCTGAGATTCAAACCCAGTCTGTCTGATTCCAAAGCCACCACTTTAGCCTGCATGCTAGAGTCCTTTCCTGGGGACCTGGCATCAATTTTATTAATTCATGATTTCTGATGGTATTACTTCAAAGACTGGCAGACTTTGAGGTAGGCCCTGTAAATCTAGGCCATTTAAAATTTTTTTATTTATTTATTTACTTGTTTGTTTTTTACTTTGTTTTTTAAATAGTTTATTGTCAAGTTGGTTTCCATATAACACCCAGTACTCATCCCTACAAGTGCCCTCCTCCATGCCCATCACCTCCCTTCCCTTCTCCCCCACCCCCATCAGCCCTGAATTTTGTTCTCAGCATTCAAGAGTCTCTCATGGCTAGGTCATTTTGAACAGGTAAATTTTGAACTTGAAAATTTTGAACTTGAAAATTCCCATGAAAATATAACAGACAATACAGTGCTCATTCCGTGGTCTTTGGGGTCAGATGAACAAGGGTCGTCATCATGTTTCTGCTATTCTCTGGTGGTTTCATGTAAAGGGACTTCATCAAATGCAATTAAGGACATTACAATAATAATAATAAAACCATGGGTTTATGTAAGGATTAAATGAAACAGTATTTTCAAGAGTTTTTATATAGTGACTTGCACAGCATAAACAGTATAGTTATTGTGAATAAAGAAAATCCTATTTCAAAGCGAGATTATTTTGTTTCTCCACAGTTCTTGAATTTACATCCAAAATAGCATTTTATATAATACTCTGACTTGTTAATAAGAAATGCCAGAAAAATAATGTCTGTCCTGTCCAAAGCCTTTTATAGGGATTAGGTTATATAAAATGAATACTCGTTTGGGGAAAATATTTCAGCTCCCTGGAGACTATCACTGGGTTTGGAATAACATATGGAGCTTCATAAGGGATGGACAATACCAAACTATTTGGTTGTCCACTTTGGGCTTAAAATTAGTATTTAAAGAATATCTTCTTCACCCCAAGGATCTACCTAGGAACTTGGGGGTTTATAGCTGCCTGAGTCTTTATCAAAGAGCAAATAAATTGTCTCAATACCTGCAGCCAGACAAGTGTGTGTCAGTGGTGAGATCCCTCATAGGTGAGTGATTGTTTAGTCCATGATAGAAAGCTACGAGTGGTCCCAGGACAGGACATAGGATGATCAAATAGCAAAAGCCCTGAGTTTCCACACCTGCAAGGTGCTGTGTTTTTTTTAAATGTTTATTTGAGAGGGGGGCAGAGAGAGGGGGGCACAGAGGATCGAAGCAGACTTCACGCTAACAGCAGGGAGCTTGATGAGGGGCTCGAATTCATGAACCATGAGATCGTGACCTGAGCTGAAGCAGGACACTTAACCAACTGAGCCACTCAGGCGTGCCGCCTGCAAGGTGTTCTGTAATGCCTGCGTTTCTGCATAAGGTAAGGTCCTCTTTCAGCTTAAGGCTTGCCCGGGCCAAATGACACACCAGAGACGCGGAGGCAGGGTGTCCGGTATGTTAGAGGCAGCTTTGACTTAGGGCTAAATGGAAACTTTTCAGTAGCATCAGTGGGCTTTCTTCTGGGCAACCAGCCCTTCCCTGCTTCTGGTCCCTCATGCTTTGGAGGGGCTGATCCCAGCCCTGGCTTCAGCTCTGAATATCATCCAAGCTGTGGAGGATAATTACGGGATGGACTAGTGCACATCATTCCCCAGGACAGGGGATGGTGTTCTCTGGAGCCCATCCAGAGCAGACAGTGCAGAGAGGTGGATGCATGGGTGCACAGTCGGGGTCACCTGCCCCACGCCAGGATGCCTTCATGTGCATCAGAGGTGCCCCTGAGGCAGAGATAGCCCACAGGCATGCAGCTCAGCAAGAAGACGCTGCCTTTGTGCAAGCTAGAAAATGGTTCCCTGGCCTTTACATGAACGCTGCCTAGTTCTAGGATGTACAGCTTGAGGAGCAGAGTGTGAGTTAGCCTCAGACACACATGCTCTTCATCCATCTGCCTCAAATTATAGGAATCTCCTACGTTTGTGTGTGTGTATGTGTATGTTTATGTGAATGTAGGCTGTGTGTGTGTGTGTGTGTGAGTGTGTGTGTGTGTGTGTGTGTTGTGTGTGTGTGTGTAAGAAAGAGAGAGAAGGGAAAAAGAGAGGAAACTGATTGCTTAGAACAGAGCGTGGATACCTGGATCCAACTCTTCCTGAAGTCTGTTTTGCATTTGAAAGAGCTATGACAAAAACTTAATGAATATACAGAAACTGAGCAAGAAATGGCAACAGACTGTTGGCCCAAAAGCGTGGGACAGAACACTGCCTCTCACATACTAAAGGAAAGGCCATGTGTGGGATGGCAGGCAACTTCTAAAGAGCTTTAACCAGTAAAGCCTGGAATGTTTTAAAAACAGCATAGACGGGATGAGGCTTTTCTGTAAATTATGGTAAGGATTCGTCACAAGAACAGGATGGTCCAGGCATATAAACAGAGCAGAACCAGAGTGGTTGGACCACAGGGAAGAGAGAGAATAGAGTTTGGAAAAGGCAAATGGGAATCTGGGCAGGGCTAGCATAGAGGAAACTGGTTTTTGCCAGTACTTCTGGAGTGAAAAGAAATTTGGGAGATTGGATAGCAAAGTGCCTGCTTTGCTGGTAATATAATGGTGGGTTATAATGATGCTTGAGTGAACTTTCCAGGGCACTGGGGAATGTTACCTGGTCAGGCTGCAGGCACCTGCCATCTCCAGAGACCTCTCGGTTGTGGGCGACAGGTCAAGTTAGAGAAGTCTTGCACCACCTATTATGGAGAGCCCTGTGGGCCGGGATCCCTGAATCTCACTATGACCACCCTTCGGAGGAACCTCACTGAGTACACTTGGCATGAGCTGTCCTTAAAGAACATGGCAGGTTTCACCAGACTGATCTCTTTACAGAATGTGGACGTGGCTTTTCTGGAAGTGGAGTGGGGCTTGCACTGGGAAAATGTATTGCCCCTTAAAAAAGGCAGGGTGTGTGATCCAGACCCCATTATCTCTGGCAGACGGTGATTACCTCTGCATTCCTTTAAATGTTGAAACAATCTGTCTTAAATATTTAAACACTTGGAAAGTATCCTTATGGATCAGCCTCAAAATGCTGATTTTCTCAAAAATACCTCAAACAGTAAAACTCTACACAACTTTCTGAAGTATTCTCTGAACCCCGTTCAGGCCCGCTGCTGAAAATGAACCTGGCCAAATGTTCTAGAAGGCTGTGGGTACTTTCCTTGTGGGCTTGGAGCCTCTGCCAAGGTTATGTCCTTCCCCCATGAACTTTCAATCTCACAAATTCCAGCAGAAACTCACAAAGTACCACACAGTGCATCTCTCCCAGGCATCAGCAAATCTCCAGGCTCTTTCAGCTGGAGGAAGAGAGATGCTCACATTCTTGACAGGGTGCTGATTTGGATGTTTAGACAAACAACCTCCTCTAACTTGGAATGAAACAAGTGTGATGAGGATGTCCATAAATGAAGGATGTAATCTTAAACAATTCATCTTATGTTCCCCAAAGAGCAGTTGAATTTATTAGCCATGTTGCTAATCCGGAAAGAAGTCAGTGAATACAAATGGTGGGGCACTGATGTGCAAAGGTCCATTGCAGGGGCTCAGATACCACGTGCTAAACCAGCAGGGCACTTTACCAGCTTTGCAGGACAGTCAGCAATGTGAGGGCAGGGGAAGTGTCTATGAGGAAGCCCTTCTCCAAACTGAGAGTCTGCTTAAGATCAGCTTGTGTGGCCGAGGTGCCAGAATGCCTCCTGATAGCTTTGATGGCAGCAACTCCTCTTTCACCCCCATCAAGTCTGATAAACTGTCCCTCTTCTTACTCACAGAATAGCAGGGGAGGCTACATTGCTAACCTACGTGTTTCTGGGGTGCAGGCTGCACAGCTCATGAATTCTTACTTCCAGGGACATGTGTGGGTTCCCAAATGAGCTTATTTGGAGGGAATTTGACCAGGTTACTTGGCTGAAGTTGATCAGAGTCTGACACTTGGGCATGACTGTTCCATTCTTCTTTGACCCCTCACCCCACCCCAGGCATGCCTCATGGCTCCTTCCACCCTACTATTCTAATCTTTATAGTAGAACATCCTAGAATTAGCCTCATCATGCTGCTTATGGTGATTTCTTTACTCTTGGTCTCTCTGCTGAGTTTTAAGAACTTTGAAGGCACAGCAGTGACATTATGATCCCTGCCCTTCCTATACTTAGCACAGACTTTGGAACAAAGAAATCATAAGTAAATAATATCTTTAGTAAGGTTTTAATACTATATGTTGTGCTCTATTGTTAGCAACCATTTTTTAAAATGTTTGTTAACAGGGGTACCTGAATGGCCCAGTCAGTTAATCATCCAGTTTTAGCTCAGGTCACAATCCCATGGTTTGTGCGTTTGGGCTCCATATAGGGCTCTCTGCCGTCAGCACACAGAGCGCGTTTTGAGTCCTCTTCTTCCCACCTGCCCGTCCATTCCCCGTTCACGTCCTTTCTCTCTCTTTCCCTCTCTCTCAAAAATAAAATAAGATGTTTGTTCAAAACAACACAGACTAAAGAGGAAACTTGTACCCATTCCATATCCACACATGGGGCATGTATTCCCCGCTGGCCACTTCTTGGTGCTCTATGCTCACTCTTAATCTTTACAGTTAGGGAGTATTATCCCTTCTTTGAAATGGGGACCCTGAGACTCAGACTGCAGGCCCCAGGAAGAGGCAGACCTGAGACTCAACTAGAGATCTCACTGGCATGACAGCCAGTACTCTTCACCTTGACTGTCCAGAAGTCATACCCAGAGAAGTGTTTTAAATATCTAAATCTGCCCTCATGGTGGCAACCCATTGCATTTAGGATAAAATGCAAAAGCCCTAAGAGGGCAGCAAACGCTGTGTACTCTGGCCCTGCCTTATCTTCCCCAGCCCAGGTCACCCAGTGGCTTCTTCTTCCAGTTAACTGATGGCATCCAGCTCTTTCCTGACCAGGAACTTCCCACATGCACTTCCCTTAGCCAAAAACACATCCTCAGAATACTTCAGTCCATCTTCTTCCTCCAGATCACAACTTAATGGTCACTTTCTTGGAAGGGGCCTCTGATCTGCCCAAGTTAAACTCTCCCCACATCATAATCTCTCATTATACCTGTATTTTTCATGTCTCTTTCTCATCCTGAGTAATAATGATCTATTTATTTGTGTAGTTATTTCATATATATCCCTCCAGAGAGGTAGAGTGCAGCTACTAGAGAGTGAGGCCGTGTCTGCTCTGTGTACAGTTGTGCCCCTAGCTCATAGCACAGGGTCTGAGGCACCCTGGGCTCTTGACACCTACTTACCGGTGGAGGAATGGGTAGATGAGAGGATAAACATGCTGCCTACTTCCTCAGCTGCTGACAGTGGGGGGTCCACATTCACTGCGCAGGTTGTGCAAGTAGGTCTGAATCGTTGCTGGCCAGCTATTGACTTAGCTAACTAGAACTTAAACCAAAGGCCTTCCTGACTCTTTATGTCAGGTTCAGGGTATATTCCAGTTTTCTGTGCAGAGAAAAGAGCTGTCCTGCTTCTCACCTGTACATGATCTTTGTATAAAGAAGCGTATAGTTCCTGCCCTCTTCTTCTGTAGTTCTCGATGCATGACACGAAATCCTGGAAGAGAGAAAACAGGTCACAGATTAATGACAGCTGTGATTTTGATAGACCATCTCTATCTGACCAATTATCAGGGGAAATAACAGGTACAACTTTTGTTGGTCAACTCAATCACAACCTCATAAATAAAGACTTAGCCTATACTGACACCACACACACACACACACACACACACACACACACACACATACGTCTATGGGTTACTTCCACCTCCAGCTGTCATGAGTTAGCTTACAACAGATCAATCTTCCTCCCAAGAATAAAGAGAAAAGTCATATTTAAATAATCTGCTTTATGAGAGCAGAGAGCTACCAAGAGAGCCAAGACTTAAGGAGACAAGATCTTATAGACAAAGAAAACTCACTGAGATGTGCCTAGTGCCTGATATCTATGATTTTTTGCCCCTGATATATTTGCAAGTTTGCAAATAACACAAGAGGTTGAAAAGCTGAGCAGAAAGTGGTGGCTAAGAAGCAGAGAAGCTTAACAGAACTTGTGGTGCTTTCACGTGGCTCAGGAGACAAAAATAGGAATTCAGGCTCACCAAGACATCTAGGCTGTAAGAGACCAGAAGTCTAGAAACAGGACAGTACAAAGAAGCAAGCCCAGCTTTGTGCACTGATGTTCTCTTTTAAGCAGTTTCTGATTTATAAGCAGTGTGATTTGTAAAAACCAACAGGACTGGGGCTTTAAAGTGGGATCTCTCAAGGGCTGCACCATAGGAATAAAGGTGGGTTGGAAATAGACCAGGTCTGGGGTGCCTGGGTGGCTTAGTCGGTTAAGTGTCCAACTTTGGCTCAGGTCATGATCTCGCAGTTCGTGGATTTGAACCCCGCATCAGTCTCTGTGCTGACAGCTAGCTCAGAGCCTGGAGCCTGTTTCAGATTCTGTGTCTCCCTTTCTCTCTGACCCTCCCTTGCTCACGCTGTCTCTCTGTCTCAAAAATAAATTAGAAAAAAAAAAAAAGAAAAAAGAAATAGACCAGGTCTTACAAAGCTGAAACCCAACTTTCAATGGGCTCAACCTCTGAGTACATTATGGTGACTTGCCCCCACTCCAAGTACATCTCTGAAGGCAAAGAAAGTCCTTTCTGGAAAAGGATCACACCATCTGAAGCTTTTAGCTGAGAATTTTCATACAAAATGTTCAGTAGTCAAGCATAAATTGCTAGATAAATTGCTAGCTGTCCCTAGAAAAAGGATGAACAGATAAGCAGATAATGAAAACAAACCCCCACATATATCCAGATACTAGAATTACCACACATGGACTTTAAAATAATGCAAGTGAGGTAGTCCAAAAACATGCAGTATGGAGACTTTTACAAGAGATACGAAAGCTATGAAAAAGAACCAGATAAAATCCTAAATCTGGGACATGAATTAATTGAAATTAGAAACTCCATAGGTAAGTTTAACAGCAGAGTGGATACAACTGAACAGAGAGAGAGTAAAATGGAAGAAACCTTCTTGCTAACTAGGATGAGATAGAAGTATGAAAAACATACATCAGAGATATAGGTACATATGTAATACAGAGAAGGCATCTAGCATAGGTGGACTGGTGTCTCAAAAGGGCAGGGGACAAAGAATGGATCAGAAGCAGTATCTGAGAAGTTGATGAAAATCTTCCCAAATGGATGAAGGGCGTTGAGCCACAGATTTGAGAAATTCTGTAAACCTGAAACAAGAAAAATACAGGTAGAAAACCACACAGAAGCCCATCACAATGAAACTGCAAAAAAAGGAAAAAAGATAGAAAAAAGATCATACTATCTTTAAAGAAGTAACAGTAAGAATGGTAGAAGCCAGAAGACAATGAAACAACATCTTTGAGTCATGAAAGAAAAAAAAAACAAAAAACACTGACAAGCTCAAAGCCTCTACCCAGTGAAAATATCTTTCAAAAATAAAGACAAACTAAAACATTTGCAGAAGAATAATACTGAGAGCATGTGTTACCAGCAGCTGCGTGAAGTGAAACACTGAAGGAATTTTTTAGTAGAATGACAATGATTTCATATTGAAGCAGTGATCTTTGGAATGAATGAGAGAATATAAAAATGGTAAACATATTAGTATATCTAAATGGATATTGCCTGTTGGAAAATAATAATAGCAATAATAGTAATAACAGGATTTAAAAAATAAGAATTAAAATACATGATAAAATAACAAAAGGTAGATGGAGTAAATGAAATAGTGCCGTAGGTTTCTTTTGAATTAAAAATTTCCGGGGGTCCCTGGGTGGCTCAGCTGTTTGAGCATCTGACTTGGGCTCAAGTCATGATCTCACAGTTAGTGGGTTTGAGCCACATGTTGGGCTCTGTGCTGACAGCTTGGAACCTGGAACCTGCTTCGGATTCTGTGTCTCCTTCTTTTTCTATGCACACCCCTGCCCCTTTACTTTCTGTATCCTTCTCTCTCTCTTGCTCTCAAAAATAAATAAACATTTAAATGTTTTTTAATTTGGAAAAAGGGTCTTATTTACATTAGACTTTAATAAAACAAATACGCACATTGTTATTTCTAGGCCAACCACTAAAAACATAATGAAAGAATATGTGACTTCCAGGTAATAGAAGGGAAGCACAATAATTTTAAATAGCTGACAATATGTTGTCAGAGAAAAAAATGGAATAAATAACAGATAATACAAACAAAATTTTTTAAATAGTTTATTGTCAAGTTGGTTTCCATATAACACCCAGTGCTCATCCCCACAAGTGTCCTCCTCCATGCCCACCCCCCCCTCCCCCCCCACATCCATCAGTCCTCAGTTTTGTCAGCATTCAAGAGTCTCTCATGGTTTGCCTCCCTCCCTCTCCCCCACTATTTTTCCCCTCCTTCTCCCCCATGGTCCTCTGTCAAGTTCCTCCTAATCCTCCTATACACGCAAACATATGGTAGCTGTCCTCTGCCTGACTTATTTCGCTCCCCATAACATCCTCAAGTTCCATCCATGTTACTACACATGGCCAGATTTCATTCTTTCTCATTTCCATGTAGTATTCCATTGTTTATCTATACAAACAGAACATTTTAAATAAGATAGATTTAAACTAAAATCATCATTAACCACATTCACTGTAAATAGACTAGATGCTATAAATAAAAGATAAACTGAGTCACACCGTATCAAAAAGGGAAACTCAAGAAAATGCTACTTAAAAAGAGACACTCCTTGAAATAAGGACACAAAGGGTTGAAAGTAAAACAATGGTAAAAAATAAAATAAAATAAACTGGACATATGCTAACCAAAAGAAATCTGGTAAAGTTGTACAAGTAGTGGTCTTTAACGTAAGAATTACTATTAGGAATAAAGATGGATGTTTCATAATGATAAAGGATAAATACACTAGGAAAGTGTAAGTTCTAAATGTGAGGCATCTATTAATATAGCTTCAAAATATATAATATATAAAATAACAGAACTGAAAGGAGAAGCAAACAAGTCTACAATCATACTGGAAGATTTTAACTTATTTCTCAGTAACTAATAGAACAAGTCAACAAGAAGGATAGAAATAAAGAATATTTGAAGACTATAGTAAGCAAGGCTAATCTGATCAATTATTTTAATAAAATGCAGAAAATCAAATGATACAGAACGCTCAAAGGGAATTACAACTAAAACCTGCCATAGGATGGAACATGAAACAAATGTAAAATAATTTCAAATGACTGAAATTACACGGAATATACTTTTTGAACATAGTGGGATTAAGTTACAAGCAAATATTTTTTTAATCCTCATATATTTAAAAATTAAGTAATATTATTTTAAGTACCCCATGGGTCAAAGAAGAAGTCAAAATGGAAGTTAGAAAATATTTTAGCCTAAATGAAAATGAAAATATCACATGATGAAGTATGCATCATAGAGCCAAAACATTTTTGTGGGAATATATGTAATCATCAATGGTATTAGAAAAAATAAGCATGTAAATTAATCTATCAAGAAATTTGAAAAACAATTTAAACCCAAGGAAAATATATTTAATATCTCTCCCAGAAATTCTGATAAGAAAAAAATGTCCTTTTTTTCTTATCAGAAATTACCAGCAACAAGAATGAGACAATGAAACATTATTCTAGATTCTACAAACACTTAAAGAATAATTATGAATAATTTTTATGCTGATTTAGATGAACTAGACACAACGTAAGTTACCAAAACTGATACAAAAAGAAACAGAAAATCCGAATTGTGCAACATTAATTATAGAAACTAAATCTGTAAATAAAACTTCCCCCACAAAGAAAGTTTCAGGCCTGGGCATAATTAGTAGTTAGAGGATGAGAGACCAAATTTGAGAAAAAATTTCTGTTAAAATCAACAATAGATAAAGCATAATGTATCACTACAAAATTAATACAGATCCTTCTTAAATTTCAAAAAAATTGAAGAAGAGGGAACATTTCCAAGCTTATTTTATAAGGCCAGCATCATCCTGATACCAAAGCCAGATTGACATCACAAAAAAAGAATACTATAGGCCAATATAACTGTAAACATAGATGCAAAAATCCTCAATAAAATATGAGCAAATAGAATTCAACAGCATATAACAATAATAATACACCATGACCAAGTAGGATTTTTCCCTAGGATAAAAGGATGAATCAACATCTGCAAATCAGTCAATGTAATATACCACATTAACAGAATGAAAAAAAAAAAGAAAGAAAATATGAGCATTTCAAAAGACACAAGGAAAGCATCTGACAAAGTTTAACATTTATTTACAATAAAACTCTCAACAAAAGAAGTATAAAAGGAATTTACTTCAACACAATAAAGGCCATATATGAAAAGCCCACAACTAACATCATAATCAATGGGGAAAACCAAAAGCTTTCCCTCTAAGATCCACCAGACAGCAAGGATGTGCACTGTCACTCTTCAACACAGTACTGGGAGTCCTAGTCAGAGGGATTAAATAAGAAAAATAAATAAGAGGCATCCAAAGGAGAAAGGAAGAATTAAAATTATCTGTTTGCAGATAATATAATCATATATGTAGAAAACCCTACATACTCAACGAGAGTGAGAGAGAGAGGAAAGAAAACTGCTAGAACTAATAAATGAATTCAATAAAGTTGTAGGATACAAAATCAACATACAAAAATGAGTCATGTTTCTATACACAAAGAACAAACTATCTTTAAAGGAGATTAAGAAAACAGTTCCATTTACAATAGCAACAAAAGAAGTAAAGTAAACTTGTCATCTCAAATAAAGCAGCTGACGGTATTTTCTGTCAATGATAAAACTGAGCTTTCAAATTTCAAATATTAGAATGTCTCTCTGAGCTTGACAGTAGCTAAAAATTTATCTTTTAAGATTGGTGGTGATATGAACACGGTTTTTCCATATTGTACAAAAAAATGTGTCAACATTAGGGATATCTACGTAACTCAAGGAACCAATATTCCCAAAGCATGTTAGATTCATGTTATAAAATTATGTATAAGTTAAAATATCCATTCAAAGTGCAAAAGAGGTCAATATGTTTAATGGACAAAAATTTCACCTTGAAAGGTTTCAACTAACCTTGAAGAAACTACTACTTGTTGAGTTTTGGTGTAGTATCAAAGAGTGTCTATAACTTCCTTTCTGAATTCAAACTGCATATTTACAGGGAGATAGATTTTCTTCATATATTTCAGCCAAAAAAAAAAAAGTACAACTGATTGAGTAAAGAAGCAGATACAGGAATTGAATCCAGCCGTCCTTTTACTAAGTCAGATAGATATTAAAGAGACTTTCAAAAATATAAAGCAATACCACCCTTTTACTAAATTTTTGTTTTGAAAAACAGTTATTCATGAAAAGTGCTATTTATGTTTCAATATAATGGGTTTATTACTGTTATTTTTAAATGAATTAATAAATGCATTACTTTTAAAATTTTGTTGTAATTTTTAACGTGGTAAACACTAATAGATACAATCGACATAAATAAAAGCTTTTTGGAGTCCCCAATCATTTTTTAAAACAATTTTTTATAGTTTATTTTTATTTTTGAGACAGAAAGAGACAGACCATGAGCAGGGGAGGGGCAGAGAGAGAGGGAGACACAGAATCTGAAATAGGCTCCAGGCTCTGAGCTGCCAGCACAGAACCTGACGCGGGGCCCAAACCCACAAACCATGAGATCATGACCTGAGCCGAAGTCGGATGCTTAATCAGCTGAGCCACCCAGGCACCCATCCCCAATCATTTTTAAGAGGGTAAATCGGTGCTGAGAATTATTGTTCTAACACTATGAACATGAATGAATTACTACTTCATGCAATGACATAGATAAATTGCACAAACATAGTCTGGAGTGAAATAAGTCAGAGAAAAGCATATATACTATGTTATTTCATTTACATAAAAGTAAAAACATGAAAAACTAATGTGATATTAGATGCTAGGATAGTAGTTACATGGAGTAAAGAAGGGTCTAGTGACCAGGAAAGAACATGGGACTTGGGAGTGCTTCTGGATGATATGATATAATATAATATAATATAATATAATATAATATAATATAATATAATATAATATAATAAATATAATGCTGTATTTTCTTATCTGGGTACTGGTCACATGTTCACTCAGTGAAAATTCTTAAATCTGTATATTTGTGATCTAGACACTTTTTTCTATGTAACCTTTCAGTAAAGTAAAAAAGTGTTTATCAGCAAAGATTCAAAATTATGAAAGCAATATAATTTTAAAATCCCAGTTACAGTTTTGAAGTAGTGGGAATAGGATGATTTCTTTCTTTTTATTTCCTTTTTTTCACCAAATTTTCTTTAATATGGCTGTTTACACATGTTTATACACATTTATAAGTAAAGCAATCATTATGAGCATTGCAAGTGACATAAAATGCTGACAAATTTGAGTAATTTTACATCTAAGGCAGAAGCCCAGACTTCTTTCATATATGATTATCTGGAGACCTGCAGCAGGAGAAGAGAACTCTTGGGGAGCACTTGGACACAAAGCAGCTCCTGTCAAAAAGTACTTGTGCCATCCTGCCAAAAAGGGGTGGATGGGTCTTGTGTGGATGACCCAGAGGATTAGCTGGGAACAGAGCAGGGAGTTCCAGGCAGGCCGACTTCGGCAAGACATATGAAAAGATGTCCAGACTTCCATGTTGCTCAGTGTTGCTAAATGAGGGCATGGGAGGTAGAAAGAGAAGAAGTCCAGGGACCTTGGTTCTTGGCCATTACTAGCTATATTACATGGGCAAACCACTTAATATTTTTTTTGAAATTTGATTTACCCTCTGTAAACTGAGGTTCACAGTAACTCTTCTGATTTTTCCAAAGAGATGTTATGAAAATAGGATGAGATGGTAGAATGGAAGTACTTTGTAAACTGGAAAGGATCACCCAAGGAGACTATTTGTATGTAGGTCATAGATAAGATCAGTTGAAAACAGTTGACCTAGATGTCCTCTTTAAACTTCATAATTAGATAAAATGCTGTATGTATGAGTTAAGTTATCAATCATCTTTACTCTTCAAATAAATAGCCTAGCTACAATATCTATAGCTGGGGTGGTTTGCATCATTGCTCAGATACCTTATTTCTAATATCAAATTTACTCTCTTTTGTTAAGTTCAGAAAACATTTATTTCCACCTCCTATTTTCCAGGTACTGGAGTACAAGGATGAACCTCATATCTGGTTGTGTGGAGTCTAATGGAAGAGACAGATGGTTATGAACTGCCGTGGCTGATGTGGAGACAGAGCTATGCACAGGAGATGGTAACACAGGACCCAGTAAGCACACAGAAGAGGAGACCTCATCACCATTCATGGTCAGGGAAGGTTCTGTGGTTGAGATGTTGCTTTAGCTGTTATCTTAAAGGAGAGGTTTTAAATAGAAGTCTGATATAGTCCATTAGCATTTTTGATGACTCACTCTTGCAGAAATTTGAAAGATGAATTTAATGAAGGCAAAACTGGATGTAGGGACCCCCCTTAAGGCTCTACCATGACAGTACAAGTGAGACATCAGATGGTGGAATGAGTAAAGTGGAGAAGTCAAATTCAAGAACCATAAGAAATGTAAAATTAGTAGAAATCAGTGACTGTATGAAATGGTAAGAATTTCTCCAGTTTCTGGTTTGCCTAAATGAGTGAATTAAATGAGATAAACTAAAAAAAGATTAAGAGTGGATGCTAGGTCGGGGAGCCTGGGTGGCTCAGTCGGTTAAGCGTCCGACTTTCGCTTAGGTCATGATCTCGCGGTTCGTGGGTTCGAGCCCTGCGTCGGGCTCTGTGCTGACTGCCAGCTCGGAGCCTGGAGCCTGTTTCAGAGACTGTGGCTCTCTCTCTCTCTGAACCTCTCCTACTCATGCTGTCTCTCTCCTAGAAATAAATAAAACATTAAAAAAAAAAAAAGAGTGGATGCTGGGTGGCTCAGTCAATTAAGCTTCTGATTTCGGCTCAGGTTATGATATTGTGGTAAGTGAGTTCAAACTCCACATCAAGCTCTCTGCTATCAGTGTAGAGCCCACTTTGAATCCTCTGTCTCCTTCTCTCTCTTCCCCTTCCCTGCTCTCACTCTTTCTCTCTCTCTCAAAAATATACATTTAAAAAAGAGAGATCACAAGCACAGGAGAAGGAGCAAGTTTAAGTGATGTGATGTGTGACATGCTGAATTCAAGTGTCAGAGGCACAGCGGCACATCCCCAGAATAAAGCTCAGATGAGTCACCCCAGGTTGATAAATTTGTGAGTCATGAGCAACCAGATGATAGACAAACCCCGAGAGATGATAAGATCCCTCCCAGAGAGTAGGTACAGAGAGGAAACTGAGGAGACAAGGTACCAAAGCTGGAGAACACTAGTGAAGTTTGGGCCAGGAAGAGAAAGGTTAGAGGGGTTTAAGGAAAAGCAGAGAGGCCGTGGAAGCCAAGGGCCATGTAGCCATAGTGAATGCACCAGAGAAGTCCTGTAAGACGAAGCCTGAAAACATCCATTGGACTTACCTGCAGAAACTGGTCATTGGTAACTTTGGTGAGTTGTTTCAGAGGAATGAATAGATAGCAGTAAGTCAACTAGACATGTGGGGATAAGGAAGTGGAGACCATGAGTATAGGCAACTCATTCAAGAAACTTGACTCTGAAGAAGAGAAAAAGAGTAGGGTCATAGGATAAGAGAGGAAGAACAGGACTGAAGTGCATTAATACGCTGAGGGGAGCTTGGAAGTCAATGGGAGAAGGTTGAAAAGCAAAGGAAAAGGTCCCTGATGGTGCAGGTTCTGCCAAATAAGTGAGAAAGGATGAGATCAGCAGCCCAAGAAGAGGCTGATCTGAGCATTGGGGGAGTGAGAGGCTCTTCGTACTTGGAGGTAAAAGGAAGGACCTAGCACTTCACAGCAGACAAAGAAGTTTCTATATGCATTATCACAGTTAATATTTAGTCTCCTGACAAATCTGCATGATGGTAAGTGGGATAAGCAAGGGTAAATGACTCCAACAAAACACTCCAAGAAAATGGCAGCACCGGAAGATGAGCTCTTGGAGGCCGCCATCATGTAATGTCTCCCCCACACACATTTCCACCCTGTGTGTCTCCACACTGCTAGGCAAACACTACTTTCCTGTTGGGCTCTGAGACCTTTCATGCTCTGGAAAGTTGTCACACTTGGGATGTGGAGACAGGAGGTGGGCGCTTTGGGTCAGTTCAAGGGCAGAGGCCCATCTGCCCAGGCGGCAGTGAATGTGGCACATCGATAAGGGACTAATTCAGAGCAGAGCTCCGCATCGCTTATTGGAACTAAATAGCCTTTGCTTAGCAACTGCCTGTGTGTTAAAGAGTTTGAGAACCTCTGAAGTAGAACAAAGGGCCTCAGAAGGCTGTTTGGAGGTTTGAGAGGGTCCAGATCTGTTTTAGAGCCTGTGCCCTGCTCACCCAGTGTCTCCTGAGGGAAGGGTTTGGCTACAGGATCCAGACCAGATCTTGGCCTGGGGACTGGGGCACATCCCACTGTGGGCTCACTTATAAGTGAGCTGACCTCAGCGTGCGAGGGCCCCCACTTCACCAAGGCGCCCCTGGGGCTGGCCAGCTGCTGGTGACCCTGCTGCCCACCCTGCCCCACAGGAAGCGCCTGCTGTCCTGACGACAGTCATTACACTTGTTTGTTTAAAGCATCATTAGCCCTGTAATCACAGCTGTGTGGCCCTGTGAACACAGGGAAGGCCAGCATCTGAAGACAGCCGCTCAGACCCTGCTCAGAAACTTGGGGCCAAGATCACAGCCAGGGGTCCTGGCGTCTCCAGCCAAATGCTGGAGTCCAGGACTAAACTCATCATCTGGACAGTCATCTACTGTGTGCTGACACATTTTCTCTGCTAGTAATTTCTTGCAAAGAAATCATAAGATATGTACACAAATATTCACTGACAACGTTTTCCACCATCCTAGGTACAGCAGCACAAAATGAAACCATGTAAATAGCAGCACATGGGAGGCTGGCTCTTCCTTATGACACAGTCTTATGCAGTCACACAAAGCATGCTCTCCCAAAGGGCCACCACTAGCCCACATAGAGCTTTTGTGTCCCCTTTGGGCAGACACTGTCCAGGGCTGTGGATGGATGATTTGAATAACGGAACAAAGGCTGGATTTCGGCTTCCTGTTGCCACTCTGGCCAGGTGCCTTTGTGTGCAAACTATGCAACCATTTACTGCAACCCTGGTGGCAAAAAAGATTTAATGATATGGAACCAGGGTTTTGATATATTGATATTTTTAAAAGGAGGTTAGACAACCATATGGTAACAATAATAACAGTTAAACCTGTATAGATTTGCATAGAAAAAAAAAACCTAAAGGAGAAAACAGTACAGTCGTCAATAGTGCTGTTGGCCAAATATTTTCAGTTCTCTCCTCCTATAGGTATATGGTATGATCACCCTTCCTGCTACCTTTGAGCTAGGTGAGGCTGAGGAGAAGTGCGTGGATGCTTAAAGGACTCATGAGCAATTAATTAAAAAATCTGAAAATGTTAGAATGACTACAGCAGGGACACACTAAAATATATAAACTGCATATGGATTCATATTTGGAGTCAATGGGAAAAAGATCAAGAGACCTATAGTGAAAGCAAGTGTGAGATCAATTAAATACTCTCAGTAAAAAGCTGGAGCGATCTGAGCACAAGATAAATAAGGGGCCTAATGGATAATAGCCTAAATTATAAAATAAATATGGGTGAGACCCTTACTGATATAAATAAAAGATTGAATAAATAAATAATGGGGCAGAAGAGACAGACCTTCCTTAGGTCTGAAGAATTTCAGATAATATGTGTAGATGCTTTTCTCACCAGGAGCCACCCTGAAGAGTAGGCTGGAATTAAGGACTTGCTGCCAAAGAATCAAGTATGGGAAGGGAACAAGAGGAACTCTGCAGTGGGGAAATCTGGCAGACACGGCCAGGACCATGTGATGATTTACACGGGTGCCAAGCCCCCTTGACCTGATGCAATGTGACGAGAGGCACACTCTCCTCCGTGATCTTCCTTCCAAAGCTTCACAGTCCCAAGCTAGTTATGATAAATATTAAACAAACCAAAATTGAGGCATACTCCCCAAAACATCTGGCCAGTACTCCTCAAAACTGTCAAAGTCATGAAAAATAAGGAAAAGTGTGAGGAATTGTCACAAATCAGGGGACCCTAAGGAGACATGATAACTAAATGTAATATAATCCCCTCCCAGGATCCTGGATCAGTGGGAAAACCAGTGGAAGCAAAATAAGATCTGGAGTTTAGTCACTAGTAATGTACCAATGTCAATTTCTTTGCTGTCACAAATACACCATGGTAACTAGTATGTTAACAACAGGGGAAACTGGGTGAAGCATATATAGCAGTATTGAATATGAATATGGAAAGTATGTGAAAGGTATTTCTAGACAAAAAGTCTATTAGAAAATAAAGTGAAATTCTCACACCTTCCCACCTAAACCCCATCATGAAACAGATAGAAGAGAAAAGTTACTGCTTTCCCAGCTGGACACGGTTCCAAATTTCCTTGGGTATGAACAATTCATCATGCTGAGTGTAATTCTCATGTTTAAAGATGCAAATGATGTTTTGGTAAATCTTGTTCCCCATAATTGCATGAGCCAACCACGTCATCAGACATTTAACAAAGAAATAGTAATTAATCCCCCAAATGGTAGGAAACCTGCGTGGTGGAGATACAGAAGGATGGTACTGAATTCACAGAGTCACAAATGGTATCGTTCTTGGGATGACTGGGTGACTCAGTCGGTTAAGCATCTGACTCCTGTTTTCAGTTCAGGTCCTGATCTCACAGTTGTGAGATCGAGCCCCACATTGGGCTCCACAGTGAGCATGGAGCCTACTTAAGATACTCTTTCCTTCTCCCTCAACCCTTCCTCTCCTCTCAAAATAAATAAAGTAAAATATTTTTTAAAAAATGGTATCATTCTTGGGGAACCTGGGTGGCTTAGTCGGTTAAGCGTCCGACTTTTGCTTAGGTCATGATCTCACGGTTCGTGGGTTCGAGCCCCGCGTCGGGCTCTGTGCTGACTGCCAGCTCAGAGCCTGGAGCCTGTTTCAGTCTGTGACTCCCTCTCTCTCTGACCCTCCCCTGCTCACGCTGTCTCTCTCTCTCGTCTAGAAATAAATAAAAATATTTTTTAAAAAAATGGTATCATTCTCTAACAATGTGAGGGAATTTTGAGACTATTGTTGACAACTTGATTTTCATTTCATGGATATATTTTAAAACTTAACCTACATAACATGACTCCACTGTAGGCAATCTTCTTTAAATTTTTTTTTAAAGTTTCTAAGTATTCACTAATAATTCCATAAAGAAAAAGCAATAACCATGTTGTTCGATTTTGACATCAAATCCAGAGTCCTTTAACCCCCGACTTTCTCTGGCCAAAGAAAAAACGAGAGAGGTTCAAGTCAAATTCAGGTGAGCTCCCATTCACAGAGGCAGAAGTGAAACCAGATGTGGAAGAGACACTCCCCTTCACCATGGATCTCATGTTCTCATTGGTCACTCGCATTGTCACTCACTCGCACCTCTTCTTGGTGGGGGCTGAGGAGAGAGATCTGATGAACAGTGTAATGTCACCAGGTGGCAATGAGTGACAGAAGGAACCATACTCTGTGTGTGCACTTTGTAGTTATCATGAAATCATCATTACTACTCTTCTCTTTTCTGGAAACCGCCTCAGGACTCCCATGGTAGAGCAGGAAACTGTGAGAGCCGTATTCCAAATTATAGTGGCTGGGTTTCCCACCAGCACCTTCCCCCCTGCCTTAGAATAAGCTCCTCGGGGACATTGCCCATCTCTGTTGCCAAGGTCCAGGTAAACAGAGACAATAATAAAAGTTTGAGAGATTGAAGTGAAACTCACAGACTCTTGACAATCCTTCAGGCCATATTCCCTGCAGCTGTTTATTTCCTGTGTGGAGTGAAGCCCTCCATGTGGTCACGATTAAGGAGACCCATCAGGGTCAGTGGCAACACTTTCAGGTCTGGCCTTCACACCTCCTGCACTTTAAACCCATCTGAAATCCAGGATTTTCCTGGCTGTGAAACATTCGATAAAGTTCTGTTATGCCTTCTCTGTGAAAGGCTGATGCATCTACCTTTAAATATAAGTCCTTGGTGGAGACCTGGTTTGGGTTACGTGCAAGAAGCAACTAAATGATTTCCTGTGTGTTCGTAAACCATGTATAATATCTATAGATGGGCACCCATAAAATGTCAGCAGCCCGTCAGGAAGGAGGGGTGTGTGCCCAGCGAGACAGGTTCGGTCATGGTCAAGGGGTCTTTGCAGGATATCTATTTGGACAACGCGGGTCAGGAAATGCTCTTTTCTCCAAGTGCCCACATAATTGCACTTTTCTCTGCAATGGAGACATAGCCCCTGGATTCTTAATAAATGTCAAGCAATACCAGAGTAATAATCATATTTCCAGCAATAATGACAAACAACTGGTGCTCGGAGTGGCTGAGGAGGGACCAGATCACCACAGCGCAATTCATCTCTTGTTAAATTCACTCACATATTAATTTCCAAGATGAACGGTGGTTTCTAATTTGTCTTTTTTGAACTGTGATGTTTTTATTAAATTCAATCGTCATGAGTGCATGGAGCAGGACCCCTTAAAACAACACCACCACTCCGGTGTAGCAAAGGACAAAAGCTTTGGGATTGCAGGTACCGCGTCTTCTGGAGGAAGCCACCCGCCCTCCTCTTTGCCTCCTCCTTGGGTGTCAGGGCCTCCATGAGGCTCTGACAGATGGGAAGTGCGAGAAAAGAGATGTCTGTTGGTGAAGCCCCCAGTCTGTGATGTTTTGTTATGGCAGAGTTTTCACTCCGGATAATGCCTAGTGCTGGGGTAGTCTGCAACCTGCAACTGCCATTGGGAAGAGAGAAAACAAAAGGGGATTGGAATGTGTAGGGAGGATTCCTTCTTTAGGCCTCAAGAAGAGAGACAAGACCACCTTGGCCAGGACTGTCCTGTCACTGCCCACCTCCAGAGCAGAACTCTTGACCTCAGCTCTTGGGATGGCCCTGGCTGCAGTGTGGGTCCATAGAGGAGTTACCTGAGGGTGACTCTAACCCCTATCCCTGTCCTCCTTGATGCTGCACACACCCACTCATCTCGGCACTTCTGGGAGGTCACCCCAGGACTTGCCAGTAGGCACTCACTGTTGGGCCACTCTTGGCTCACAGGTAACATAATCAATACCACCCCCTCCCTTAGGCTTGGCCCTCACAGATATGACCACAGATGTGGCCCTCACTGTTGCATGAAAAATAGATAGCTGTGGCTGTGCAGCCAGGCTGAAGAGGGCTTGGCAGCCTTTCAGAAGGGACAGGAGATTTAAAGTCCAGGAGAAGCTGTTGGTCCTCTGTTAGGGGAGGCTCATTCAGGCAGACAGACCCACATTTGCCCAAGGGGATAGATGGGAGAAGACAGGGCACATTATAACCAAACACGGGTCTGACCTGCAGACTGTGCAGGACTGGGGTGAGGGATGGACTTAGAAAAGCAGCGAGGTCAGCTTCCTCGCACTGCGGTTGTGGGTCGGTGTCCTATCCCAACAGTGCGGCAATAAATGCTGGGTTTTGATCATGGTCAGATCCGATCCTGAAAAACACCCTGTAGGGGTGGTAAGGAGCTGCCGGGCAGGGCCATCTGCTTTGTTCTCCCTATGTCCCTGTTCTCGAGCTCTTCCACCACTTGGCAGAAGTGTAATTGATGGGTGGGGAATAAATGCATGAACTCTGTTGCCTCCTTTCCACAATGGAGGCCAGAAAGCTAGAGCACAGTGTAGATGGTTGAATGTTACTCTTTATAGATGCGTGCTTATGATCTTAATTCCCCAGGAACTGGCTTTCTTCTATTATTATTTTTCCTGATCTCATTTCTGTGTTTTAGCACATGCATCCTTATCTAAAGGTAACATAAATCATGAATCAGAATGTAAATAAATATATGAAATGAAGTGAAGATAAACTGGATATGATATTCCAGTAACAGCAGACTATCAGCTAACCCATAAGGCAGATAGATAGTCACAACTGTCCCTCTGCACCTGAAGGGGCCCCTTCGTCACTACCAATCCTCCCTCACATCCTTCCTCCCCTTCCTCCTCCTCCAAGTCTCCACTCAAATGCCTCAAAGAAGCTCAAGTGAGGCCCTGCCTCATCTGGGCACCTCTTGAGCCTTAACCTCCTGTTACAGTGTAATTATTTCACCCTCCTAGAAGGTGGGACTCCCCAGTCAGGGACTGTGTCTATATCCACTGACCTTAACTCAAGGGTCTGGGATATGATAGGAAATCAATGAATGTGTATGGGATGTTGAAGGAGGGAATGTCTGGAGAAGAAATGGACACTCAAAGATGAGACAGAGCGAGAGAGATGGAAATAGAGATAGAGGCAGGTATAATCATGGATGTAGACTTATTTTCTGATCCCTAAGAGAAGCTAGAATGGCACTTCACAGCTGATTCTTGCTAGGATCACTCTCCCGTTTGAGCTCCATGCCCCATTTATACAGATCTCTCTCTGTTCTCAAATTTACAAACTCATTCCCACAATTCAGCCTGGCTCTAGCTGGGCCCATTTCAGGAATCGACATTCCCCAGGTGCTGGATGGCTACTCTTTCTTCTTAACTCTTTCTTCTCAATTATCAGATCCAACCCATAGTGATCACGAGGCAGTCTTTAGGACATCATCTATTTCCTCCAGATTGTGTCACACTATCTAATATTTTCTCATTTATTCCCTTTTGCTTACAGTCTGTTTCCCCCCACGAGTGAGGAGCCATTTACAAGAATGGAACTGACATAGACCCATTCAACTGCACTTTTGATTTACTCAATGCTCTCAGGTGCTTCCTTCAGCACCCCTAATCATATGAGTAGATCAACTAGCAGCCGAGGACCCCTGAGCCTTCCTCCCAGGCCACCAAGACTGGACTGCCATGCTACCTTCTGCTGTCTCCACTCTCCCCATCCCCCCCCCGCCCCCGCCAGGGCCATGGAGACAAGTCTTCACCAACCCCCATTGACAACAGCAAAAAGGAGAAAATTTCAGAACTTCCTGTTCTGAGACTTTGAAACACTTTTTTAATTAACCAAAATGGTTTCTCATAATAGATGGGTCCCAGAGCGAGAACGCGGCTGTAATGCACGTGGCAGGCGCCTGGCGGCCGAGCTGGGAGTGGGGCCTAGCGGGTTGTGAATGGCAGCAGCGCCTCGGGAGGGCCACGGGCTCACTCTCCACTCCACGACCATCTGCCGTTTCATCATTTATTGAGTTTGGGACACTTCTGTCTTATGAACTCAAAAACGTTCTTACATTGACAAATACATCTAAGTTTTAAAAATGCAACTTCAGAGAAGTAAACAAAAAGGTGTTTCTCCCATCTTTGTGTCATAATGTTTCCAAACTGAAAGCATTTCTTGGGATGATGATACCTTCCCCCAACCACGACGTTAGTTTTGGGGATGCAGGTATGTCGCACATTAGAAAATCTGAGCCTCAAAATAAATTCCTGGGTATAATTTGCCTTTAAAGTAAAGGACTGTCTTCAGTTTTCAGAAGGATTCAATCCAGGATTCCTTTAAATTGCCAGGTCCCTAAATTAAATTCAAATCTGTTCCAATTTACAAAATCTTGAACTATCTACATTTTTTTTCAGAAACTTATCTAATATAATTCTTCTTAAATGTCATCTAAGTAAGTAGATCAATAAATAGCAAAAGGATTCTTTAAATATAGGGATCATGGGCTATTCATCTCTGTATTTTTAGAGAGGAATGCTATGTCTATTCACTAAATTCCTATGTTGTTAAACTGCAGAGGATGAAGTATTTGTATACATTAAAATATTGTGGGTTGAGCTGCAGACTTGGGCCTTGAGTTACTCTGCAACATTCCTCAACGACACCCATCATGCATGGCCTATAAACCCTGATTTATAGGGTGATTAATAGCCTGATTGTGTAATAAAAATACTACAGAGGTGAAAGAAAGAAAATCAGAAAATAACTAACAAAGGAGGTGAGAAGATCTGGTAAACTTTTTCAGACTAGATGTTTTTGTTTGGATAAATGTCTCTGGAGAAGGAACCAAGTATTTATCCTTAAAGACTTTTCAAACATAATTTAGATTCAATGCACCTTTCAATGGGCAGTGGTCGGGACCTTATGTTTAGAATATTCCATTGATTTGTGGAACTTGCATAACCTCAGCGCCTGCTCTCTTGGAGAAAGTTCAAGTTAAATCATCTAGCTGCCAAGAAGAAAGCAACTTTAGCCTCATTTCCTGTGAAGCTGAATGACCAGAAAAGCCATCAGAGGTGGTTTTGGTCCACTCTCAGGTGGCAGAGCCCTTAGCGTCATGGTACCTTTGGGGGGCATTGTGACACTGCCATCCCTTCGTACCCGTCACAGAGGAGGAAATGTGTGATTAGCAGGAGACAGGACCACAAGCCAGCCATGGGATGAAGTAAATTACTGTTGGTATTGATTATTCATTTATTGTGTGGACTTTGAATTCCTAGTAAGTCATGATATAGCAGACCACATTTTAAGGTAAGTTTTAAGAGGGGTGCCTAGGTAGCTCAGTCAGTTAAGCATCGGATTTCAGCTCATGTCCTGATCTCTCAGTTCGTGGGTTTGAGCCCCATGTCGGGCTCTTTGCTGACAGCTCAGAGCATGGAGCCTGCTTTGGATTCTGTGTCTCCCTTTCTCTCTGCCCCTCTCCCACTTGCACTCTGCCTCTGTCTTTCTCTTTCTCAAAAATAAGCATTAAAAAATTTTTTTAAATAAATTTTAAGAATAAACAGTTGACAAGCTTCTGCACAGCCAAGGAAACAACCCAGAAAATTAATAGGCAACCAACGGAATGGGAAAAGATAGTTGCAAATGACATATCAGATAAAGGGTTGATATCCAGAATCTACAAGGAACTCACCAAACTACACGCTCGAAAAACAAACAACCCAGTGAAGAAATGGGCAGAAGATATGAACAGACACTTCTCCAAAGAGGACATCCAGATGGCCAACAGACACATGAAACGATGCTCAGCATCCCTCCTCATCAGGGAAATACAAATCAAAACCACACTGAGATACCACCTCACACCAGTCAGAGTGGCTAAAATGAGCAAATCAGAGAACTCTAGATGCTGGCGAGGATGTGGAGAAACGGGCACCCTCCTACACTGTTGGTGGGAATGTAAACTGGTACAGCCCCTCTGGAAAACAGTGTGGAGGTTCCTCAGGAAACTAACAATAGAACTCCCCTATGACCCAGCAATAGCACTGTTAGGAATTTACCCAAGGGATACAGAAATGCTGATGCATA
Source organism: Proteles cristata cristata (assembly GCA_017311185.1). Lineage (NCBI taxonomy): Eukaryota > Metazoa > Chordata > Mammalia > Carnivora > Hyaenidae > Proteles > Proteles cristata. The sequence goes on along the minus strand of JAESUZ010001669.1, from coordinate 1,090,048 downwards.
GGAGCACATGTACCCCAATGTTCATAGCAGCACTCTCCACAATAGCTAAAACCATGGAAAGAGCCTAAGTGTCCATCAACAGACGAATGGATCAAGAAGATGTGGTTTATCTATACCATGGAATACTACATGGCAATGAAGAAACAATGAAATCTGGCCATGTGTAGCAACATGGATGGACCTTGAGGGTGTTATGCTGAGCGAAATAAGTCAGGCAGAGAAAGACAAATATCATATGTGTGCACGTATAGGAGGATTAGGAGGAGCTTAACAGAGGACCAAGGGGGAGAAGAAGGGCGGAAATGGTGGGGGAAAGGGGGAGAGGCAAACCATGAGAGACTCTTGAATGCTGACAAAAACTGAGGACTGGTGGATGTGGGGGGAGGAGGGGTGGGCATGGAGGAGGGCACTTGTGGGGATGAGCACTGGGTGTTATGTGGAAACTAATTTGACAATAAACTATTTGTAAAAAAAAATAAAAAAAAAAAAAGAATAAACAGTTGACAGGAAAATTCTGGTAGAGGGAATTCTGAGGTAGGTGCTTGCTGCCTATTAGAAGAAGGTCAACATTTTAGCAGTGGGATCCCTCGGTCAGACCAAGGTCTCTGCCAGCTTAGCCAGTATCCTTCACATGAACTGGAAAAAGGAGGCCCCTCTGGACTGACAAATGAGAACAAAAATGCAGACCATGCCACAGTTCACAGCTTGCCGGCAGAGTGGGACAGACGTCAGGGCCCACCCCCAAACTGCCATCTCTATGTAGAGCCTGTGAGGGCTTCCTCTAGCGTGATGCCACTGCTTGTCACAGTCCAGCTGGCCTCATGTCCCCACCAGTCCCTGTACCATGATGCTGCCCACCCTGGCCCTTGCCCCAGGAAACCAGCCCCATTCTGCTTAGATTATGGGGATGTCTGAGCCCACAATGATGACTGTGATTCAGCAGGCTTTACTCACGTCCAAAGCCTGACGTCAGTCCTTTCAAGAGAACAAAGGACAGTCTCTCTTAGGCCACTGTATTCTCTCTGCATTTATCTGAAATCTTGTTCACACAAAACTGAGGGGTCTGGAGCACCACCTAAGCTCACTCCTGGAAAAATCATCCAAAAAGTGATTGGAGATGTTCAAATATCATGAGCAGAGACTTTTCCTCCTCACCAAACAAGACATCAGCTCACTGCTCAAAGGACCCAGTGTCTTCATGCGAAAAGATGGTGCAGGTGGGTATCACACCACACCCACTGGGCTCTGACAATAGATTGTGAGCTTTAATGAAACACCAGCATTCTGAGATTAATAGGGACTGTTTTAAAAAATGAGAACTTTGAGACTTTGGGGATGGTGGTTTCTATCTTAGGACCTTCTTTTCCAGTAAATATCTGGGGATTCTGTGATGTTTCAAGAAGGGTCCCGATCTGACAAGGTTGCTATATTTAGCACAACAGTTATAATATCTCATTATAATAGTTATCATATTTTTTCTTTTTTTCTTTTTTTTTAGAAAGAGAGAGAGAGAACATGGGAGCAGGGGAGAGGGGCAGAGGGAGAGAGAGAAAATCTCAAGCAGACTCCACACCCAGTGCAGAACCTGTTGCAGGGCTGGATCTCATGACCATGAGATCATGACCTAAGCTGACATCAAGAGTTGGACACTTACGCGACCAAGCCACCCAGGTGCCCCAAGTTATGATATTTCATCAGAAACCAAAGGGCTGCCCTAAAAAGAAGAGAAACGTGAACTTGCAAACGAGGTGGCCACGCCACAAGTCTGATCGGTGCAACCTACCTCCCTCTTCCCTGTGTCTGAGGGGTGTGTGCGGGACCTGCTCTCAGCAAGTCACTGATTCCATTCCCTGAATCTAACCTGACAGAGAGAATATATTAAAATACTTGACCCAAAACACCTTTCAAGGGCAAAGTCAGCTAGAGATTTAAGTCACAGAAAGCTCTCAGAAAAAAAAAAATCAGTTGTGGTATTTTTCAACACAAAAGACACAAACAAACCAACGTATGAAATAAAATGATCAAATAAGAACAAAAGCACAAAGCACAGTAGCAAACATATCAACTAAACACTCTGAGTCATATCCGTGCTATAACTTGGCAATGATTCAAACACTAAACAACAGACTGGCAACTTTAATATATACCATTAATAGCAAAATGTCTGCTTTTATTGAAGAAAAAAACCTCAAAAACTATGTTGCTCTAAGCAGTTTTGAAATGAATATCTAATTCAAAACTTCCCCTGTGCATATAATTGCATGCTAATTTACATTTTAATTACTTCCTAAGAAATCAAAAGCATTTGTTGACAGTAGAACATAATGTCAACTTCACGGTGCACTGTTGGTGGATGCTTAATGAACTTAATTAGATAATTAGTGATGTTAATTATCCTTCTATTATGAAGATAAGGATGTCTCACAAATGATGCACTTGGTAAAGAAACATCATTAAAGGTATCAGTGTTTGCTTTGTTCATTTACTTCTATTTTTCAAACTCCTGTAACAAGGACTTTTGATAGACTAGCAGCATTTAAGATTTCTTTGAAATGGGAAAAGAAAAGCCAATGCCTCCATCGGCTCATGACTGTCCATCTCCCGATCTGGATAGTAACATTTGTGGGGGGGGAGGGGGGAGGGCGATGCTGCGACTCTTTCAAACCCTCTGCTGTTAGGACCAGTCGCCCATGTTCACCTCTGGTGTGGAGTTTCTTGTTCGCACGAACTCCTTCCCGGTCACCTCTCAATGATGTGATGAGTGGGTTCTAACATCAATTGTTTGAAAAATGGTGTGTGTGTGTGTGTGTGTGTGTGTGTGTGTGTGTGTGTGTGTGTGTCAAGGGAATAGAGGAAATGAGAGAAAGCACCCTGATTGGGTGCCCAGACCACTAGAAAAAAACCTAAAGGGCAACTGACACAAAAGACTCATGCACATGTCCTCGTGCACGCGCACACACCGGTGTGGCCCCAGCCTGGCTGCGTTCCCATGACCCTACAGTGCTGTGTCTCCGCCTCTGTCACCGGGAAGCCTGGCTCTCATGGGAAGGTCCATTCTGAGTGTAGTGTTGGAACACCGCTTCCTGCAAGACCAGGGCTATGATTCGTGCTACGGAACTTCAGTGGCGGTGAAAAAGGACACTTCGGGGTTTAAGAAATAAGATAGTGATAGTGGACCTCATCATTTTTCTCTTCCTTGGTCCCCAATACCACCACAACCAGAGTGTAATGGAAGTCCTTTCTGGAAATAATTCTAGTACAGACACACCATGAAGAGCTTTAAGGCCAGGCTGGGGAGAGTTATCTCGGGAAAGGCAGCAAGAGAAAGTGAGTCACTGGCAGGCTGGCCCTTGGCAATTTTAAAAACCAAGACTGCCTTTAGCAGAAGGCCTTAGTCACTGTGCTCACATCCATAGAGCAATTTACACTTTTCAAAGACTTTTTAAATCATACTTTCATTTGCTTCTAAGTAGTTGTATTTTTTCTAACACACAGTCCCGTTTAATTACTTGTTTACATGACTTTTTCCAGCACTGGGATTTTCCAACACAGCATTGTGATTTCTCTTGAGGTGCTTGATTTGGAGTTTTTTGAATCACTTTTCGCTTTCCTCAGATCTTCAGTGGCTTTGTCCCTCCAGCTCCTCTCTTGATTTGCTGACAGAGGCAGTCTCTCTGCCCTTCTGCCACACCAGCGAGAACATATTATCAGGATTGTACCTCTCTCTCTCTAGGTCCTCTGGCCTAATTTCAGAAGTCCTTATGTGTGTCTTAATTTTCCTACAAATTCAGGACACCTACTTCCATGCATTTTTTTTAATGTTTTATTAATTTCTAGGAGAGAGAGAGACAGGGTGAGCAGGGGAGGGTCACAGAGAGAGGGAGTCACAGACTGAAACAGGCTTCAGACTCTGAGCTGGCAGTCAGCACAGACGCGGGCCTCGACGCGGGCCTCGAACCCACGAACCGCGAGATCATGACCTCAGCGAAAGTCGGACGCTTAACCGACTAAGCCACCCAGGTGCCCCTTCCATGCATCTTTTTAAAGAAAATTTTAAATTTTTATTTCGAGAGAGAGTACTGTGTGGGAGGGACAGAGAGAGAGGGAGGGAGAGAATTCACTCTGTTAGTGCAGAGCTCCATGTGGGGCTTGAACTCATGAACCCTGAGATCATGACCTGAGCCAAAATCAAGAGTTGGATGCTTAACCGACTGAGCCACCCAGGTGCCCCTTCCATCTCTCTTAAAGGTATATTCACCGCCTGGGAAAGTCCTTTCTCTCTCACCCACAAACATCATGTTTATGTAAAACTAGTCCCTGTGACAGCCTTGAATTTCAGATTTTTAACATTTTCTACTTTGATTTTAACTCTGGGAATTCAGCCTTCCCTTCTCACAGTTGCATTTTGACTTCCTCAGCTGTTACCGGCTACTCTCCCACTTCCTTCCCTTCATGTCAAAGCGAATTTCTTTCTATTTTCAAAAATCTTTTCTCAGCCCCAGGGCTCTTGTGCCTCACGAGACTTTTCCCAGGTGAGTAACATCTGAGGCTTCCCCCTAAAGTGCTGTTCACCCCCCCAAACTCAGAAGCACCACAGCACCACACTCAGACGCATTCTGTCCTCTCCAGTCCCCACCCTCTTTCCTGAAATGGGGCACGAAGTTCTCTGAGGCTCATTGTGCCTTCAGCCTCAGCAAGACCAAAATCACATAGCAGCAGGCGACAAATACAAACACACCAGAAAGAAAGACCAAGAGCTGCTTCATCGCTCCCACAGTGCCTGCTAAAGCCTTCCCATTCGGCACGCTTGCTTCCTTTTCCGCAATTTTTATTTGGGTTGTGTGATCTCTTTAAAGAGAAAATAAGTATACAGAAACATTTATGCATGAAATGATATGATGTCTGGGATGTTGCTTTAGAATTATTCCATGCAGAGGAGGATAGTGGGTAGTGAGAGGGTTGAGACAAGATTGGCCGTGAGTTGCAATTTGTGGGCGCTAAGTGATGGATAGATACAGGGGGATTCGTTTTATTATTTTCTCTACTGCTGTATATGTTTGAAAATTTCCACAGTGATTTCTGAAAGAGATAATGGGTACAGTGCTTGGAGTTGAATGGCCAAAAATGTCATTTCTCTTGCTGGGGACCTGAGCCAGGGCCACCCTTCATACGGGTGGCCTCAGCCAGCACCGCTTCCACCAGCAGGGGCGGGGCTGCTCTGTGTCTGGGGGTGGGACACCGAGCCTGAGCACATACATCCAGGGAGGTAGCCAACGGCTCGTCCGCAGTCACCCTGTGCACACAAATGTCTAGTCTCTGAGATCAAGGCCCCCAAGAGTGGGCACTGATGGTCTTATGGGGGACCCCAGTGCACTTGGCAGGTAGGACAGTCATTAGAGCCCAGGAACTTTGAGCAAATGTGTTGTGCTTTTGTGCCTTTGCAGGACAGGCATAGAATTTCTACAAAGAGCTTGTCTGTGGCACTTTAGCTACCGCAGCGTGTCACCCATCACCCTCCAGCTGTGGTGCCTTCTCATCCCTTCTCTCTCTTTTTTTTTTTTTCTAAATTTATTTCTAGGAGAGAGAGAGACAGCGTGAGCAGGGGAGGGTCAGAGAGAGAGGGAGACACAGCCTCTGAAATAGGCTCCAGGCTCTGAGCTGGCAGTCAGCACAGAGCCCGACGCGGGGCTCGAACCCACGAACCGCGAGATCATGACCTAAGCGAAAGTCGGACGCTTAACCGACTAAGCCACCCAGGTGCCCCTCTCATCCCTTCTCTTAATTCTCATGCAGCTCTGGCTTCCCTACATAGGCCATTTTGACTCTGAAAAAGCAAGTGGAAGCTTGCTCAGCTGTCTCCAAAAGCCCTGGAAACATGTGGACACTGGGCCCAGCCCTGCTCCAAACGGTCTTACTCCTTTATAAGCTCTTAAGCTTATAAGTGTGGGTGTCCTTCCTCAAGTGGGGTTTACATGGACCTTGCATAAAATAGCTGCCCACACACATACTGCTGAGCTCAGGAGGAAAGCAGGGTAAAATCCAGCTCATGCTTTGCTGAACGAGACCTGAGTCAGGCAGCTTTTATGGCCTAGAACTGAACTTCCAACCCCCTGCTTCTGGCTTGTTCCTCCCGTTCTCTGCAGATCCAACAGAACCAGCCGAATCACACACCTTTCACACCTGCCACATCCAGGCATCCTTTCTTCTCACGGCCTAATTAAAAAGAGGCCAGACTGTCTGTCTGTGGTGGTCGCCCCCTTCTTTCGCTCATCCCAGCCTTGGTTAATCAGAATTCTCTTGAGTGTTCTCTTATTTCTGCTGCTCCAGCTACTGCCCCTGCAGCCTCCTTATCTCCCTCTTAAGTGACGTCACAGCCCCAGTCTGGCCCCTCCCTCCGGGGCTCTAACCTCCAATCCTGCGCTTACAAACAGAAACATACCTCTCCCCCACTACTTAATCCCCCACCCACTTCAGGCACATCTAGCATGAGCCATGGTGTCCTCCTGGTCTCCTGCGGTGACCTCGATCATCTCCCCTGCCCCCCGGCTCACAGGCCTTTGCAGCCACTCATCCGCACAGTCCCTTCCCACCCAGCCCCCAGCTCTCGTGTCCTATGTGCTCATTTCTGTTTTCTAATGCTTTTTCTTTTCTTTCTTTTTTTAAAATTATTTTTGAGGTGGGGAAGGCACATGCACAGGAGGAGCAGAGAGAGAAAGAGACAGAGAGACAGAGAGAGAGACAGAGAGAGAGAGAGAAGGAGAAAGGATACCAAGCAGTTTCTGCACTATCAACACAGAGCTTGATGAGAGTCTCAATCTCAGGAACGATGAGACCATGACCTGAGCCATAATCAAGAGTTGGATGCTTAACCAACTGAGCTAGACAGGTGTCCCTAATTCTTTTTCTAGAAAGAAGAAAGCAAAAAAGCAAGAAAGAAAGAAAGAAAGAAAAGAAGAAGGATAGAAGGGAGGGAGGGAGGAAGGAAGGACAGAAGGGAAGAGAGGACGAAGAAAAAGGAGGGAGGTAAGGAGAAAGATTACATACTATATATTTTGAATATGAAATACTATATATTTGAAATAATTCTGAATTTATAGAAAAGTTATGTAGTACAGAGATCCTGTCCACCCCTTCCCTGCTTTCTCATAATGTTAACATTGTACATTGCCACAGTGTGTCTACCAAGCTAAGAAACCAGCATTAGTTACTGATGTTTTCTCAATTTGTTTTTAAACAAGGAAGTCTACAACTGAGTAGGCAAGCCGCGCACACTGCTTTCAAGAGGAATGCCAGGCCACAGTACACACTCTGGGTTTCTCTAAGCTGAAAGCAGAAGTGCCAAAGCAGCTTCCAGGACACCATAGTTGGCCTTTGGTGGCCTCAAAAGAGCCCAAGGCCCCAACCTCTGTCCAACAGGCTGATACCCACAGCCTCCACCCCAGAAGAGGGCGTGACTTTACAATTTAATCCCACAAGGGACTGTGATGGGCTCAGGAGAAGAAAAGAAAGAAATGGCATCCATCATATCAGCCTTGCCTCAAAGTTCAGCTCACCTGCCAAGAGGAAAACAAATATACTGAAAATGAAGATAGGTAAGAAGAGTTAGGAATGGTGTATCGTACGTCTCACTCGAAGGAACAATTCATCAGTGCTAGTGAGCTGTCAGCCATTGACATGATAAGGAATAACACCAAATGAATAATGTTTCCTCCAAAACCAACTCCTTTAATTACAAGCCTCTTCTTTCCAGAAGAGAGACAGAAGATGCAGAAACACCAATTTCATGCACTTGTGCCTGAATAATGTCTCCATGCTGCTTTTTCCAGATGGCGACCTTCTCACTGGAGGGACTAATGATGTGGGCATATTTAGGGAAAAACCAATAACGGAGTCTTTAACCTTCAACAACAAAAAGCATGTTGTACAAAATGTTCCTTGGGATACATTAGAAAATATCAATTACATTGCTCACTGAGGTGTAATCAGCTGTAATAATCAAAATTAATTTTTAAAAATAATTAAACAGACCCCAGGGCAAATAGTCGATGCTCTTATCCTGTGACATCACAGCATACATATGTACCTGAGAAGTTGTGCCTTCTGTTAGCAACAAAGGCAACGCACGAGGATGAGTGATGGATGCAAGATGTGGAGGCTGGTGAGTTTCATGTCAGCAAAAAGAAAGAAAGCATTTTATTCCCTCGCCCCATGCAGATCCATACACTTTCTTTAAGAGCCTCCTATGTACCAGGCACGGTGCCCAGCCCAGACCGAGTTACTGGGATAAGATGCTCCGAAGCAAAGATGCAATTAATTTTTAAAATTAAACCATAGCCCACTGTGTTTCAAAAATAATTCATCTTTTAAAAGTCCACAAGATATCATAAGCTGTTGCAAAGATGAATAAATCAGATTGAAGGTAAGCGGGGCTCAAACAGGAAGAGAGAAGCAGGGAAAGAGGTGCGTGCAGGTACATGTGTATGCATGTGTTGTGCAGAGATTTATGCCACCAGGCATGTGCAGTTAAAAGAGCTGGGTCATGTTTATGTCTCTGGGCATCGGAGAGCCCAGATCACTGTGCCCAGAAATATAAGTGACAGGAGTCCTGCTGTTCATGAGGTGTTATGGAAAGGCACGTTCTTCCTGATGCTGACAGCTGAAGAAGATGTCCCCTGTGGCTGCCCTTTCCTCACTTTAGTCCAGCCACACTGGCCTTTGCTGCCTCAGAACATTCCAGCAGATGCCGGTCTCCATGCCTTTCCCTGATGATCCTCTCTGCCTCACCGCTCTTCTCCAGAAAGTCACTTCCTCATTTCTCTGCTTCTATGCCTCCCTTCCAGAGAGGGCTTCTGACCACCTTCATCTAAACAGCCACCCTCTCCCACTTACCCTGCTCGATTTTTCCTCATTGCAATTAGCACTCTTCACACGCACAAATGTATTTGTTTATTATCTATCTTCACCCCCTAAAAGGTAGTCTCCATGAAAAGCAGATAATATGTCAGATTTTTCTCTCCTTGCAACCTCAGTGCTTATTTCAGGGCACCAAATAAGCAGTTGGTAAACATTTGTTGAGTGAGTAAATGAATGAATAAATGAATGAATGAATGAATGAATGAGACCTCAGTTGATGTAGAAGACAGTATCTTCAGCAGGCTGCCATCACCAAAGACAGAGCTGATTTGAAATATTTTTGCTTCCATGTGAGCCCAGAGCAAACTGTTACAAGCCATTTGTAGACCTACACGTCCTCAAATTTTGCAGTCTATTCAAGCTTCTTTCAGGTGAGCTATTTCTCAGCCAATCTCCCCAGGACTCAGAGGCAACTTAGTCAAACCAATGACAGTGACCTAGGAGAGAATGGGGAACTGGCAAGAGGCACATCAATAGTCTGCAAGGGCTTCCATACAATGCATGTCCATGGTCAGAATCCCAGCTGCCCCTTCCCTAGCTTCCTCAGCCAGATGGACATGACCTCCTGAGGATAAAGCTAACTTGGTCAAGGAACAAAATTTCCCAGGGTGAAGCCAGGGGAAGAGGGGCTGGACCCCTTCTCTCACAAATGGCATCGGTCAGGAGCATGTGCTTGGGCACAAGTGGGGACGCTTCTTTTTAAGATTCAGTTTATACATCTGTACAATGAGGCTTTTAATAGCTGTATGATGCAGCTGTTACAGAATCTACGTGAGTTGTTCATTCACTCAGTCAGCCAGTCAACAAACTGACTGAGCAGTGTCTTCCACAAGCCAATGTGCTAAGGACGTAGCCTACCCTCTGTTTTGAGTAATAAGTGGCCAGATAGCCTAGTCAAGTTCATTTTGTTTTCCCTTCTAGGTTTGGCTCTGTCTCCATAAGTCCTAAATCCTCTTGTTTTCTGAAACTCGGGAAGGAGAAAGTGTCCTTCCCCAGGTGACCTGAGTAGTTAAAGGCAGCCCTCATTCCTCTCTTCTCCCCACCATCTGATGATAGCACCCTCCCATCAGTCACTGTCCACAATGGACAACAGAGCCCTTGGGACAGCAGAGCCCACATTCTGAGAAGGTGTGATTTGGGGTCAACCTCATTTTCCAAAGTTACGTGGGCAGACAGCTCCAGGTGTGTAATGGGTCTATCAACCATCTAGTCCACCTCCCTGGGGAGCCCCTTCCCACAGTTTCTCACAGTTATCTGTCCCATTGTGGAGACAAGGAGAAAAAGATTCTGGGAAGTTAAGCAAATGGCCCAAGGTCTCCTGATACCAAGGTCATGTCCATTCAATGACCACCATCTGCCTCTGAAAATAAGTCAGTGACTCCAGCATTAGAATATATGACACATTGTGTTTCTCAAAAAGAGCCTCAGAAATATTTCTAGTCCTAGAATGCTCTTTCAGAACTTGGCCACTTCCCCACCAGAAGGTAGGGTCTATTTCCTTCTGCCTTAAACCTGGGCAGAACTGTGTGCCTGTCTCTACCAAAGGAATGCAGCAGAGGTGAAGCTAAGTCATGGAAGACAATGGGGCTTCCACCTGACTCTCTGCCTCTCTCTGGCTCTCTCTCTCTGTATCTGTCCATCCGTCTGTCTGTCTGTCTCTCCTTCCCCCTTATTTAGAAATTAGCCCTTGAATCCCAGACAATAGGTTGTAAGGAAGCCCAGGACATATGAAGAGGCAGGGTATAGGTGTTCCAGCCAGCGGTCTCAGCCAAGGTCTCTGACTAAAGTCAGCAGCACCATCAGCTGTGTGAGTGTGAGTCAATGAGCTTTCCAGTGATCCCAGCCAAGGCCCCAGACATCATGGAGTAGAGGCACCTCCCCACCCCTGCTGTACTCCAAATTCCTTATGACATCAGCCATGACCACAAAAACTCATTGTTGGTGCCACTGAGTTTTAGGATGGTTTGTTGTGTAGCTTTAAAGAAATTAATTGGAAAAAACACCAACAACTTGGCCCCACATATTCAAGATGATCCACCACTACATCTCCTGGTAATGGTGCCAGTGTTCTGACCCCTTTGCTGAGTCCACACATATGGCTCTTACTGAGCTGTGGGCCAGTGCTCTCTGAGCATGCCTGATTCAAAAGGAGAATAGGAATGCACACTGGCTTGGGATTTAATGCCATAAGGAACACCTGCTCTTAGGGCTCAAGGGGAGCCCTTATTCCCCTCAAGTTGAAGTTAGCTGAAGATCTGACTCCCCTAGATGTAGCTGCAACTTAGAAGTCACATGCCTACCTTAAATGCTCAGAAGAACATAGAATTGGGTCATATCCAGCAACAACAGAGAGAGAGAAGACAGGACTCATGGGATCTGTAACAGATGACTGATACTCCTCTAAGGAAAAGGGATCTGAACTCACCTCTGTCTTGCACTCAAGGTCCTTGGCCTGCCTCCCGGGCATCAGTCTCATGGCTGAAGACAAGCTGCCACTCCATGAAGAGACCTTGCTCTGATGTCCCACATTCGAGCGGCTGGCCAGCGATTTCTTCTCAGATGCTAGGAAAAGGGAAGCAAAAACTGTCAGAGGTGAAGTTGAAAGGAGAATACACACTTTTTGCAATTCGCCTGGCTTTCAAAGGGCCAGCCAAGGGCACAGGCTTATTGTGCCACCTCCAATAAGGAAAACAGCCCAGGCTACCAGCTCACACTGCCATCTTCTGACGAAGAAATACAGTGTGGGGTTCAGGGTCACCAGACCTGACTTCAACTTCAAGCTCTACTGACTCAAAATGAGATGCTAGACCAGTTAGCTAAGGTCTCTGAGCCTCAGTGTTCTCATCCTGCAAGCTGGGAATAATAGCATCGAACCTCATTCTGATGTCATGAAGAGTAAATAAGATTATGTGTTTAAAACACAGGCCACCAACCATAGAGATTTTTCTATATATGATTATTGGCAAAAAGAGAGCCATCTATCAGCATTGAGGTCCATCTCACCATTTTATTCACTATATGTGCCTTGGGATATATGTCCTATTTAATTAAAACTTTTCCTGAAATGGAATCTGACATTCTGACTTCAAATTACACTTGTAAATACATAGGTATGTACATACATACATATTTTCCAGGGTTAATTTGGATAGTCGATAAATAAAAGTTCTATACCGCCGGGAAGTCTGGGATGATGCAAATGGAAGTAACTAACTCCTGAATCACTGTCAATGTTGTGATGCTAGAAGACTTAAAACAAGTACACGAGCCATAATTTGAGAGCAATGACCACTTTAAAAACAGAATTAAGGGGCGCCTGGCTGGCTCAGTCAGTAGAACATGTGACTCTTGATCTTGGGGTTGTGAGCTCAAGCCCCACATTGGGTATAGAGATTACTTAAACATAAAATACTTTAAGCAATTAAAAAAATAAAAACAAAATTAAAAGATCGTTCCTACAGCTGCAGTAACTAATATAAGGGGGGGAAATGCTGAGTCACTAAAAGAATGCAAAGGTCATGAATATCTTAGGGATAAAAACTCTCACTTGAAACATGAAAAAAACTGAGGCTCCAGGTCTTGCATGATTTGGTGGCAAGGTTTCAAAGCTGGTAGGTGAATATCAGGACAGGACCTAGCACCCTACGCTCTAGGCTAGAGCTACAGCTCTGACAAGGTAACCCCTCCAAGAGATTACTAGAATCTGCTTGCACCTCTGGCCTTCCTTTCACCCAACATGCAAAACAGCATTCATTCTTCATGCTCAAAGATGCTTGAGGTTTCAGTAATTCCCACCAAAGGGATGAGAGAGGAGGTCTGGGTAGAAAAGGCTCCGGGCCCTGAAGGGAATGTTAGGAAAGTCTGCATCTATGAGACTCAGCAGTTCTGTTCCCTGGAGCCAAGTGGACAGAGACCTAAGTAATGCTGCCAGGCCTTGAGCATCGTCTCCTCCCAGAGTGGGGTAATCTCTTCAATCTTCACTTCCGTATCTCCAGGTTTCACAGAGAGATCAATCTTGAAGGTGTCTTCCAGCTCCTGCCGTCTCTGTGCCATGAGCTGCTGCCAGAGGGTCTCCACCGTCTTTTGGATGTTGTGCTGGACTAACAGAGAGACCATATTGCACAATCAGTTTGGCCTCAGTGCCTGTCGCAGCAAGGGCCAGGAGATGATGTTTCATAGCTGCTTTTATTGCATCCTTCTAGAATGTCACTCAAGCTTTGCAACCTCCAGCCAGAAAGCAATCAGTATGTAGACAGCACTACCAACATCCATGTCAGCTGGCCTTTCCCCCACCTCCAACAGCCCACCTCTAAGTCCTGCCTGCCTCATATGTTTGGAGCTGGGAGACACGATTGATGGGCACAGGAATCTCTTTCTCCCACCCCCAACTTCCATTAAATACCAAAGGGAAAAATACCCGTGTAAGCTCTAGGTAACCGAATACCACCCCCAACAGCTCCTTCCAATGTACCTTCTAGGTTGGGCCCTCAACGGAATGGACACCAAACCCAAGGCTGTGCCTAGGGACCCAGGACCCAAGCCAGTCCTCTTTCCTAGCACTGAATCATGCTTCTCACCACCCACCAATTTCAGTGCCCTGGATTTGTCAGGTATGAACCAATCTACCAGGCCAGTTCTACCTATTATGCCCCATAATTATAATACCCTGAACATTGCCTAAACCCCCTTGGATCTTAAACCACTGAGTCACTCCTCTGGCACCCACCTCTACAGTCTATTTTTCTCACCCTAGTAGGATGGACATTGCTCAGTTCACTCTTCCAGCCAAACCCAAAATACAAATATTTGTGTTGTAATTAACAGCGTGTCAAATTTATTTTTTTAATAGTTTATTGTCAAGTTGGTTTTCATATAACACCCAGTACTCATCCCAGCAAATGCCCTCCTCCATGCCCATCACCCCCCTTCCCCTCTCTCCCACCCCCATCAACCCTCAGTTTGTTCTCAGTATTTAGGAGTCTCTTAGGGTTTGCCTCCCTCCCTCTCTAACTATTTTTTCCCCTTCCCCTCTCTCATGGTCCTCTTTTAAGCTTCTCCTGTTCCACATATAAGTGAAAACATATGGTATCTGTCCTTCTCTGCCTGACTTATTTCACAGAGTATACTTAAAATTCCTGAGAGTTTTAAGCACTGGCTTTGGCACCTATGTGACCAGACAACAGAAGCCCTTGTGCCTACTATCTGGTATCACAAGGTGAGTGGCACAATCAATAAACCAAAGTGGTGGAATAAAGTCTGCTGAAGCTTCTTAGATCAAAAAAGAGCAAGAACGAGGGGTGCCTGGGTGGGTCAGTTGGTTAAGTGTCCAACTTCAGCTCAGGTCATCATCTCACAGTTCATGAGTAGAAGCCTCACATCAGAGGCTTTGGATCCCACTTTGGATCCTCTGACTCCATTTCTCTCAAAAATAAATAAACATTTGGGGCCCCTGTGTGGCTTAGTTGGTTAAGTGTCTGACTCTTGGTTTCAACTCAGGTCATGATCTCACAGTTCATGAGTTTGAGCCCTCCACTGGGCTCCGCAATGGCAGTGTGGAGCCTGCTTTGGATTCTCTCTCACCCTCTCTCTCTGCCCCTTCCCTGATCACATCCTCACTGGCTCTCAAAATATAAATAAATTAATAAAAAAAAAATAAAAAATAGATTTAAAAAAATTTTTAAAGAGCAATTTCTTTTTTAAATTTTATTTTCAAGTTAGCTAACATACAATGTAGTCTTGACTTCAGAAGTAGATTCCTGTGACTCATCACTTACATACAACACCCAGTGCTCATCCCAATACGTGCCCTCCTCTATGCCCATCACCCACTTTCCCCACCCCCATTAACCCTTGGTTTGTTCTCTATATTTAAGAGTCTCTTATGGTTTGCTTCCCTCTCTGTTTTTATCTTAATTGTCCTTCCCTTACCCAATGGTCATCTGTTAAACTTCTCAAATTCTACATATGAGTAAAATCATATGATATCTGTCTTTCTCTGACTGACTTATTTCACTTAGCATAATACCCTCCAGTTCCAGCCACATTGTTGCAAATGGCAAGATTTCATTTAAAAAGAGCAATTTCTAAACACATGGATCTGGCTGCTTCTTGATTGTTTGTTTGTTTTTACAAGTTGCCAATCACTTTATTTTTTTTAATGTTTTTATTTATTTCTGAGAGAGAGAGAGAGAGAGAGAGCGTGAGCAGGGGAGGGTCAGAGAGAGAGGGAGACCCAGAATCTGAAGCAGGCTCCAGGCTCTGAGCTAGCTGTCATCACAGAGCCTGACATGGGTCTCGAACCCACAAACCGTGAGATCATGACCTGAGCTGAAGTCGGGCACTTAACCGACTGAGTGACCCAGGCGCCCCAGCCAATCACCTTAACTTGATTTGATATTAGCAAATTTAAAAATCAACTCAATCAAGCCAAAAATCTCATAGAAACAATGAGTTTATTTACTCCATTCCCATTTTCTAGAGAAGAAAGTTAAGACAGAGCTTGGTAATGGATTGAATGAAATGAGATGACATTCCAGTTCCTGGATCTAGCAGTCCAGAGGAAAATTCAAGAGAGCACCTAAGAAATCAACTTATGGTGAAATCCCTGGACTTTTAGTAAGTCCACAAGTTCTTAGTCTGACCAAGTCCCACTGAGCTGAAGAATGAAACCCAGAAGTTACCACCACCCACCCACTCTTCCAAAAATAAACAGCAAATGAAATGTACCATCACTCAAACTTGGGAAGTCTTCCTCTCCTTTTTCTCTTACTTCTTCATTTGGAGAAAGAAAGACTTGATGATAAGGATTGATTCTAGGCTTCGGTTCCAGTCCAAATCCTTCTGGATAACTAGGAGACAGGAGATTTTTCACTATACCTTCCAGTTTCGTATGGATCATTCCTTTGTTCTTTACTACAAATAATCATCCTCCAAACTCAGTACATATCAATTGGAAAACACTTGCCTAATCAAGTTAAAGCAAATACGCAATGGCAACTTCTGTGACAGATATTCTAGAATGGCATTCTGGAAAATAGGAAAATTTCCTTTTTTATTATTCTTGTCTTAAAAGTCTAATCCATGCTCCCAGCAGGCCCCTTGAGCTCTCTCCTGGATTCCCAACCACCCGAACTGGTCATTTGTTTTTGTAGGTTCCCAAAGTATTGACCTCTGCCTTTGTTTGGCCTTGATCTCATCCCATCTGGAAGGGGCCAGGCCAGTGTCATGGGCCCATGACATGTGCAGTCGAACAGGGTTAACACTCAGAAACGTCTCATGCTTGGACTCTGCTGTCACTGCTGTGACACTCTGCTCTCTCAGTAAATTTTGAACAACACATCTGCATTTGCAGGATCCTGCACATCATGTAGCTGGTTCTAAGTGCAGGCATATGGGTTTACATATTAGGTTTCCCATGAACTGTGTGCTCTGGGGCTCCTAACCATATTAAGTCCATGTGCCTTCTCTGGGTCCCTTCAATCAACCAAGCAAAATAGATACTCAGTACATGTTTGTGGATTGAACCAAAAATGATAAACAAGGAAATGTAAATATATCACTATATGAGAATATCCATTCTTGAAACTTCTATAATAAAATCCCTTTTGATTTTGAGCCAGTTAGCCCCCCAGAGGGATCTGAGGAAGGTAGAAATCCAAACATACACATAAGTTGGCATCTGCCGTTCTTACCTATGCTTCCAACATGGATCGACTTAATTCTTAAAATACAGACAAGAGAGAAGACCCTCCCAATTTAACCCACCAAAAATGGATTCTTTTGTTTCAAACATAAAATAGCAAATGCCTCCTCTGGGCCAGGAGTATTTTCCAGTGATTCCAAGAGAGTTTTAAGACAAACCAAGTCTAGAGTTTTGTAATATCCAATAGGCAATTTGACAGGATTTTTGGACTTTTTCTTTCAATTAATAAAATATAATATGTACCAGTATAAAAACCACAACAACAATAAAAAGACAAGAGCCAAGTATAATATCCCATAGCCTGCCTTTCCTCTAGACTCAACATGGCTCTCTTAATAACAGAAAGCATTTATGGGGCGTCTAGGCAGCTCAGTCCATTAAGTATCTGACTCTGGATTTCGGCTCAGATCATGATTTCACAGTTTGTGGGTTCAAGCCCTGCATTGAGCTCTGTGTGCTGACAGCACAGAGCCTACTTGAGATTCTCTCTTTCGAAAGTAAATAAATATTTTTTTATAAAGAGAGAGATAACATTTGTAAGCATATGATGCCAAGGCACTGGTGACACAGAATATTCACATAGGAAAAAATAGAAAGTGCATCTACACAGAGAAATCTAGCGTATTTTCAAACTTTGGACTTCAAGAAAAGGATTTAACTAAAGTTAATGCAGTTTCTTTTTATTAGTATTTCTTATACAAGTATGTTTATGGATATCATTTTATATCACAAATTGTGTGTGTATTTTTTTCTGCAAGAAATTTATGCCTCCCCTAAATGATATAATTTATTATGTATATTTTCCATTCTAAGACTGCATTTATCAAATGTTAATATTTTTAAAATCCGCTGCATCATAAAATCAATATGTATATTCAATGTTGGAGCTTTCTGCCCCTAACATGAAATCAGTAAGAGATCTTACAACCTGAGAATTGTGGAAATGGGGTAAATTATTAGTCCATGATGCTCAGTTACATGGACCGATTATTGAACACTGCCCATAATTTGGACAACCAGGTAACCAAAAAATTGTATATGTACCAGCTGTATGGACCCCAATCAAGTGTCCCTCTAAAGCTTTCTTCTCGGCACTGACCACCAGCAGGCAGGAAACAAGTAGGCAGCACTTACCTTCTCTCACTGAGCAGCAAAAAACAATGCATGAGACATAGGAGGAAGCTGACATTGGAATTGTAGGTGGCGAAGATAATGTCCCAGTGTTCCTGTAGGAAGCCCAAGATGCTGAGAAGACTAACACATTCGGAGAGGGATTGCTGGGGCTTGGACAGGCAATAAAGAATGACTTTATTTAAACTGCTGTACAAAGCACTGATGAGAGCATCCTTTTGAGAAGAAGCATTCTCGATGACCTGTGTCATAAAATAAACACACACACACACACATACTTGAGAACACTTTACGGATTTAGATACTGACCAAGTTAAATGTGAAAATGATATAATCTTAAAATCTCCTCTGTATTTCAAAAAGTTGACATGATCTAAAATTCAAATAGGACTACTTTCCTCTACCTCTGAGCTTCTATTTAAGGGAACGATCACTGAAGTAAATTCAAAAACCCAGATTTATCAAAAACTTGTGCTGAAAAGAAATTTTAAAAACATAAAAATTTCCATATAACCCCCAGTGCTCATCCCAAAAAGTGCCCTCACTCTGTGCCCATCACCCCCTTCTTGTTATATGGAAACCAACTTGACAATAAACTATGAAATAAATACATAAATGAATAAATATTAAAATAAAAAGTTAAAAATAGACTTAAAAAAAAGAAAAGAAAGTAAAAATTTACCACCATCATATTATAAAAATTTGATGGGAAAAACTTAACAGAAAACCATGGAGAAGGGGAAAGGGAAAAATAGTTACAGAGAGGGAGGGAGACAAACCATAAGAGACTCTTGAATACTGAGAACAAACTGAGGGTTGATGGCGGTGGTGGAGAGGGGAAAATGGATGATGGGCATGGAGGAAGGCACTTATTGGGATGAGCACTGGGTGCTATGCTATATGGAAACCAACTTGACAATAATAAAGAAAATAAAAATTAAAAAATAATCAAAAAAAGATGGGAACCAGAAATATCTAAAACACTAGTAACATGGTTTACATTCAGTGTATGACATCCATGCTACTTAGAGTGCCTAATTTTTAAAATATATTATTAACTATTCATGGTATTTATGTATAGAGTGTTTACAATATTCCCAGTATGATGCTAAGCATTTTTGCAACCACTTACATGAATTGTTCCTTTAAGCATCATAACAAAATGAAGTGAGCTTTAAGATTATCCCACTTTAGGGATAAGGAGGATCAGGGTCAGAGAAGTTAAGTCGTCAGCAAGGGTCAAACCCACATCAGACATTGAGTCATGTTCTTAGCTACTATATCTAACAGAGATGGGAGTCCAACAAATTTTAGTACATGGGAAACTTAGAGGGGGAAGGTTCTGATTTGTAGCCTTGACACTGATTGGTCCATCCATCTAATTGGTTTCATTGCTTCATTGTAACTAATAGAGATCCAATGCACAGCATCGCGATTATAGGTAATAACATTGTCTTATAAACTTTAAAGGTGCTAAGAGACCAGATCTTAATTGTTCCCACCACAAAAAAGGAATGATAATTATGTGACCTGATAGAGATGTTAGCTAACACTCTGGTGGTAATCCTACTGCAATATATAAATGTATCAAATCTACATTAAATTTATACTCTGTTATACGGTAATTATATCTCAACAGAAACAAATCAGAAATGTTAAAAAACACAAGACTCCATAGCCAAAAACTATGTGCTAAATGTTTCAGTCTATTAGAAAGATCATTTGCTAATTATAGATTGCTCTCTTAGAATTACATCAGTAATGTAAGCGTATGTACCAGTGAATTTAAGTTTTATTTAAATCTTTTGGAATTTAGGATTTATGTTTTATCATCATCTTGTCCTGCTCCTCAGATAGGTTACATCTGTCAACCCGAGGTTAAGGTTTGTGAGAGTCACAGGAGTGAGCAGGAGAGAAGGATGATGGATGTGTGTGGAGCTAAGTCTGGCCTGGCATCCCGTGAAGGCATATCAGCCCCCAGTGGGCACCCACTGTGAGTATCTGCCATTACCACTGGGGAGATGCTATGCACTGGATGTTTGCACCCCTCCCCCAAACACATATATTGAAACCCCACATGGGGTTTCTGGGAGGTAAGCAGGTCATGGGGATGGAGCCCTCATGGTGGGATTAGTACCCTTAGAGAGAAGAAAGAGCCTGCTTCCTTTCTTTCTCCATCCCATGAAGATACAGGGAGAAAATGGCCATCTGCAAACCAGGAAGAGAGCTCTCCCCAGACACCACATCTGCTGGCACCTTGACCTTTAACTTCCCAGCCTCTAGAACTGTGAGAAAGAATGTCTGTTGTTTAGCTGCCCAACCCATAGTGTTGTCAAAGTGGCCTGAGCCAAGTAAGATGGGAGCTCAGGGGCTCCTCTGGTTTCTCAACACAACTTCCCAAGAATCTGACTCTGTAGAGACAACAAGTGATATATCTCCCATGTTGGGGTTATTCTTGAGAAAGCATCTGAATACATTCTGTTCAGGCTTGCCCACAAATGTGCATCAGTGAGAATGACCATCTCCCTAGGAGATATGCCAAAGCCTGGTCCTGGGATCTGTGGTTAACTACACAGACAGAGATGTTCTGGGAACACTGATGTCACCCTGTCTGCGAGGCATGACCTCCCCCAGGTTCAGCCGCAGAGGGCATGCTAAGATCGACTGGCGGGAGTTTCTGGAGGCAGATTTCAGCTTCCCTGCTGGCTGGGACCGCCTCACACTCTCTTGAGCTCTTCAGACAGGGAGGGTTCAAGAAAAGACTAATGACCACTTGTCAGGAAAGGTTCCAGAATGGGAAGTGAGGATGAAGTAAAAGGTTCAACTCTAGAATTCTGAGAGTGTATGATTCCGGAAGTGTGTATGTACACATGTACAAAAAAGAATGTGTGCACATGTACACACACACATACTTACATCTAAGGGTGTATGTATAGGCATGCATTTGCATGTATGGGGGTGTATGAAGATCTTTCTGGGGAGGGAAGGAAAGCACAACAGGAATAATAGGGCTAGAGAAAAATACCTTTGTGACAATTTCAGGAAGGCCCATATATGACTCATGCAGGTGCATATTAAGAATGAAATGAAATAAGACTTTTGGAAATAAAGAGCTTTTTTGGACTTTTGCTGATGAGGAATAAGAATAATTAGGATTAAACCAATGATTGCAATAAAAACCCAAAATGGGGGTGTACAGGCTCGGAGGGGACACAGCTCAGGTACCAGCACAGGGGGCTAAAGCCCCTAGTCACTGAGATGGATCTCAGGTGGCTTGAGGTAAGAGCCCTGTAGGGCACTTGGCATCCACCTGGTGCCACCTGGGCCATAAAGGTCCTCCTCCTTCCTCCCACCTGTCATGGAATCTGTTCCCAGGAAGGACAGCAGGTCCAACTGGACCAACCAGATAGCAGCCAACAGTGTGTCATACGGACACTTGGTGGGTCAGCGGGGTTCCCCCCCACCACCACGGCCAGCCCAGGGCTCTTACCACCATGATGTGGTCTATGATGAAGAGAAGGATGTGTCTGGGGTCTGCTGAGAACATCCCACTGTATAGTTTCTCCACCAGCTTCTGGGTGAAGTGGGAGATGCTTGCGAGTGAAGGACCAGAAGCAGCTTCTGCATTCGGCTGAGGCTCTTTACTGCCTGGAGGTGGGGGGTGGTAAGGACACAGACCAAGTCTGAGACATCATCAGAGTTCAAATGGTCTTCTCCCACGACAGTCTCCAAGCCCCTCATGGTAACCAGCCACATCCTACTCACCTCTGTACCCCTCATTTGTAACCTGTACACCCTGTTGCTGGAAGATGGGGTCTTACATGCAGCAGGTGCCCAATGAACACCCATTTTTTTCCAAAGTAAATTGCTCTTTAACAATGTAGTCAGTGATGTCAACCAAGTGGGGAGAAGGCAGATGAGGAGCAGCATTTACTCCAACAGGCATTTGGGAGGAGGGTGAGGAGGATTTAAGACGTATGGTAAATGGGAAGGCTGTCGTGGTGACCCGAGGCCCTGTTGCTACAGGGGACAGAGGATAAAGCTGTCACATTGGACTGTCTGTGCTCACCATCATGGTAGGCACTGTGCTCAGATGGTGATGTGATGGTCTCAGCTAATTCTGATAACAACTCTCTGAGTTCATCACAACTGCCATCCTCACTCACAGCTTCAGGCACCAGCCCCAAGTCACATCATCATCTAATGACAGAGCCAAGAGCTCAAATGGGACTACCAAGGTTGCGCTTTTCACTGCTCTCCTTTACTGCCCTTCAGATATTCCCCAAGAAAGGCCAAAAGTAGGGTTGCCACACTGTGAGCAAAGGAAGAGTCCAGAAGATGGGCCACGTCACTAAGGACTCCATGGCTGAGAAACCACTGAGAGGACTTTTGTTTAATCTCATTGGGAAGGTAGAGCTTCCCTGGAACTAAGCATTCTGAAGGAAGCTTCAATCTGAACTTCTTAAGGGCAATGACAATGTCTTCAAACAGGTTTGTCCATTTAAGAAACACTTGCCGTGCCCAGTCTTGGGGGCAGAGAATAAGATGCTGAGCAGAAAAATGTTAAATTCCAGCTGACATCTTGACTTCCCTCATGGGAAGAGGCCAATCCTACTAAAGCCAGAGGAGAAATGATTTTAGCTCTGAGGCTTTCTGTCTCTGAGCAGACCAGTGATGGCAGGGGTGTCATGGAAGGTGGGAAGCATGCCTCCCCTGGGGCCTCCCCAGGGTAAAGGTGGTCTCATCATAGAGTCATGAGGGGCTGACGTGCAGGTGGAAGATGGCTCCTAAGGGGCCTTGCAGCACTGTGACCCAGGGGATGGGTCAGTAGCTAGTGGACACACTGGCTTTCTTGCTCAGCTTCCAGAAGTTTTGTGTCATAAAAGAGGAGAGTCACCCCCACTCACCTCTGAGAATGGACGTGTTGCCTCTGCTCATTGTGTGAAATATTTCCATGGTGGAAAGCAGGACCTCGGACTGGAAATCCCGCTTCTGTTGGCTGGTGGCATTATCTGGAGAAGCCTGGAAGCAAGCATACTGGGGACTAAGACAGTGGTCACACGGCCATCTTGTCCACGTAGTGCCCACCAGCCCATATGTTAATACTACATCTGCTGGGAGTGTAGGCCGCAAAGAGCTCACCACTATCCTTCTCCAGGGCACTGCCCTCTGCTGGTAAAGTTGCCTCACTGGTGAGGTGATGCCCACCTGTCAGGTGGAGGAAGCAAGTTGTGGGAGACCCACAGGCAATGATGACCACGTAGATGCCTCAAGATGGGGCCAACTCTGGGATGCAGATAGCACACCTTTGTTCCCCTTGGGACCAGGCTATGGCTGAGACCATTTCTTAGCTAGCTTCACCCCCATCTCCCTCTGCTTCCTTCCCAGCTTCCCCTGAAAGCATAGCCCCCAGTAAATCACTTCCACAGAATCCCTGCTTCAGGCTACTTCCAGGGACCTGGCTAAAACCTGCCTTTATCCACCTGATCACATGCTGCTTGGCGAGCTCCCCGCTGTGCAAGGGTCTGTGGGTCCCACCATATCACTGTAGCCCCAGGAGATGTTCTCAACGACCAGCCAATGAGGTTCACCTACAGACCCAGGTGAGCTCTCAAAAGACATCAGCTCTCAGGTGTCCCTGGGCATACCCTGCCCTTGTGTGCCCATGCCCTCCCAGACCCGCTCCCACAGCACCTGGCCCAACCACACCCTTCCCAACTCACCTCCAGGATCACTTCCAATGGCAGCCACTGCTTAGGGTTGGAGGCTGCCAGCAAGAGCTCCCTCAAGAGCAGCTGCATGAAATCTCTCAGCTGCTTCCGGGTGGGATGTGACTTGGCAGGAGCCTGTAGGCCTTCTGCAATGCTGTCGCCTTCAACCTCAGCCCCGGGGTTGCTGGTATTCTGGGCAGGCTGAGTCATGGGCTCCTCAAAGACAAGAGAACCCCAGAATGAGCAGCCTGGCCTGCCTCAAAGCGCTTTCACATCTACCTCTGGGGTGTGCACAGGTGGGATTCTTACCAAACCCATTAACATGTAAGGAAACCAAGGCTCTGAAGAGGAAAGAGACTTTTCCAGAGTCTCATTGCTTATGAGGTGGCAGGCTATGGTCTCTGAGATAGGTGGGAGCCATGGAAAAAACCTGAGCATGGAGCAAGAGGGGCCTGCAGTGGTCAGCAATGAACCCCAGGGTATGTCCTGGGCAAGCCACTCCCCTCCTCAGAGCCACAGCTCACCATCAGTCACATGGCAACAATGAAAAGGACTCACAAAGACATGTGGGGATGCAATGAGAAAATAGCCCATATGGCAATGCCTGGCCCTATGAACTGGGGTCAGGAAAGTCTGTCCCCACCTCCTGGTAGAGCCCTCACTCGCCTAAACTGTTTACCAGGCTCTGCTGATGTTGACAGACAGGACCCTCAGGTGAGAGAACCAGGACTTCCTCAAGTCCAAGTACCTGAAGCACGTTGGCTTTCACTTTATGTTTATAAAAATATTGGAAGATCAGTGAGGCAGGGGTCATCAGCTCAGATATGTCCAGGAAGACATGGGGATGCTGGGAGGCCGAATGACACACCCAAGGACATGCAGCTGGAGGCTCCTGACTCCTGGTCCACGAACTTCTCATGCACATTCATCTGTCAGCACCTCCCTTTGCTCATTCATAAAATTAATGCAGCCATTCTTAATTAAGCCATAAAATGAATTTAATGGCACCTAGGGAGGTGGTGACTGCATTAATTAGCTCCATGCGGCCTTGACTGGAAAGATGCCATATATATTCACAGCAAATCAAAGACTTTTGGCCACCAGCCTTCTGCATGAAGAGGGCCTGTCATGTTTTCTGTGCCACAAAGGCCTTTTGAAGCTGACTTGGAACTGGGACAAGGCTAGGAGGTGTGGGGATAAGCGCTGTGACACTGGAGCCGGGAGTCCCAAGACAGGGTCGAGCTCATCTGCAGTCTCTGGGGAAGTGACTTTGGGCCGGGCCTGCCCCCAGGCCAGAATGGTTGAGTGTGAGGAAGAAGAGCCCTGGGTCAGAGTGTGCTCCACACACAGGCAGGCAGCTGGCTGGAACCTGGACTTCACAGACAGTGGGTGTCAGAGCTGAGGTGGGGGTCTGGGCCGAGAATGTCAGGCTGTGGACTTCAGGGTCCTGGCCCACTACAGAGGCCCTGGTTTGGGGGACTGGGGAGGGGTGGCCTGTAGGATTGTCCTTCCTCCCTGCCTGGCCTGGGGGCACCTGGCTTCTGTCCCATCCACCACATCTCCAGTGCTGTCCATAGTGACTTCCTTTGCTCTTTATTGTATCTTTTTTTAACATTTACTTTTCCCATATGTTCCTTTCATTGGTATTAGCTTACCAAACAATTTTATCTTCTTGCAAACCTTCTAGTCTGTATATTTAGCTTTTTCATTAAAGCTAATTACTCAAACTTTATTGGGCCATTCAATTTTATTTTAAACCAGCTGATGGAAAGGACATGGGCCTTTGGGTGAGAGTAGTGAGGTCTCGATCTTGGCTCTGTCACTCATGAGTCATGTAAACTGTGGCCAGTTTCCTTCTCTCGACCATTTTGTGAGATGGGTCTTATGGCTTCCACTAAATGCAGCAGAAACTGGCCAGTCCCATTCAGCCTCTCTGGATCTCACTTTCTTCTTCCAGACAACACCAAGGGTGCTAGTAGGGGGTTAACCCAAGCACCAGGCTCAGGACGGCCGTAGGTGTTCACTAGAAGGTGTCTGTCCCCCATGAACACACTTCTTGGCTCATTCATTCATTCATTTGGTTGTTCAACAAATAATTATGGAGCAAACATTACATACCCACACTGTGCATGGCACGGCTTCTAAACCTTCCTTTAGCACTGCGTGTTTCTAACCTGCTCCCTTAGCTATGGCTGTGCACTTGCAGACAGGCGTCATAGCTCACCCTCCCTGCTGAAGCTGTAGTTGTCCTACTGCACCACGGTAGGGACCGTGAAGGGATGAGGGGATGTCTCCCCTTCCTCTCCTGCACCTGCCTTCCCTTCACACTATTCTTACCTGCTCCTCTCAGTTCTTAGATGCTCCAAGCCCATCAGGCCCCCTTGACCTACTGGGCCTCTCTTCCCATGGTCCACACTCACACCACATCCTCAGGACCCAGTCGGCCCTCCCCCTCCCAACCTCAGCTTGTCCGGCCTCACTCACCCCTGCTCTCATGGGGCAGGACAGTGGTGTGTCCTACCTTGTGGGTTCCCAGGGGGAAGGTGGCGGTAGCCAATGTCTGGAGGAACTCTGGGGCCCTCCAGGCAGGGTCCTGGGGGTAGGTGCTATGCACAAGGCCAAGGAAGTGCAGCACGCTGGCAGGGAAGGTCTTC
Source organism: Proteles cristata cristata (assembly GCA_017311185.1). NCBI lineage: Eukaryota > Metazoa > Chordata > Mammalia > Carnivora > Hyaenidae > Proteles > Proteles cristata. The sequence goes on along the minus strand of JAESUZ010001669.1, from coordinate 1,063,937 downwards.
TCCCAGGCATCATCTCCAGAGCCTGCTGAGGGCTGAAGACATACTTCATGAGACGCGGCGCATGGGAGTGTGACCGTGGGGGCAGAGGAGCCAGAAGGCTTGAAATCTAGGGATTTCTGAGACTTTCAACCAGACACCTAACTGTAAGACGCCTGAGTCTATGGATTAGCATGGGATACTGGCTATCAGTTGGGGAAGGGTTTTCCATGTGTGCAGATATTTTTCCAAGGGCTTCACACACATTCCTCTTCTCCCCTCACAGCAACCCTCTGAAGTAGGTTCTACATTTACGTCGATTTTACAGATGGGAAGACAGAGGCACAGAGAGGTTCAGTAGCTTGCCAAAGGTCACCTGACAGGTAAGGGACAGCCAGGAATTGAACCCAGAAAATCTGGCTATAAAGTCCGCCTTAGACTGCCTCTGTGTGATTAGACATGGCCTCTGTGTTCAAGGAACTTGCCAGTAAGAGTCGATGCCAGCCTTCCCCAGCCCAGTGCTAATACTTCCAGCTGTAGATCTTACCCTGGCTAATATCTGGACAAAGCTTGTCAGCAGTTGGCAGGTCTTGAGGAGCCTCTTCCCCACCAGCCGGGGGTCTGGGATGGATCATGTTACACTGAACTGATATCCAGTGTCCTGAGGGGATCTGGGCACCTGTTTGTCCCCACGCCATAACCAGGCCTTGGCCACATGGCCGAGCCTCCATCTTGGCTGCACACTAGTGTCACACTGAAGCCCAGTTCCTTTGAGTAGTCATGACCAGTCACTTTGTCTGGAGACTGACTCCAGCCCCAGTATGTCCAGTGGCTGCCTAAGGTCCTGCTATGTCCTGAACGGACAACTTGGAAATTGAAAATGTACTAACCTTAACATTAGAGTCATCCAACAATGAGGCCACACCAACAACTAGATGGAATGGTGCTCAGCCTACTCCTATAGATGCTATAGGTGTATGTCAGGTTCCTCAGCCCTAGTGTCCCCCATCTGTGGCTTCTCACTTTCCCAACAGCACACTTCAAGTCCTGGCCCTATGTACATGAGTTAAGAGGTTGTGTTTACCAGGTAGCTCCCAAGGGCTTGGAACTGACAAACCTAATAGTGGAAAGAAGGCAGTGTGCATGGGACAACTGGAGAGCAGTTTAAAATCCCATCCAAAGGGGGGGCGCCTGGGTGGCTTAGTCAGTTAAGTGTCCGACTTTTGCTTAGGTCATGATCTCGCGGTTCGTGGGTTCGAGCCCCGCGTCGGGCTCTGTGCTGACTGCCAGCTCAGAGCCTGGAGCCTGTTTCAGAGTCTGTGACTCCCTCTCTCTCTGACCCTCCCCTGCTCACGCTGTCGCTCTCTCTCTCTCCTAGAAATACATAAAATATTAAAAAAAAATTTTTTTTAAATCCCATCCACAGGACCTTGGTGAGGGTTTGGTTTGGGCTAAGCAGGTAGACAGAGGGCCCGCTTCTGAAGTCACCTGCATCTAGCTTCTCCACCAGGTTCTTACAGCACAGTGTTAGATCTATGGGAGACACCAGAGCTCGGAATTCCAAGGGCTTTTTCTGGAGTTAGTGTGCCTGGTTCAGATGCTGCCTCTGCAATTTACTGATAGCTTTGGACCAGTTCTTGAGCCCCTCCAGCCCGACTCTGTGAAACAAGGATCCCAATATGACCCATTTCAGAAGGTTGCTGGGAGGATTGAAGGAGACACCTTAGCACTTCAGGCTTATGTTCACAGTGACCAGAACACGAGCTGAAAGGTAAGGTCAGATATAAGACTTGGACTTTTGGGAAAGGAATTTGGATTCAATGCACTAAGAAACAGGGACCGTTGAGGATTCTTAGGCATAGCAGTGACCTGAACTGTAATCCTAATGCTGGACCCACATGCCTCCACTGTGCCTCACTCTGTGACCTTGCCTGAGTGAGTTAATGTCTGTAAGCTTCAGTTTCTATATCTGCACAGTGGACATAATGCTGTCTGTTCCCAAGGACAGTTGAACACAGCAGAGTAGCTAACATCTAAAAGACTGACAACGTAAACCATTGGCCAGGATGTGGAGCAGCTAGATAAAAAGCTTCTGCACAGCAAAGGAAACAGTCAACTGAACTGAAAGGCACCTGATGGGATGTGAGAAGATATTTGCAAATGACATAGCAGATAAAGGGTTGGTATCCAAAATCTATAAAGATATAGATATTTATAACTCAACACCCCCAAAAAACAAATAATCCAGTGAAGAAAAGGGCAGAAGACATGAATAGATACTTTTCCAAAGAAGATAACCAGGTGGTTAGCAAATACATGAAAAGACGTTCAACATTACTCATCATCAGAGAAAATACAAATCAAAACCACAATGAGATACCACCTCACACCTGTCAGAATGGCTAACATGAACAACTCAGGAAACAACAGATGTTGCAGAGGGTGAGTAGAAAGGTGAGCCCTTTTGCACTATTGGTGAGAATGAAAACTGGTGCAGCCACTCTGGAAAACAGTATGGAGATTCCTTAAAAAATTAAAAATAGAACTACCATATGACTCAGCAATTGCACTACTAGGTATTTATCCAAAGGATACAAAAATGATGATTCGAAAGGGCATATGCACCTCAATGTTTATAGCAGGGTTAAAAACAATAGTCAGGTTATGGAAAGGACCCAAATATGAGTCAACTGATGAATGGATAAAGAAGATGTGGTATATATATACAATGGAATATTACTCGGCAATCAAAAAGAATGCTACCATTTACAGCAATGTGGGCAGAAGTAGAGTGTGTTATGCTAAGTGAAATTAAGTCAGTCAGAGAAGGACAAATATCATACGATTTCACTCATCCATGGAATTTAAGAAACAACATATGAACATAGGGGAAGGGGAGGAAAAATAAGATAAAAACAGAGAGAGAGACAAACCATAAAAGACAAATACAGAGAACACACTGAGGTTGCTGGAGGAGAGGTGGGTGGGGAGTTGGGCTGAATGGGCGATGGGCATTAAGGACAGCACTTGTTGGGAAGACCAATGGATGTTATATGTAAGTGATGAATCACTGGGTCTTACTGCTGAAACAAATACTACACTGCATGTTGACTAACTTGAATTTAAATAAATAAATTTTTTAAAAAAGAGTTAAGAGGTCTTTAAAACTGCAATCACATTAACTCTAGAAAACTACCAAAAAAATGATGATGCCAAGTATCAAAATGGTAGAACTAGACAGAAAAAAAAATCAGGAGACTATATCCAAAACTGTTTCTTTAAATCAACTCTCAAATCCCCAGATCCTTAGGTAATGGGAGGGGTGGGGTAAAGAGAGCATGAGCCTACAAATACAGAATAAGAAGGGGGAAATAATCATACAGAAAATTAAATGAATTTAAAAAGTCCATTTGTGCAAACTGAATAAAGCATCTATTACTTAAACAAGGTCAAAGAGACATTTAAGAGCCTAAACAAAGAAATAATGGAAAAAATTTAGGCCCAAGAAGTTTCATAAGAAGTTTAAATAAGACAAGAATTATGGATTTAACATCTTCTTGAAAAAAAAAAACAAATTATTTTCAATAAAGTTAGCATAATACTGATATCAAAACCTGACAAACATACAACAAAAGAAAACTGCAGCCTGCTATCACTTATAAATATGCACTCAGAGTCATAAATAAAATATTTACAAACAGAATAAAGAAGTATACTGAAAGAGTAAGAACAGAGGAACTCAGTGAATCTTCTAAAAATGCGAAAAATCTGTTGATGTAATTCACAGTACATAAGTGGCTGAAAGAAAAAAAGCAGATGATCACCTAATTATATGCTAAAAGAGTATACAATAAAAATTAAATACATTCTTGGTTTTAAAAAGAGCAAAAAGTGTGATCTGTACTGTCTTAGCATAATCACACACACACACACACACACACACACACACGCACACACAAATACAGAGAAAAACTAGCAAAAGATACAAATAGGCAATTCACAGAAAAATAAATAGAGGTGATTAATAAGCACATGAAAAATGCTATCAATTTCACTTGTAATAAATGCAAGAGAACTCAAATCACCAGTTTGGCGGTGTTGCTAAGGCTCTGAGGACTGGACTGGGCGCTCCTATACAAGATGGCAGGATATACATTATAGGGAGGAATGTGTATGTATAATGTCTAATGCATCCTTCCTGAGAAGGGCGTCCAAAAGAAAATATATGAAGGACACTTTGACCCACTATCCCACATCCCAGAATTCACACTATGGAGAAGTTTGGAGAAAAAGGATCTGATCAGCTCAAAAAAGTTCATTACAGACTTTTTATAACAATGAACATTCTGCAAAAGAACATAAATTTCCTTTGTTTGAGAAACAAAGGCAAGAGGTTTATGTGGCCCAATCCTCTGTAAGGATATGGTATAATCTTAGGTGTATGGGAGAACTTTCCACTAAAGTTCACAGTGGTTATCTCTGGATGGGTGTGTTTCAGGTGATTTTTACTTTCTGTCTTGTCCTTTGTTGAAATTGTAAAGGTAAGGATGAATCATTTCCCAAAAGCAATAAGGCTTTCCCACCCATAATCAAGCCTCCAGTCACCCTTGGGGTCTACAGAATGAAGTCAGATGTTTTCAGCCTTTCATGAAGTTCTTGTTGATATGGCTCATAGTTACTCCCATTCACAGGCCTCATGGCCTTCACCCCCTTACACTTGCCTCCACGTTGAAAATAACCTCTCCACCTACCCCCGGTGGACCTTGAATATCTGAATTGAGGGGTCTCCATGTCATGTAAGTTGTTGGTGGGCATCTGTCTTCTCTAACAGGTTTCTACCTCACAGCTCACTCATGTGAGAGGCCCACCTGTCCCCAGTGGGGGTGAGCTCGTTGAGGGAACAGGTCCCTTTCCACCCCCACCAGTCGTCTTAAGCTGCTGACCCAAATTAATCGCTCAGAAATGTTCCCTTGGCATTAAATCTCCCAGTGAAGGAACTCGAATATTTTAACAAATGGAAAACAGACAACTTCTGGCCACAGCACACAAACTCCATGGGGAACATTTAAACTGAGTTTCCCACTGAGCACCTAAGTTATTGCTAGAACACACCATGCCTTTTATATCAAGCATCCTGAATGACACTTGCTAATGTTCAGTATTACCAGGAAGCTGCTGGAAAAAGTCAAGGTGACCCTTCCAAAATTGTCTTCCCATCAGAGCCTCCTTGGGAGATGTGAGGAATGGGTCTCACCCGGCTCATGGTGGCTTTCAGCATTTCCAGAAGAAGCAGGGCACCTTCAGCGCACAGCCCAACCCGGAGGACTTCTTCACTGTAGTGCTTCTGCAGGAGCGACTGAAGCATGGCATCCAGGCTGTCCTGAAAGAGGGGACAAGGACTGTAGAGAGACAAATGGCTGCACACCAGTGGGACCAGCTTTCCAGCCAGTACATCAGGTTTCTCAGGGGGCCCGAGTGGGAGAGAGGAAACAGACAGTAGCAGCCTAGGTGGCTGGCCATGTGCAGAACTTCAGCCCACTCAGTGGTGCATGGGGGAAAGACATACGTCTGAGTAGATGCTGCATCATTTAGCTCTTTTGTTTGGTTTGAGGTCACAATCAACTTTAATGAATTTTCGTAAATGAGATTACAGAGGACATAGGAGGAATTCAAAGGCTTTGAGCACAGGGCAGAGGGTAGCAGAGGGAATTGCTGGAATTGACCAGCAGGGCAATCTGACTTAGCCTCTTTAAAAGCTGGGTTTGTGCAAGCTATTCAGCCTCTTGGCAGCTCGGTTTCCTTCTCTGTAAAATGAAAATTGCATTCTCTATCCCATGGGATCGTTATAAATATCTAGCGAAATAAAATATGTAAAACATCTATCACGGGTCCTGACACTCAGCAGATGTTTGTTTCTTACAACACATTCTTGGAGAAATAGAAATACACGATTTTGGTGAACCTAGCACAGCATATTAAGAACTTTATTTTGAAGTGTGATCTATAATACTATTAGCATATATCAAGATTTAGATAGGTCAAATATAAGGATGTACAAGAGGGGTGGATTTTCTAGCCTTCTATTTGCAGAGCCATGCCTCCCCCCCAATTTCCATTCAGTGCAGTTTAACTCAATTGAGACCAAGAAACAATTTCTGAATCTGCTGTTTGTCAGGTGCCCAGGAAGGTGAGTAAGAAGTGGGCTCTGTTCCTGAGGTGCTCAGTAGCTAAGGAGAGAGGAAATCATGCAAATGTGTCTGTGCCATATAAGGTGAAGGTGTGCTGAGGCACACAAGAGGGAGTGGCTCCTCCTGCCCAGAGATCTAAGCAGAAGGTGGCATCTGAGCTCTGTGTTGAAGGAGGAGGCCTCATCAGGTAGGTGACATGGAAGCAAGAACTCATTAAAGGCACAGGGGAGGCAAGCACAAAGCAGCTGATCTTACTGGGCAGGTGATCTGGGGGGTTCACAGCACAAAGGGCAGGTAAGGAAGGAATCTGAGTTGGAGAGACAAGTCAGACACCCAACCACAAAGGGTCTTGACACTGGCTATGGATTCTGACTGGCTATGGATTCTAAACCTGATCCCGCAGGAATGAGAGCTCATGACGACTTGGATGTAGTGCAGGTAAATGAGTGAGTGGGTGAATGGTGAGAAGCTATGCATCGTGAGTGTAGGTTCCTCTTTGGAGAGACATGGCTAAGGAAGGACAAGAAAATGACAAATAGGAGAGCAGTTGGCCAGGAATATGAATCATGGGGGCAGCTTCTGGTTTTAGGTGGGACACAGTTCACCATATGTAAGGTCTATGAGGGAAAAGTCCGTAGAAAAGGAGGTGCTGAAAGTACAGGAGAAAGAAGGCCAACTACTGGTGAGATCACTCAGGAGAGGAGTGGGAAGAATCCAGATCAGCCTGGAAAAACTACCCTTTGTCAATGACAATACAGAGAAGGTAATGGAGAGGGTCATGGCATGAACAGGTGGCGGAGAGCAGAGTGCCAAAGCAATACCTCCCCCTGGGGCCCTCCCATTCCCACAGTGAAGTAAGTCATTTGAGCAAAGGGCCACTTTGGAGCAGAAGTCTGGAGAGCATATATGGTTTACTCTAGAATTCAGGGGAATCAAGGCACACTGCTAAGGTAAGGAGACATGCTATTTCAGAAGGTATAAGCTGAGGCTCTGATTCTGTGGTGGCATCAGTCTGCCTACCCTCCAATGCCCATCATCATGTGACTTCTCTACCCATGCACAGAAAGGGAAAGACTTAAAAGTGGAACTGATGAAAACAGACATGCTGGCAGAGAAGATGGGAGACAGAGGCTCGGTAACTCAGAGGACCTGAAGAGCTAGCCAAGGGAGTGGCACTGTGAGGGAAGGATAGAGTGAGAATGCAGTAAGAGTTGGAAGAAGTGGATGGAGGTAGTGGTGGAGAGTCTTAGGGAACCTCCTTGGTAACATGGGGTGAAAAAACCAGGTGTGTCACTCCATCTCAGGAGTACCCCAAGAACCTACTTTGGGCCCATCCGTCAGCTCTGCAAGTGGCGTCTGTAGGAAGAAGGTGGACACAATGAGATAGACTTCTGGAATGTGCACGTGGTGGCCCAGAAAGTCTTTCAAGACGCGGAACCCAGGAAGCAGGCAGGTGCTCTGGTCAGGCAAGGTGGCATGGCTCTTCAAATTATCTGTTGATTAAGTGGAAAGGGCACAAAATCCAACTGAGAACAATTGCTATTGCTTCTGGTCAAGGTGGGGATTGGACACATGAAGGGATTCCCTGCCACCTACCCATCCCATAGAAATGCCAAATATGTCATACACACATGAGCACAAGGAAGTATTCAATAAGGGTTCCTTTCCCTATTTCTGACATACTCACTCACTCACTCACTTATTCATTCATTCATTTATTCATTCAAAAACAGATACTTAGGACCTGCCATCTTACAAGCAACAGGGTAACTTTGTATTAGGCAATAAGGACATAGCATTTCAACAAAACATATAGAACCGCAGACCCTCACCAAGTACTTATAATGTAGGGGTCAGGGGGCACATTAAGGGATTTAATACCCCCAAAAATATTTGCTTGTGAATTGCGATAAGTACTATAAAGAAAAGTATAGGGGCAAAGAGAGTATAACCGAGAGGGCCTAATTCAGGGGGAACCCTCCTCTCTTGGAGGAAGTGGCATTTGAACTGAGCCCTGAGGGATGAACCCATGCCAGCCAGCAGAGCCATGTTGGTGTTGCGAGTTGGGGACAACATCTCAGGAAGAGGAAAAGAGCTCAGGAGCTTTTGAGGAATGGAAGGAAGCCCTCAGTGTCTAAGCAGTCAGGACATAAGGGGATCCTGACAAGGAAGTAGGAGGAGACTGATGCTGATCGGGGTCAGAGGTCAAGGTGATCCTACCGCAAGAGCATGAAGACCCCAAGAGGAAGGAGCCTGGCACGTCCTCACTTGCAGTCCTGGGTGAGGAGGCGCCTGACCTCCCGGAGAAGGCCGCCACTCACCCATCACAATGTCCACGCCCTCGAGGCTGCGCTCCACCCAGGATCCCCCAGACAGGCCTTCTTTAAATCGCCCGCGGAGAGAGGGGCTTGCCAAAAAGTGCATCAGCAGCTTCAACCCCAGCACAGTGGTGCTGGGATGCAGGTGGCCCTGTACAAGGAGCAGGAACCAGTCAGGTCCCAGGTTCAAAAACATCTCTTCCTTTGTCCTGGGGGGAGGGGAGTGTCAAAAAATGCAATAAATTATCTCTCAGTCCACAAGCAAATAGCACATTCAGGAAATACAAATAATTTCCAGCATTGCTAGGTACCTAAGAGAGCCAAATTGAGGTTATTCTGGATATCACTTAGTGAAGCACATGTTATATTTTTAAAGAATGGTAGGGGTGCCTGGGTGGCTCAGTCAGTTAAGCGTCTGACTTTCGCTTAGATCATGATCTCGCAATTGGTGGGTTTGGGCCCCGCGTCGGGCTTTGTGCTGACTGCCAGCTCAGAGCCTGGAGCCTGTTTCATTCTGTGACTCCCTCTCTCTCTGACCCTCCCCTGCTCACGCTGTCTCTCTCTCTCTCTCCTAGAAATAAATAAAACATTAAAAAAAAGGATTAAAAAGAATAGTAAACTAAAATGCTGGCAAAGTTGCTGTTAAATGGCTAAACTTGTTTATTAATGACTAAAGGGTAAGTTGGCCAAAGTTTTTCAAAGCAATAGGAAACTGTACCAACAGATGTAAAAATGTGCAGGCCCCTTGAGAGCCCTACCCCACTAGTATTCATACTTGCCAGGCCTGACCAGTGACCCATCTAATACATCAATACAGTTGAATAAAACACATAATGGTTAGCTCACTCCCTTTTCAGATATACTGATCAAAATTAATCTAAATGGACTAGTCCAGTATGTGTGCATCTTTATCAGTTTAGGCCAAAAAAATACAGGTTCGACTGTCGCTTTCAAAAATAAATTTTAAAATGATGAGTTTGTAGAATACAGATTTACTAGAGAGGACTAGAGGGCAGGGAGGTGGGCAACCAAACCTCAGAGGCAACGGCTCAGCAAAGGACTCTGCCTCTGGGAACCAGAGAAGGGCCCATCTTTGCCGGGCAGTGTTCTCAACACCAACTGCCAGCCTAGGCAGCGAGGCTGTGGCCCCTGGCCTAGAAGTCAAGAAACTGTCCTCACTTCTATTCCTGCCTCTGTTTACTAACTGGCTGACTTTGGCAGAGGTCTTAATGAGCTCTGGTCATTTTCCTTGATGATGATGGTGATGATGGTGATGATGATGATGACGAGAGCAGTTAGCTTATGGAGTATTTATAGTGCCCCAGACACAATGCTCAGGGATAGTCACATATTAATGTCCATTCATAGCAGGCACTATTCTTATCTTTGTATAGATGAGTAGAAGAGGGCATAGAGGATTTAAATAACCTCCCCAAGGTCTCTAAGAGCAGAGCTGGGATTTGAACCCAGGACGCCAGAACTCTGGTGCTTAAGCACTACCCTATATTCTCATTCAGAAAGATGAAAAAGGAAAGGGTTGGACTAGCTCATCTCCAAGGCATCTTCCAGTTCTACCATGTTTTGATTCTAGAAATACAAAGTCTTTTTAAGCACTACTCGCAAGGCTGTTTTACTGAGGGGTAACTCCCCACTATATTCCCCCCTCCCCCAAACACACATACACACTAAAATATCAACCCCAGCAGGAGCAAGGACCTGGACTGACTTCCTCAGCACCACATTCTTGGAGTGAGGAACAGAGTCTGACACACAGTAGGTGCTCAACAAATAGTGGCTGAATGAATGACTCTGGAGTTGGATATAAAGCAGGCATCAGTGGAAGAGAGTTAATGGAATTTCATGGTTATGCACTGTTTTGAAAGTTAATTGAAGGCAGATACTTGTTTTTCCAACCTGGAAAAATAACCAAATAACTGACAGTAAATAGCAGAAGAATTTGGCAAGCCTTTTCCTTGATAGATGTTATGTAGGCTAACCATTTCTCCATTCTATTTTCTGCCAAGTACAGGACATCAAAATCAGTGACTGTCACAACTGCCAAAACAATAACAATTACACTACAGCAATGGTGACAAAAAGAGCTTATTGTAATTATACCAAATCTGTTCTGACTTACTCATGCCCATTTCACATTTGCATCAGAATATCTTAGGGCAAGGTCTGCTTTATTGGGTGGAGAGAATATAATTTTCTTTCTGACTGGTGCAGGAAACACATTGCCGAAAACCGACTCAGAGATGCTAAACTTTTCATTAAGAAAAGGTTTTAATACTGCACCCTGTATGAGGCAACCCCATGCCAAATCACTCTTCCTGGAGCTACTTACTCAGAGGACAGATGAAGTTGGGAGGAAGATATTACACTGAACAGCATCTCCAGCAACTGGTTTCTGAGCCAGATTGTCTTTCCAGATGTTTGGCTTCCAGCTACAAAATAAGGAAATTCAGATTTGAGGGAAAACGGATGTAAAGAGACATACTATTTGCTGCAGTAAGCAATCGTATTCACCAAACGCTTCACTCACCCAGGAACTGGGGCATGGATGGGACTCAAAATTTTGGCATTCAGTTCTAGACTTCCATACAATGCTTAAAAAGAATTTCAGGAAATGTTCCTAAAGTTCCCTTTAACTGGAGATGATTTTGATGCTTCCCATCCACATCCCCCAGAAAATCCTAAAAATAACAAGGTCAAATTTATCTTCCGATAGAAGAATTTTTTTTCACTATCATAGGCTCCAACATTTTGCACCTATTGACCGCCAACTGTGTGCTGGGCATTATGGGAGACACTGGGAGCAGAGTGGGGAAGATTTTAGTCCTCAATCTCAATTCCTGCTCTCAGTGTGTTTCCCGGCTAAATCTTCAGCCTATCAACATTGCACTAAAAATAGAGCTAGCACTGTAGAGTTCAGAATGAAGTCCATATTAGAAGAAGGGCTGACTGAATAAGCTGACTTTTGGGCCATTATCCATTCATTCATCCCTTGGTTAACCAGTTATTTTACAACCAATTTCGGGCACATGAATGCAGAAATAGGACTGATGTGGCAGCTTGGAGAAGTGGAGTCAGATTTCTCTCTATTTGGATTCTGGCCCCAAGGGTCTTATCTCTCTGAGCCTCTGTTTTCTCATCTGCAAAATGGGAATAGTAATATCTACTATTCAGGTTTGACCTAAAGATAAGAGATCATTTTTCTAGACTAAGTAACAGTGTCCAATAGAATCTTTTTCAACGTTAAGAGTGTTTTATATCTCCCCTGTACAATACAGTAGCCACTAGACTCATGTGGTTATCGAGCAGTTGGAATGGAGCTGGTGTAACTGAGGAACTGAAATTTTAATTGTATTTAATTTCTACCAATTTAAATTTAAATGTAAATGGCCACATGTAGCTCAAGGCCCCCCTCTTGGACAGCACGGACCTGTAGGGCCCAGGGCCAAGTTCCATCACACCTGCACTAGCAGAAAGAGCATGACATAGCCGCTGTTCTGCACCTGGTTGCGAGGAGAGAAACTCAGAGAAACAAATCACTAACCTGTGCATTAGAGTAAGCCCAAGGACTTTAGAAGCACAGAGGAGGTGATCTAACCTGGTTTGGTGCGACCGGGAATGGTTGGTTAGTCCAGTGGGCAAAGCAGGGAGAGTGGTGGGTGACGGCAGGCATTTCTGCCAAGGGAGTGACACGCACAAAGCATGGCCGGAGGGCAGTCCATCACATATTAGGATCTGCAGGTGCTCAGAGTGCTGAAGCTGGGGCTCATCAGAGGAGCAGGGGTAGGAAAGACTCAATCAAGAAGGCAAGCAGGAACTGGGTCATGAAGGATCCCACCTGTTGGCCTGTAGGGAACTGAGCTTTATCCTGGAGGCCTTAGAAGCTCTTCCAGGTTGTGAAGGAAGAATATGCAATTTGATTTGACTGTAACCCTGCTCATAAAACTATGACCTCACAAAGCCACTACTTGGGAACAGCTGCTTAGTTGTGGGCACCTTCCCCTTCCTTTGCCTCAGCCCTTCCCTCTACAAAATGGGCCCATGACAGGTGGCTCTCAGTGGTGCCATGAGGGCCATCCTGCTGCTTTCAGACTGGTGTCTAAGAAAGGTCTCCTCACCAGGCACTGAGGAGTCCAGGCCTCCATCCACGCAGATCTGCCTCTCATTCACCGAAGAAGGCTTGAGGGTGTACACGACAAACAGTCCAATTCTTAATGCAGAGAGAGGAGGATAAGTTCAATGGCGGGCTCAGCCCATATCTGCTCAACACATAGGGGGGTTTTGTGCACAGATCTCCCCAAACTGGTTTCAAGGGAGGGTTTAAGGGAAATCAAATTATTCCACGATCAATGTAGTGTTTCCAGAGACTTCTAAAATCTGCAATCAGGGCAGTTAACTCTGGCTCTGCCTGATCAACATAACAGATAGCGATGAGGAAGGAAAAGGCTAAGTACCATGCTGACTGGGACTGTCCTTGGGGAAGTCTGCAAAAAGCAGACCTGATGGGTCAATCAATGGCTGATGACGATGACTGTGCTCATAGAAATTCTTGAATTCTTGGCATAGCAAGTGCGTCCGGGCACCGGGGAGCAGTGAGCACATAGCCCTGCTGGGAGTCTAACAGACTCACCCCTTTTCTCAACTCTCTGCCCTAAAAAGCACCTCTAGAAGGTTCCAAGGAAATGGAACCTGCCACTGCACTGAAGGGTAGTGTTGCTGGGTCGAGTGTGGTCAGGAGAGAGCCGAGGCCTGTATTCCCTTGTGAAATAGTCCCAAGACTGCCCTTCCCCCTGGGATGCCTGGCACCGTACCTGAGCAGGTCCTGGATGCTGGAGTAGCCCCTCAGCTGACAGCCTAGGATGGCAATGATGGTGGGGATCTTGGAGCAGGTGAGGCTTGGCTCATTGAAGAGGAAGACGAGCTTGGGGATAAGCTGAGCCTGGTGAGCAACTTCAGCATTCCGGGGTCCTTCCCTGGTGAGCCCGGGAGAAAGGCAGTAAAAGCTTTTACTGGAATGAACCAAATTTGCTGTGTTTCTGCTAAAAAGGTTTCCCAGGCTGGGCTCACTCCATGGCCCTCTGACTCCAATGCTCTCTCGGCAACTCATCAAAATGCTGCCAGACACCCATTGAATATGTGTCTGCCAAATGCCCGAGTTGCTCAGGGATGAGCCTCCCATGCCCTTCCACCCCCCGCCCCGAAATTGCCTTCAAAGACAACCCCCAGTTATTGACTTTTAAATTCCAAGCCTCAGGGAAAACTAATGCTGGTCTCAGAAAACTCAGAACAAAGGCAGCAGACTCGCGTGCAACCGCGAAGCACTTCCCAACAGCCAGGAGCGAGGGGTCCTTGGTGAGTCTGTCTGGGGTGTGTGCTCTTCCTGCCCGCCCCAAACCACAAAGTGGATGAACACACCACTGAGAGTCAAAGGGGAAAAAAGACAGAATTCAAGCATCCTCATCCCCCTTCTTAGGATAATCACAAATTCAATTTCCAGTAAATTCTACTCAACCAAAGGAAACAGCTCCCAGGATAAATGTCCACCTTTTAGAAAACAACAAGTACAGAAAGAAAGTGGGAAAGGAAAACAAAGGTGAAGGAAGGTGAATTTGGGTGGATTGCTCCTTCTTGAACTGCCTTTTCTATACTAATAGGACAAATTCTGCCGACCTCCACATCGCTGATACAGAGGCAGAACCAGTCTAGTTCCGTGTGTGGTTTGTAGGCACCAGCCTAACAGGGAAGATGTGCGGTCATCCACCTATAAGCTCTCACTGTGTTTTGTGGTCTTTCTTATCACAGCACTAAGCAGCCTGTTTTTCTGTATGCCTTCTCCACAAGACTGTCTTGTTCCTCCGAACTTCCAGCCCCAAGGTGCTGCCAGCTGGCCGGCCATCTTGCCGTCTCCCCAAATGAAGCCAACAGGGAAGAAAGTATGGACAAGACAGGCGACAGGTCTCAGATGAAGTAGTGCGAGTGCCACCCAGCCACATGTCAAGATCCAATGTATGAGCCAATAAATCCCCCTTTCTCAATCTTCCGTTTGCCCTCCCTCCTCCCTTCCTTTTCCCCTCCCTCCCTTCCTTCCTCAAGTTGGTTTGAGTTGTATTTCTGCCACTTGCAACTAAAAGCGCCCTGAATGTTTTAAAAAGTGACTTGGAGAAGTCACTTGGAGGGAGAGTGAGTTGGAAGGCAAACAGGACTCAGAGAAGTGTTTGCCTTTGCTGGCCACATATACTGAGCCCCTGAGAGGCTGCTGGTTGCCAGAGCTAGGGAGGCCCCTTCTGAGGCCCAAATTCCCTGGGGGAGACAGACTTGCCCCACATAAGTAAGCTACTGGGAAGGACATTGCTACAGACTGCTCATGTCCCCCCCAAAATTCGTGTGTTAAAACCTAACCATCATATTCGGAGGTGTGGTCTTTGGGAGGTAAGCAGGTCATGAGTGGAGCCCTAGGGATGGAATTAGAACCTTTATAAAAGAGATGCCAGAGAGCTCCCTCGCCTCTCCCACCAGGTGACATTATAGTAAGAAGACTGCTATTAACCAGGAAGCGGGACCCTCCCCAGACACTGAATCTGCCAGTGATGTTAGACTTGATGTTAGATGTTAGACTTCCAGCCTCCAGAACTGTGAGGAATAAATGTCTATTGTTTATTCGGCACCCCGTCTATCATATTTTGCACAGCAGCCCAAACAGACCCAGACAGACATGCCGGGTCACCTGGGAGCCCAGTGGTCTGGAAAGGGGAAAAGGCTGTGGCTGCTGAGCCACTGGGTGTCCTGTCCCCTCAGTCCCCCTTCTTGGCATGAACCCATTAGTGCCAGACCCCACACTGCCAAAGCCCAGCCTACCTTGGTGATCGAAGGATTTCCACAAAATGGGAAAGGAGGGAGAGCTCCAGGTTGTCTGCGGAATTCATCCAGAGCTGGGGACAGCAAACACATAGTGAAACCACGACAGTATAAGCAGCCCTAGAGCTTCTGAGGCTTGAAAACGCTAACACAATTTAGCTGCTCAGGAATCAGACCGGCTCTCCCGACACTGAGAACTTAGAAGTGCCTGTCCGAGGGAGAGCTCGAATGCCATTCCTCTGCTCCCCATCTTTGCTGCTGCCCATTGCTTCCGTGTGAGTCTGGACTTGAACCAAGGACACGTGCCCTAACCTATGTCTGGCCCTCAGTCCTGCTGCCCGTGTAGCCAACTGCAGCTCATTCTCGCTGGAGCCGACAAGGCAAAGACCAGTCTTCCCAAGTTAGAGATGAGACAACAGAGGCTAAGTGAGACCAGTTGAGTGACAGGACCCACGTGCCACCGGCAAGCTGTAGGACTGGAGTTAGAAGCTGAGTCTCGGCTGTCTGGTTTTACGCTCCAGCGGCCATGGGCCCAACTTATGCACGCATCTCTTTCTTCCCTTCTTTCCTCCATAAATCCTGCAGCATGGCCCACACCCTCCCTGATAGAGCAGCAATGCGAGCTGCGCACCAAGGGGAAATGCACCGTGATTCTGACAGTGAACTTTATAACTCAGGCCGTTTTCCTTCACAGTAAACAAAATGCGGTGACTAACCATCCTTCTGGGGCACAGGTGATGGCGTGCCTTCATGTCTCGTGCCCATTTCCTTTTAGAGAGTGCTACTATTTCTTATTTCTAAATCCTGACATTTCCCAGGGCCCAGGGTTGAGAAGGTTCTGACATGATATTGCAAGAATGCATTCACAGAGCAGCAGAAAAAGCTCACACTTCTAAATGAGGCCATGTTCTAGAGGCAAGAAGTGCCCTGTAGAGTCCTAAAATGATATCATTATCTGCATTTAGTAGCTATGAAGAGTGAAGACTCAGAGAGACTAAGTAACTTGCCTGGCGCTCCATGGTTTCTAATTGGCAGAGGCCGGCTTCAGAGCCTGGTCTGTCTGACCATGGAGCCCATTCTCTTGTCTCTTCCTCCCTGTGCTCCCCCCAGGCATCTCCTGCAGACAGTGACCCCTAGGGTCAGTAATTGACCTCACTTGAAAAGGCATGTGGCCTTGGCTCCAACCTCTTGCTTAAGAGTGAAAGCAAAAGAGCCTCAGAGGACCCAAGTTTATGAGGAGGCCCATGAAGGTAGCGACCACCCCTCTCCAGTCCCCAAGGCCCAGCACCACACATGCCACATAATGGGCACTTAATAAGGATCCATTAAAATTTTTTTAATGTTTTATTTATTTCTGACAGAGAGAGAGAGAGAGAGAAAGAGAACGTGAGCCGGGGAGGGTCAGAGAGAGAGGGAGATACAGAATCTGAAGACAGGCTCCAGGTTCTGAGCTAGCTGTTAGCACAGAGCCTGACGCGGGGCTTGAACCCACAAACCGTGAGATCATGACCTGAGCCAAAGTCGGATGCTTAACCGACTGAGCCACCCAGGCGTCCCAGATCCATTAAATTCTTTAAAAGAGGGAATGCAAAGTAAATCGAGGTAAAATATGTGGATTGCTCTTAAGCCAGAAACGCACTAACAGATTTCCAGCCCCTATTTCACAGCCACTGCCTGGCACACGCAGAGCAGGGCAGCTGCCATTTGGGAGAGCTGGTGTGGGCTGATGTGGCCCCAATAGGGGTGGGGGTAGGCAGACATGGCACCCCAACATGCAAGTCTGTGCGAGTCCAAGAGCGTAAACGCTTGGAATAGTCACTCGTGAAGACAGTTGCTGAACAAATGTTATGCCAGCTTCAGTGTCAGGAGCCAGGAGAACTGAGGAAGTCTAAGACTGAACCTAACAATTTGTGTGTTCCTGAGCCCTTACCTTTCTCACAGAAGCACATCCCTGTTTCTCTTCCAGAGCACTGGAACAGTAAAAAGCTGCCATTTGAGGCTCCCTGGCTCTTTAGAAATTACATAATAGCAAGTACCTGAATTTTGGGAATCACGGATAATTGAATGTTGGTTGTTATCCTGTGTCACTTAACCCCTGTACTGAGGACTGCACTGAGATGTCTGGATTAGATTTCTTTGCACATCAGATGGAGATTCTCAAATTCTGCCCTCTCCCCAATCTCAGGATTGGGTCCCCAATCTGGGACCATCTCACTCTCAGAATGAGCTGGCCTGTCCCTTTTTCAAGGAACCCAAAGCTTCAACTTCCTGTCTCTCCCCTGCCTCCCAACTTCCTGTCTCTCCCCTACTTCCCAACTTCCTGTCTCTCCCCTGCTTCTCAACTTCCTGCTCTCCCCTGCTTCCCAACTTCCTGTCTCTCCCCTGCTTCTCAACTTCCTGTCTCCCTCCTCTCTCTCAACTATCTGTCCCAATCACTATGCATTGATCCCACCATTTCTCTTGTAGCTCACTCTCTTGTCTCTAAACCTTCCCTCTCCTTTAAAGATTTGTCCCATCGATAGTGTTTCTCTCACTGGTGTTTTTAACCATCCTTTTCCACTGCTTCCTCCTCCTCAGCCTACAACCAGACTCAAGTCCCTTACCTTAAGTCTTGAAATTTCCTTCTATTATCTTCTCCTTTCTTCTTCAAAACCTCACTGACTATCCTGACTTCTATCGTCCTCTCTTCACCTTACTTATGACCACACAATCTACCTTTCACCAGGCCAGTCAATGACCCTCAATTGATCTCCAAGTGACTTTCAAATTTTACACAATCTTACAAATTACAAAATCGACCATTTATACATCCTTGTCCTTACTTTAGTTGATGTAGGCAGACATTTGTGAAAGTTCTCTTCTTTTGGAAATTTCCTCCTCCTAATCTTAAAATTTTATTTTATTTCATTTTGTTTTACTTTTCTATTTTTTTAGCTTCTAGTTGTTATGGGTTGCTTATTTTCTTAACTCCAGCTTTAAAAGCACCAGCTTACCTAAGAGTTTACTCAGAGAAGCATGGGGTGGGGCCCATGGTCATTCCAGGAGCAGGCAGTGGGAGGGTGCTGGGTGCCTCCATTGGTAATTTCTGGGTGGGCTGCTGACAGCAATGCTTTGGAGCCAAGCT
This sequence comes from Proteles cristata cristata, assembly GCA_017311185.1. Taxonomy (NCBI): domain Eukaryota; kingdom Metazoa; phylum Chordata; class Mammalia; order Carnivora; family Hyaenidae; genus Proteles; species Proteles cristata. Next base: position 1,045,461 of record JAESUZ010001669.1, on the reverse strand, counting down.
GCCTGAGCACAGCCAGCATTCTGGAAGGTACAGGTGTGCAGTCAAGGCATGCTGTCTTGTTTATCAGTGCAGTGAGGCCATTTATGCATATCTCCTTTCCTTTTGTGCACAGGGAGCCTATATTTCATGTCTGCCTGGCTTTCTCTACAACCCTTTCATCCTGCCTTAGATCCAGATTCAGGGCCTGGTTCAATTAGCTAATATTTTATTTAGGATTTTTGTAGCTATATTTATGAATAAGATTGGCCTGTATTTTTTCATTTCCCATACTGTCTTTTTTTTTTTCTTTCTTTCTTTTTTTTTTTTTTGGTTTTGGTTCTGCAATCAAGATTAGCTCATAAAATAATCTGGGAGAGCTCCCTTTCCAGTTTCTTGGAAGAGTTTATAAGGTTGCAATGGCCTGTTTCCTGACAGGTAGAACTTCCCTATAGAAACCCTGGGCCTGGACTTGCCTTGTGGATGTTGTTTACTTGTAAGATTTTCAACTTGTGATTCTGTTGTTTGATGCTTATGGGGCCGTTTGAGTTTTCATCTCTTTTTGAGTGAATTTTGAAAACAAATTTTCTTGGAGATTGTTCAAATGAGCTAAGTGTTCACGTTTATTGGCACAAAGTGGCCAATCTTATTTTTCTTACCTTTCTAATTGCACATTCCTCTGTGGTTATTCTTCCTTTTCCTTCCTAATATTATTTAGTTGTGCCTCCCCTTTCCTCCTCCCTTCCCCACCTTGGCCAATCCCAACAAGTTCATGTTACGAGAACCAGTTATGGGCCTTGCTGATCCTTTCTATGTTTGTTTCTTTCCTAATTCATGTTCTCATCTCTTTGTTCCTTCCTTCTTCCTCTGAATTTTGTTTTTGTTTGTTTTTTTTGTTTAAGGTTTCTGTGTGTTTCTTTTTGTTTGGTCATTCTAACTTCTTGATCTAAAGGTTCTGTTCATTACTTTCAAATTGTTCTTTATTCCAATATATACATTGACATTTATAATTTTTTCTCTAAATCCAGCTTTCAGCAGCATCCCACAAACTGCACTGTTCTTTTTTATACCATGCTATACACAGTATTCTTTCATTCAGTTCTATATCACTTCTAATACAAATAAGGAGCTTCATTAATCCCCCTCTTTATCCCACAGCCTTGGCCAAAATTCGGGTTTCAAACTTTTTCACCTGGATGTCTATAGCAATCTCATGATCCACTCTCCCTGCCTTGGGCTTCTGCCACCAAAGTAATAGGCCTAAAATAAAATCCTGTTGTGTGATATTTTAATTAACATCTTTGGTTACCAGCAACTTAGCAAATTGTATCAACAGTCTAAAAATTGTTTATAAACCCTTTATCCTTATAATTCAACTTTGATCATTTACTCAAAGGAAATAGTTTTTAAAGCAAGGAAAATGTATGTACAAAAGTACCATCTATAAAAAACAGTGGAATCTATAATAACATGAATTTATATATGAATAACATAGCAGAATAATCTAAGACTAACAATAGGGGATACTGAAGAATCCAGGAACTTGCTATAAGAGACATTATTCTGATTCAGAACAATACTTGCAAAAGTACATAATAAATATTTTTCAATGTGACGTTCATATCTTTAACAAGCATTATTGGTGAGGGTTGTTGAAGGATAATGATGGAGTTGAAGAGCATTGCTAACACATAGAGCTTGCTGGGAGCCTAAGAGTTTAGGAAAGGGGCATGATGTGAGGGAGCAGACCTCCAGGTCATGATTAGATGATCTCACAAATGTTCTTTTGGACTTTCAGTGACTTGGTGTGCAGCAATGAAGTGCAGATCGTAAGGGATTTTCTAGTACTTGTGTGCTTCTAGATTTATCCCCTGGCCCCTCGTATGTTCCTCATCTTCCTTTGTCAAGGTGTATTTCCTCCCCATTTTGCCTGTCCATGGCCCAGGGCTTATGTCTTTGCCACTGTCTGGTGCTTAGAGTCCCAGACTTTGGGAGATGAGCTATAGGTAGTATTGTCCCAGTCTGTCCATCTTGTAACAGGATATAATATTTACTCTTAAAACAGGATCATTTGGAACAGGAGTTCTGAGGAGGAGAGAGTGAGGGTTCTGATTTGAGTGATGGTTTCTCCTCTAAGGGTGTAGGCTCCAGAGTGTCCTAATATTGTAAAATGTGAAAAGCAGACACATGGGACATTAGTCTTTCCCTTTTCATTAAAAGTGTGTTAACCAAAACCAAAAAAAAAAAAAGGGGGTGGAAAGTCCATAATAAATGCTTTTAATGCCCATATTATGTGAAAAAGGCAGGACTTAAAATAATAATATCTACACTATGATCATGACTATGATATAAAAATATGTATATTGTGCATAGGAAGTATAAAAAAGCAATGCCTTAAAAATTGGCAACAGTTGGGGCGCCTGGGTGGCTTAGTCAGTTAAGTGTCCAACTTTCGCTCAGGTCATGATCTCGCAGTTCGTGGGTTTGAGCCCCACGTCGGGCTCTGTGCTGACTACCAGCTCAGAGCCTGGAGCCTATTTCAGAGTCTGTATCTCCCTCTCTCTCTCTGACCCTCCCCTGCTCATGCTGTCTCTCTCTCTCTCTCTCCTAGAAATAAAAATATTAAAAAAAATTTAAAAAAAAAAATTGGCAACAGTCGTCTGGGTCTCAGCAACAGGAGCATTCCCCCTCCCCTACTTTTCTGTAATTTTAAGTATTCTACAATAAGGATATCATTTTTTTTAGATTAAAAATATCCATTTTTAAAATACTTCCACAGACTCCAGCATGGATTGCCTAAAGCGCATGTCCTTGCAGCCCAGCCTCTCCAGCCTGTCTTGTGTCCCCCTCCAGTCTCACCTCTCCCTGTGACAAACAGCCCTGCAGACACTGTCCAAGCCACCTGCTCTCAAAGCCCTGTGGTTGTTCTCATCCCTCCTGCGTGCAAATAGCAGCGTACACTCCACCTGGACGTTCCCCACTGAATGCACTCTGCCAGACTTGGCCCCAGAGTCCCTGATCGGGAAACCTGATTGGCTGTGTTCTCATGCCACACCCCAGATGCCCTGTGCCTGTCTCTCTGTGGCACCTAGCACATAGCACATCGTAGTGTCAACAGGGTCCTGACCTGGGCCCAGACAGCTGTGTGAAGAGGCCGGATCCTGGTTATCACCAAGTCTCCAGAACATGGCTAATGCCTGACCCCAGTGGGCACTTAGTAAATGGCGCTTTGAGAATAGAGCAATCCACCCAAAGTTCTGTGAAGGCCTCCTCACTTAGCCTCAGGTCTGCCCTTCGGGTCTCTCAGCCAGCCCTTTCAAAGAACATCCGTCAACAGTGAAGCACCATTCGAAGGAACTGGGATATATATTTTTTAAACCTACAATTTTAAGATCTCTTCTCAGATACTATCTGGTTTGACCCCCACACTGGCCTGTGAGGGAGAGATGATAGTTCCCCTTTCACACACTAGAAGACTAGAACTCAGAGAAATCAAGAGACTTGCCCAAGGCCACAAAGCCCATTTGTGGTAGGATTTAATTAGAAATGAGGCTCCTCTGGGCACCAAAGCCTTTAAGGTTTTCCTTCTCAAGACCCGACCCTCATGACTATTGAGAAAGCCAAGCAGCTGAGTGTAGAGGAAGCCTCAGACTTTCTTTACTGTCACACACACCCACTCCTTCAGTGCTAATGACCAACCTCCAGTTTACCTCAAAATTGCAGAGGATGTGTTGAAAGACACCAACATTGGTGACAACAGATGACCCGAAGCCCAGTTCTGCAGTGCCAGCAATGGAGAGGATGAGCTGAAAACTCCGATGGTTTAGGAGAGCAGTCTTTTTCCTCAGGAGAAAAGCCATTATCTGAAAAAGTTTACAAAGCAGTTTGCTCATGAGTGCATCACTAGAACCCCTTTCTCCTTCACCTGCTTGTTCCCACCAGCACGTGCGGTGAGCCCGGGCTGAAGGGCCTCTGCTCTCTGGTGCTGCCTCCCTCATCCCCATGTTCCCAGAAGAAAAACACACACCAACTTCGGGGGCTGCTTCCCCACTGGTGTCCACTTTTCTACTTGTGTGACTTGACCTCTCACTAGGGACCCCCTGCTTCTTCCTGAAATTCTATCCCCCGCCGTGTTTCCAGAGTGCTACTGTCTCTTGGTTTCCTGCTACATTTCTGTGTGTTCTTTCTCATTTTCCTTTACTGGATCCTGCGTTCATAGCGATCCCACAAATGTTGGTGTGTCACCAGGAAGCTACCACCTCCCCATGAGCCCAGCTGCACCAACATCACTTCAGGCTGCAGCCACCCGATGGGCCTTTCTACTGTGCCACGCCCAGGAAAGCAGCAACATGCAACCTTGCATATGAGGACGGAGTTGCTGGGGTCCCTGTGGCCCACATCCATCTCAGAGACTAATGAGATGGATCCTACCTAACCTTGTGTCTCTGTGGACCTCAGTTATACAAAAGTCAGGCTGCCTAGTCATCTACTGGCATCTGGGTTCTCATTCACTCCATCCACAACTCAGTTCCCTAAGTTCCCTAAGCCTGGATCTGACACTGCCCAGCCCTGTCCTCCCAGACATCCTCTCCAAAGGAAGTCCCGCTTGCTGTTATAGACTGCACATTTGTGTCTTCCCCAAATTCATGTGTTGAAACCCTGTCCCTCAGGGAACTGTGATCTGGAGGTGGGTACTACGGGAGGTAATTAGGATTAGAGGGGTCATAAAGGCAGAGCCTCGTGGTGGGATTAGTGCCCTTGTTAAGAGTCACAAGAGAGCTCGCTTCCTACCTCTGAGCTCTCTCATGTGAGGACCAATGAGAAGTTGGCTATCTGCAATCCAGAGGAGGATGCTGGGACCATGCTGGACCCTGGTCTTGGACTTCCCAGCCTCCAGAATGCTGAGAAATAACTTTCTGTTGTTTATAAGACACCCACTCTATAGCAGCCCAGCTGCTAAAGACACTTGTGATCAGTGAATACTTAATATCTTTCCAGATTGTTCCAGCCACTTCTTGGATATATCTGAAATCCGACCACTCCCCACTCCCCTACTAAGACATAATTAGGATGGCTGAAGGCTCCTTGGGAAAAATCACACATGCAGGCTGACTGGTTTCACTTTGCACTAATAGTGTCAAATGCCAAAGTAGTCCTCATTTGGCCTGGTGGTCAACTCTGATTTTCTAGTAAGCTGGTGTTCTTCATCATAAAGATGAGAATTTCATCTCTTTTCCTCTCTTCCCAACCTTCTCTGTTGAGAAGACAGAACCCATCAGACACGAACACTCTCATCTGCCAACACCAGATCTACAGATTGCCTGTGTTACATCTCTCTTGTCATAAGTAGGGTCTCCATCTGCAGGGCTTCTAGAACCCACCCCTCACCTCCTCGAGAACAAAGCTCCATGGGATAGCTCTTCTTTCCTAGCTTCATCCATCTCTCTCTTTCTCTCTTCTGTCATTTCCTCCCATCAACAAAAATGCTCTAGTATTTCTCACCTTGAAAAGAACCCTCCTTGGAGTGACTGGATGGCTCAATCAGTTAAGCTTCTGACTTTGGCTCAGGTCATGATCTCATGGGTTCCTGATCTCAGGTCATGATCTCATGGTTTGAGCCCCACGTCAAGGCTGTGTGCTGATGGCTCAGAGCCTAGAGCCTGCTTCAAGGATTCTGTGTCTCCCTCTATCTCTGCTCTTCCCCCAACCTACTCTCTCTCTCTCTCTCTCTCTCTCAAAACTAAATAAAAACCTTTAATTTTTTTTTAAAAAAAGAGCCCTCCTTTAAGTCCTAATCCTTCTAGTTTGGACTCCATTTCTCTACTCCTCTTCATAGGTCAAATTCTAGAAAGCATTAACAGGTACACTCTAGCCCCATGTCCTCACTTCACCCTCCGTCTTCAACCCTCTTCAGATGGCTACTGGCTCTACCTGTCTATCCACCTTAGAAAGATCACCAGTGACTTCCAGGTGTCAAATCCAACAGGGACATCTCTGTTCTTATTTGCTTTGTTATTTGCAGCATTTAGCGTTGTTTGATCCCACCTGCCTTCTTGAAACACTGCCTTCTCTCAGATTCTTCAACAAAACTTTCTTCAGTTTCTCTCCCCTCTGCTTCTCAATCTCCTTTGTTGGGTTTTGATCATATTTCCAGCCTGTAAGTGGCTAGCTCCTTATTGCTTTCTCCTCAGCTCTCCTCTCTTCTCTCCCTACTCCTTCTCTTTGGCCATTTCTTAAATGTTCTTGTGTGAAATATCATCATGATGGTATTGGTGACTCTCACATTTATACCTCTAGCCCGGCTTGCCCCTCTAGGCTCCAGAGCCATCTGTCCCACTCGACATTTGACCTCTGATGTCATACAGACATTTCAGATTTAGCATGTCCCAAATATCTTCTTTCCTTCCTGTGTTCAGCACTCTGGACACACAGCACAGGCTGCTGCTTTCCAGTGCTATCTGCCCACACTTCCCTCAAAGACCCCGACCCTTTCCAGGCCAGGAATGCAGTCTCATAGCAGGCTGGATTCTCTCTCAGTCCCCTGTTCAACTCTCACCCCTTTGACCTATCTTCCTTAGTGGTTTCAAAGGTCATTCTAAAGCATGAATCCTTCATTCTTCCTGTTCCAAGTCTTCCTATGATTGCTCATCCCTTCCAAAAAAAAAACCCATGCCCCTTGGAGTAGCAGAGCTCTAGTAACTGTCTGTCTCTCCATCCGGGTTATTGTGTACTGGCCCATCATTGTCCTTCCTCCTCTCTGCATGGAGTCCCTGAACAGGATTCCTTAAGTGCTCTTAATGTTAGTCTGGGACACTGTCCTTCTTCCCCATGCTATGAAAATCCATCTTATAAAACTTGCCTGGATGCTACCTCATTTGAGAAGAGGATAATAGACAAGTTTTGACAGAAAAAACACAGAGAGAGGTTTATGCTTTCATGCTCTTAGGTCCAATCAGTAAACCAGCATATGAATAGAGTAACAGTCTAAAAATGATTAAATTTACTCTTGAGTAAGCCATTTAATTGAAAACCCTCATTTGCATTCACAGATGCATTCCATAAAACCTCATTTAGCACCTACTGCATACCATACGCTCTCAGGGTGCACCAGTGAACAAGCAGACCCCATCCTGCTCTTATGGGACATCTACCTGGGACCTAGGGGCCAAAACAGACTACCGACATGACAAGTATATAAAGATCTTGGGCATGCAGGCTATGAAGAAACAGAAAATGAGAAAAGGTATCTAGAAAGAGATGAGATAGGATGGAGGTTTTCTTTATAAAGAGTGGTCAGAGAAGGCAAATAGTAATAGTAACAGTAGTCTTGTTTCTTTACTCAAACCTGCCATTTCCCACCTGCGTTACCACTGTCCAGCCCTTCTTTCTGATATGCCCTGCAGACAAAATATTTGCAATATTTCTTTTGTAAGACATGAGAAGCATTTTAGATTTCCCTCTTCCATCTTCGTTTGTACAGGTACAAGAAATCTGTGAATCTGATGGGTTCTTTACTCAAATAAAGTCTTCGGGAATTTTTGTCTCACAAAAATATGCTTTTTTGTCCATCTTCTTAGACAGTGTTAACATTGTGAATGCTTGTGTCCCCCAAAAAAAGAAAACATTTATATGTTGAAACCCAATCCCCAATATGATGGAATTAGGAAGTGGAGCCTGTGAGAGGTGATTAGTCATGAGGATGGAGCCCTTATGAATGGGACTGGTGCCTTTGTAAACGAAACTGCAAACCAGGGTGTCTGGGTGGCTCAGTCAGCTGAGTGTCGAACTTCAGCTCAGGTTGTGATCTCAAAGTTTGTGAGTTCAAGCCCCACACTGAGCTTGCTACTGTCAGTCCAGAGCCTGCTTTGGATCCTCTGCCCCCTCTCTCTTTTCTTCCTCTGCTTGTGCATTCAAGCTCTCTCTATCTCTGTCTGTCTGTCTGTCTCTCTCTCTCCCCCTCTCAAAAATAAATAAGACTTTAAAAAAAAGACAGCACTACTCCGAAAATCATTATTGCACAGCATGCTAACTAACTTGGATGTAACTTACAAAAAAAGAGACAGCAGAGAGCTCCCTTACCCCTTCCACCATGTGGGAACACAGTGAAAAGATGGCCATCTATGAACCAGGAAATGGCTTTCACCAGACACCAAATCTGCCAGTACCTTGATCTTAGACTTTCCACCTTATAGAACTATGACAATAACTTTCTGTTGTTTAGAAGCCACCAAGTCTAGGGGCTCCTGGGTGGCTTAGTCGGTTAAGCGTCCGACTTTCGCTTAGGTCATGATCTCATGGTTCGTGGGTTCGAGCCCCGCGTCGGGCTCTGTGCTGACTGCCAGCTCGGAGCCTGGAGCCTGTTTCAGAGTCTGTGTCTCCCTCTCTCTCTGACCCTCCCTGCTCACGCTGTCTCTCTCTCCTAGAAATAAATAAAACATTAAAAAAAAGTTAAAAAAAAAAAAAAGAAGCCACCAAGTCTATGGTATTTTTGCTATAACAGCCCAAGCCAATAGAGACAGATAATGAGTTCCACAGAAGGACTAAACCCATTTTATTCATCCATATTCCTGCTGCGTAGCACAGTGCTAGCTCTCAGTCAATGTGCAGGAGCTGCTCAGTCAATGTGAACTGAGTAAACAGACTCCATCCATGGGCCACCTTCTCTTTACCACCTCTTTCTTCCTGAAACACTCAAGTAGCCCAGTCCTACATGGGAGGTTCGCCGCCTTTGTAGCTCTGTAGCACATTCTCTCTCTCCAGGCACTGTGTTCATATTACAAACACACATGGAGGATTCACAGTGCGCCAGGCCCTATACTTAGCAGTGAGGAGGCCACAGTGGGTGTGAGTGAGGGTTCCAGGTCACCATAAGCCCAGAGTTTCTGGGAAAATGGCTGAAGAACACCCAAGCCACAGAGAGTGTGGTAGGTAGTTCTGGGAGAGAACCTCAGACACTTGTTGCATTTAATTTATACTAAAGTTATTTTGGTGGTTGTCTTTTTTTATTCTTCTGGATAAACCCACAAGAGCAGAAACTGCTTTACACCTTTTTGGAAATGCTCACAATAATTACCAAAATCTCAAGCCACAGCAAATCTCTGTGCGCTAACGTAGAACACATCCAACCACTGCTGCTTTTAACAATATGATCAAAAAGAAAACCTTTAATATACCAAAAGCCCCAATTCTTGAGTTTTAATATAAACCTAGACATGTACATTCACTTATTATTAAAATATGGATTGAGTATCTGTTTGGTCTTAGTAACAGCAAAGAATAAGAAACACCCATGCCTTTAGACAATTACAGAGATGTGCAGAGTCATCATTGCAGTGCCAGGTAAGAGCTGTTAGACTGGGCACATGCACAGTGCTGAGGGCAGTCAAGAGATGGCCATACATTCACATTCAGATCAGATTTTGGAGGAGAGACCCTCTTTGCCATCTGAGTTTGACCTGGGAAGATAAGAAGGTGTGTACCTGAGGAAGAGAGGGAGATGGTACTCCAAGCCGAGGCCTCAAGTACACAAAGTAATATGATGTGGTTAGCAGTCCAGGACCATGCAGTATTCTGGGAGGAAAGTATGCTGGCTGGGCAGGAAATGGAGCTGGAAGTACAGGTTAGTGGCTGGTTTTTAAAAAGTCTTTAGAATCCAATATAAGGAGTTTGGGATATTATATCCATGACCAGGTGCCTTTGAAAGGTTTGCACAAGAAAGAGGAATCATCAGGTCTGTAGTGTAGAACTGGGACTGGTATCAATGAGATTCAAGGGAGAATCAGAAGGAATGGGCCACTGCCCAGCTGTGACAGCAATCTAGGCAAGAGGGGCTGTGCCTGAAGTGACACCACAAAGCTTTCTTCTTCTCAGGCTCTGACTTGGGGGCCAAAGAGACAAGGAGGCTCTTTCTTAGCCCTGTTGCACCCAGGAGGAACCACCATGACCCTTGTACCCCAGTGACCTTGTCTAGACTTTGACACTAGCCCTGCCCTTTGTGATTTCTTTCCAGCCATGCAAGAAGGTCCTATAGGGTAATATACATGTCTTATGTGACTTTAATGATAATACATAGCACTAAAAACCAGAGGCATCCTGAGCAGGTTTCTTCCTGCTCTCTTCCAAACACTCAGCATATATTAATTCTCTTAATCATCACAACCCTACAAAATAAGTACTGTTATTATTCCCACCGTACACTTAGGGGAACTGAGGCACAAAGAGATTAAGAACTTTAACTCTCTTAAAGATGGCTGGCATGTACAGAGCCCTTGTTCTGTGCAGACATAATTCTAAGCCTTCTGCTTGAATGAAGTCACCTCATCCCTCACTACGACCTCGTGATACAGGAGCTATGATAGTCCATATCATACAAGTGAGGAAACCGCGGCAAAGAGGGTAAGTAACTTATCCAAGGGTAGATGGCAAGTTTGAGGAAGAGGTAGGATTCAAACCCGGCACCCTGGTTCCTCCAACTTGGCTCCTAACCATCATGTTAGGTGCAAAGTGGGTGGACCACAGTGATTCTTGAATTCATTGAAAGGTACAGATGTACAGATGAACATCCACATTCCAATCAGAGCTCCTCTCTGCCTGGCCATCCCTTGGCCTCCTGCAGTGGTGACACTAGTCTCGAGACCCTTCCCTCTTGGCTTCCCTTCTCTAGAAGTTGCCATGGAGGAAAGGTCCACTAGGGCCAGTGAAACTCTTCCCTGCTCCCTGGGAAGGACAGCCCCTTGGGAGGGTGGAATTACCTGGTACCCAGAGATGTGCTGCATCAGGCGGTCACACATGACATTGCTGGTCAGGACAGAGTGCAGGACTTTCACAGCTGCATACATGGTGTGGTCATCTGTCGCTAAGGAAATGAGGCCCAGGAGGATGGTGGGCCCACCAATGAAGTCCAGGCTGCTGGCTGCTGGGATGGAGTGAAACACCCTTATGCCTGTGTGGGGCAAAGGGCATTCAATCAATAGACTGCAGCTTTGGGGTAATGGCGAGTCCCCTGGAAGCCTGTAAGGCAGCCAGTGCCACTGTCCACTCATAGCAGAGGCATCCAGGCACATGGGACAGGCTGGGAGGAAGGAGGCAAGGTTTAAAAGTCCTAGCTCACTGAGAGATCCTGCACCGAGTTCTTCCTGGGTCACCAGAAGGCTGAAACAGCCTGGGGGACTTCAGATCACCACCTCTGTCTCAGTCCAGAGTGCTGGACTAGCCACATGCCCTCCGAGCCTCAGTCCCCCAGTCACTCTGACCATGTCTGGCTCTCGCCTGCTCTCCAGATCCTGTGAGATTGGGCCTTTGCTACTCCCCTGCTTTGCTCTTGGCAACCCATAGTAACTGGCTGTTGTTTTGACCCAAACAACCGCAACCACTGCTTCTGTCAAAAGTGCCACTAGTTAGGCTCTATTGTGCATAGACGCCAGCCTCATTAGTAGCTGAGTCCACTAGCACCTTCCCGATGCAGCAAGGTGAACTGGCTTCTAGGTGATGTGGAAGGCCAACTCTGACAGGGCTGACTCGCCAACTCTCATCCTCACCAGAGAGCCACTCAGACTTCCAGACTGTGCGAGCAATGACAGCCACGCACACACATCTTCCCAAATAGTAGTAAAAGCGCACAGCCTGACCTACCTAAGTGGCCCACAGCCACAGCTCCAATGGTTCGAAGGGAACCCGACAGGTGGCCAGCACAATTTCTTAGCAAGAATACAGGCATGGCGTTGTCACGGGATGAAATGTCCATCTAGAGAAATTGGCAACAATTAGTCCCAAGAAACTTTCCTGAAATGGAAGAGGTTTTGTTCATGAGGTCCTGGAGGGGAGGTGTCCGAGGCCTGGTCCTGTGTTGGCACTCAGTAAGTGAAGGGGGGTGGATAAATAATAGATGAACCAACGTTCAGGGAGACTGAAGCTAAGCTTCAGGTTCCTGTGTCCTGCCTTCCAGGCTGCGCTTCAATCATGTGGGAGTAGTTCGGTTATGCCGTTGTGCCAAAGGTATCCCACACATCACAGTGAAGAGGTCATGAGGGCAAGGTGGGCCCAGGGACATGTGGAGGTGGAACAGTGCCACGAAGGCCAGGCTGCCTCCTTCCCAGGCCATGTTGTCCAGGCTCTGATCTCCTTTGCCTCACTAGTCTCAGAGGGCCAGGCAGATGGAATCTGGGGTACTCTGTGGGAAAGGCACAGCTATGTGCTCAACAAGCCCTAATCCCTGATCTCCCCCGTTTGGGAAAGGGAGATGGCCTTCTGTTCATGAGGGTGGAGAGAATGTTAACACATCAGCTCAAGCTCCTCAGCATTCAGCAAAAGAGCACTCTATGCAGAAATTAGCAAATAGTTCATCTAACGGCGTCTTCATGGCATCTAAAAGTGTGTCGGCTTGCTCTTCTGCAAGTTTGCTCTTTAAAATAAACATGGCAACCCACAGAACGCTTTGCAGTGTTGGCAATTGGGGGCATGGTCAGCTGCATCCAGAAAAAGGGAAGCTCAATAGTGTTTTCAGTGTCACAAAGGTTTTTCAAATTCCACTTGTTCTTGCTCTACAGTGAAGAATACAGAGCGTCTACCTTCTCCTCTGAGCAATTATAAATGAAAGGTTCAGTCTTGGGGGATGCTAATGGGTGAAGAGGCGTGTGCTATTTTAACAAATGAGATGGGAAGCATGCCTGTGTGTATCTGTCTACACATGCACCAGTGTGAATCGGTGTTCACTTAAGTACTGAAAACTAAAGCACACTAGGAGATCATGATTCCCAAAGGGGCAGCAGGTGAAGGTGGAAGGTATACCTCCTTGGCAATCAGGCGGCTGTCCACCTCATTGTAAGTGTTTCTGATATCTGTAACACTGGTGATGGACGAGCTGGCTATGTGAAGGCCAAAGGAAATCTTTTCCTCTGTAAGCAGGGGCGTCGCTTCTGTATCAAGGTCCTCTCCTAAAACAACACATCTTTGATCATCTCTCACGTTATGGAAAAGAAAGTTCAACTTTAGTAAGACAAATATCTATGGCTACATGATGAAGTAATCACTGAGAGACTATTTTATGTTTTTACACTGGATGTTTGTATGGTGTATGTTTATGTCACCTTTCCCCCGACCTGTGCTTCTCTGACACTTCTAGAAAACTGTGGAAAAATCTCATAAGATTAACCCTAATATAAAATAGAGGCATTCAAGGTGTGAAATCACTAGAGCTTGACACATCTACCAAGGATATGCTGTAACCTCACTCCCCAAAACCAAAATGCTAAGTGATAAGAAAGCTGACTTACAAAAAAAAGAAATGAGGACACCAAGGTGGTTCAGTCAGTTAAATGTCTGGCTCTTGGTTTTGGCTGAGGTCATGATCTCATGGCTCATGGGATCAAGCCCTGCATCAGGCTCTGCAGAGCCTGCTTGGGAATGTCTCTCCCTTTCCCCCACTTGCTCTCTCTCTCTCTCCAAATAAAGAAATAAATATTTAAAACAAGAAAAGAAAAGAAATCAACTGGGCTGAAAGCCCTAAGATTTTCAATGAGCTACATGGCATGGACAACCTTTCACTTGGAATGAGCACCTTGGTCCCTGGGTCAATAACCACACATACTCCTCGAGTGGCATGGTCTGAATAACCAGTCGGCAAAATTTTGGCTCTAGATCTGACCTCATCGCATGGCTCTGGCCAGTGCCATTTGCCAGAGGAAATGGAAGCTTGAAGAAGACATGGGTCCTGGAGACAGAAACACTTAACAGTGTTCAGTCACCCTTCACAATGCACAAGTCTTCTGTACATAAATTCATTCATCATTCTTTCCAGATGGGAGCTGACCCCCTTGACTTGACAGAGCGCAAAGAGCAGTACTCCCTGCTTGAACAGGCAGCAATCAATAATGAAAATGTGGATGTGTTTGTCTGCCTGTTTAATAATTGAAGATAACAGTATGCTTTAGTTAAAAAGCTTCTTCATTAAAAGGAATGTAACTTATTTATCTCATTCTCTTCTCTCTTTCTTTGCTGATGGTACTGTCTACCTATTCTCCTTCATTGTGTGCTTCGGAATTCCATTTGTGCTTTAGACAAAATTTCAAGGATATTGTCATTTTCTTTTCTGTGACATTTTCTGTTGGGTTGTAAATTTATAATGATTCAATTACAGAGGTCTTCCCTAATGACTGACCTACACTGAGTTTATTCTTTATAAATAAGCTATAAATAACTGGATGTCCATTTTTAAAAAAAATACTATCAGCAAGATCATGATACATCAAAACACTCCATACCTTGGGCATGCACAGCTTGGAAGTTGCCACAATATCTTGGGCCAAGTTTGTTAATAACTTCCAGAGTGTCCATCGAGATGGCTTCTTCAAAGAGGTATGTAGGTCCAAGACGCCATATTAATGATGACTTTTGTTTCCAAACTCGAGGGGTAGAGATATAGCCATAAACATCCACAAATGAAGATGGATCCATTGAAAGGAAAGTCCCTGGCAAGGCCTGAATATACAACATCTGTCAAAATTGAAAGGTAGAAAGAGAGAGATTTAACCTCAAATTAATCAAATAAACACCTATGGAGATAAAATGATATACCTTATTCTCTCAAAGTACAAGCTTATTTTATCTACAAACATTAAAAAGTCACTCTCAAAGCTGAAAAAAATGCAGTAAAACCGCTCACAAAATGCTAGTGGGAGTGAAAAACTGACACCGTGCCTTTGGAGACAAATTTAATAAGGAATATTAAGAGCCACTAAAATGTTTATCTTTTTTGTTCCAGTCATTCCACTAAATGTCCAGTATTGGCACATCCATTAAGTTTTATGTACTAAAATAATTACAGGCATATCCAATTGGAAAGGAAGAAATAAAATTATCTCTATTTGCAGATGACATGTCCATGTGGGAAATTCCAAGGAATCTACAAAACAAAAATGCCTAGAACTAATAAGCAAGTTCAGCGAGGTCACAGGACAGATGATCAACACACAAAAATCAATCACATTCTACAGGTCAACAACAAACATCCAGAAACTAAGATTAAAGGGGCGCCTGGGTGGCTTAGTCGGTTGAGTGTCCGACTTTCGCTTAGGTCATGATCTCACGGTTCGTGGGTTCGAGCCCCATGTTGGGCTCTGTGCTGACTGTCAGCTCAGAGCCTGAAGCCTGTTTCAGTCTGTGACTCCCTCTCTCTCTGACCCTTCCCTGCTCACACTGTCTCTCTCTCTCCCTCTCTCCTAGAAATAAATAAAACATTAAAAAAATAATAATAAAACAATAAAATTAAAAACACTATCATTTAGGGGCACCTGGGTGGTTCAGTCGGTTAAGCGTCTTGACTTCAGCTCAGGGCATGATCTTGCGGTTCGTGAGTTCAAGCACTGCATCAGGCTCTGTGTTAACAGCTCAGAGCCTGGAGCCTGCTTGGGATTCTGTGTCTCCCTCTCTCCCTGCCCCTCCCCTACTCATGCTCTGTCTCTGTCTCTCTCAAAAAAAAACATTAAAAAAAATTTTAAATACTATCATTTACAATTACTCAAAAGAAAATAAAATATCTAATAAAACATGTATGAATTCCATATGGTAAAAATTCAGAAAGGATGATGAAAGAAATCAAAGGAGACCTATATAAATGGAGAGACATACCATGTTTCTCGATGGCAAAACCCAACATAGCAAAAATATCATTTCTCCTCATAATGATCTATAGATTTAAAGCAGTTCCTGTCAAAATGTCAGAAGGTCTTTTGTAGACACAGACAAGTTAATTCTAAAATTTATATTTGAAGACAAGCTTAAACAAATAGCTTAGTTCTTTTTTTTCAAAACAGAAGAATGTTTTTATCATTTTTTGAAAGAGAAGAATTAAGTGGGAGGCACAGCTCTACCAATATTATTACACAGCTTACCTTATTACATAGCTATAAGAATTAATATAGTGTGGTGTGGGTAGAGTTATTGGTATAGGCTCTTTTGGTAGAGTCACATAGATCAGCAGAACAGAATATAGAATCTGGAAATAAACCCTTACAAATGTGCCCCACTGATTTTTTTTTCACACTTATTTATTTTTGAGAGACAGAGTGAGACAGAGCATGAGCGGGGGAGGAGCAGAGAGAGAAGGAGACACAGAATCCAAAACAGGCTCCAGACTCTGAGCAAGCATTCAGCATAGAGCCTGATGTGGGGCTCAAACTCACGAACCATGCGATCATGACCGGAGCCGAAGTTGGATGCTCAACCGACTGAGCCGCTCAAGCACCCCACCCCACTGATTTTTGATGAGGTCTCAGAAGCAATTCACTGGAAGAAGGCTAGCCTCTTTGACCAATGTTGCTGGAACAACTGGACATCCACAAAGAAATGAACTTCAACCTATACGTCACACCTCCTACAAAAGCCAACTCATGATAGATCACAAACTTAAGTGTAAATCTAAAAAACTTCTACAAAAAAAAAGAAAAAAAAAAAACCACAGAAGAAAATCTTCAGGATCTAGGTCTAGGCAAAAGTTCCTAGAGTTGACACCAAAAGCCTGAGTTATAAGAGGAAAATCTGATGAAAATTTGATGAATGCTTCATCAAACTAAAAACTTTAGTTCTGCAAACTCCTATGCAAAAGAAGATGGAAGACAAGTTACAGACTAGGAGAAATTCTTTGTAAATCACACATCAAAGGACTAATATCTAGAATATATAGAAAATCCTAAAACTCCAGAGGAAAAAAACAATCCAATTAGAAAATGGATAATACAGGATGTGCAAAGACATCACTTAAGAGGTTACACAGATGGCAAATAAGTGCTTAAGAAGGGTTTTAATTTCAGTAGCCAGTAAAAAAGTGCAAATTAAAACCACAGTATCACTACACACCTATCAGAGTGGCTAATGTGAAAACCGGTGACCACTGCAAATACAGAGAAACTGGATTATTCATCTATCACTGGGGGGAGATGTGAAACGGTACAGTCACTCTGGGAAAACGATTTGGCTGTTTCTTATAAAAAGTAAACACACAATACTCTATGGCCCAGCAGTTGAACTCTTAGGCATTGATCCCAGAGAAATACAGACCTGAATTCACACCAAATCCTGTAGGGGAAAACTAGGTAAAAGGTACACAGGGTTCCTTGTTATTGTTTCTTACAACAACATTTTAGTTTATAATTATATCAATAAAAATTTCAATAAAAGAAAAGAAAAATAGTTAACAGAGTATCACAAATTTTAAAATGATAATTTCTCTTTTTAATTTTTTTGTTTTTTAATATTTATTTATATTTGAGAGAGAGACAGAGCATGAGTTGGGGAGGGCAGAGAAAGAGGGAGACAAAGATCCCAAGCAGAATCCAGGCTCTGAGCTGTTAGCACGACGTGGGACTCAAACTCACAAGCCATGAGATCATGACCTGAGCCAAAGTTGGCCCTTAACTGACCTAGCCACCCAGGCACCCCTAAAATGATAATTTCAAAGCTTATGTCAGTATAGACTTTTTAACTAATAGTTAAAATTAACTAAGTAATATAAAACATTCGCTATACAATAAAGTTGCAACTACTTTTTTAAAGGGAGAAAACTGAAAGAAATTACAAACTATATCTAAGAGAGAAAGAATGGAGGCATTTTTTTCTTCTTTGCTCTATTTTTAAGTTATTTCAAAATGTGTTTATATTATTTTTTATGAGTATAAAGTCACCATATCCATACTTATGTATATAAATATATATATTTTTCAAATGAGAGGTCACATAATTTCAGAAGTATTACTTTATTCCCTACCAATTAAATGAGTCTTTCAAACAAAAACAAACCAGGTTTTCAGTCACCAGCCCTGCCTAGAGTAAAGTCCACTGTGCTGCTCTCTGTCTCCTTTCCCCTCTCTCAGGTAGGGACTTCTCTCTCTCCCCCCTCAAGCTCTGCCTCACCCCTGCAATCCAGCTTGCCTTTTCTCCCAAATTCCTAGTGCATTTACTCACAGCACCATTCGGATTGACTTACAAACATAAGATGTCTTAAATTGCTCATTTTGCTCAATTCAGGCTATTGAAATACTCCCCACATTTCTATATTTAACTTAGCTTACCTTGGAAATTAAAATAAAGGCTCTAACATTAGAGAACTGTCCTTAAGCTGGGTCATCCCTAACCTAAGGTCTCTCATCTTATTCCCAGCAGATGTCTGCATCTAAACACAGGCCTTCATGTTTACCCAAGTTGAATTTCATTTGCTGATCCTGAACCAACTTGTTGAGATCATCTTGGAAAGTCAACTCTATCTGACTCAAACCTTGGTCATTCCCCACGTATTTTGGCCTATCCCCGTGACATCACACTACTGCCAACGTCCTTCTTGACTGGCTCTGGTTTAGGTGGTCCCATGAGGCAAAATGTTCATCCATGAACCAGTTCACTCAACATCACTATCGTCCAGTCCGTGATCCTCCTTGTGGCCTTAAATTCAATGCAATTCATCAAGTATTTATTGCATGGTTACCATGTGCCTGCCCCCGTGTTAGGTGTGGGTAGTCCGAACATCAATAGGACTTGCCTCTTAGCCTCAAAATACATGAACTATTTCACAGAATACCAACCTATTCCGTAACACAAGACAGAATACCAACATGTTTTGCAAAAGAATGCTGGGGGAGCCTCCTCTATAATCATGCCAGAACAGATAATAACAAAGACACTCTGCAACCACAAAAGTAACCACCCTCCCATCCTGGCTAATGTGAGTGACTATGGCTCTCTCCCCAAGAACAACTCTAACTTGCTCCATTATTCCTACCTCCTGGATACAAGTTCTGAATATGCACGGATATCAAATTCCCTCTCTTTCTGATGGTACCCAATTGAGAACAGACCAACCTCCACTTCTTGGAACCCTCCGCCAAATCACCTTAAATAAGCCCAAATCCTATCTGTGCTCATTCCAAGTCCTTGTTACCCCATGGAGTAGAGTGTCTTGCTACATCAAGCTTAATAAATCTAACTTCTTTTTGTACTATATGCACTTTCCCGAAGGTAATGATTGGTGGTTGCTGACAATTCCTAGCAACTAAAACAGTTCCCAACACAGAATAGGTGCTCAAAAAGATTTAATGAGGGAAAGAGGAAAGGAGGGAGGGAGGGTAGGAGGAAGGAAGGAATGAACAAACGAATGAATGAACAGAAGAACAAAAAAAGGAAGAAAAGACAGAAGGAAGGAAGGGAAGAAGGAAAGGGGGGAAGGAGGGAGAAAGGGAAGGAGGGAGGGAGAGAGAAAGGAAGGAAGGAAGGAATGAACAAATGAATGAACAGATGAATGAAAAAAGGAAGAATGGAAGGAAGGAAAGAAGGAGGGAGGGAGGGAGGGAGGGAGGGAGGGAGGGAGGAAGAAAAAAGAAAGGAAGGAAGGAAAGAAGGGCCAGTATTGTCAATGATTGGAGAAAAGATTTAACTTCTTGTTTTGAAAGACCAATTTTTGTTATGTTCCTGCCGAATCTGGTTACCACTGTCTTTTTTGATAAGACGATTGTACCTGACAATAGCACTGAATTCATCTTTAGGTGTTGTATCAAATTTAAGTTGTTCTACCTTAATGATTCTCAACATGGGGTGATTTGGGGGCATTTGTAAATGTCTGGAGACAGTTTTGGTGGCAACTGGGGAGAGAGAAATGTGATGGCATCTAGGGAAGTCACAGATGCTGCTAAGTATCATACTATACATAGAATGGGCCCCTACAACAAAGAATTATCAAGCCCTAAATGTCAAACTATTGAAATGAGAAACCTATTAATCTAAGGTCCTCTATTGTGGCTAAATGCTAAAATCATCTGAGAAGCTCTGAAAGCATTACCAAATTACCCCACACACAGAGATTCTGTTATGATTGATCTTAGGAGCAGCCTGAACAATTTAAAAATACTTTCCAGGTGATTCTAGAATGCAGCCTAGGTTGAGATTCTTTCACTGGAACCTGAGTGAAATTCTGGCTGCATTTGCCCTCTGTTATCTTCTGGGCTCTCTCTCTGGCTTCTTCGAGGAGCTCTGACTGTGGAGGCTGGAGCACACCTACCATGTCCCTCATCACCCAGCTTCCTCTTCCTTATGCCTCAGGACTTCAAGTGACTCTACATGGCAGTGATGAGACACTTCTTCCAGTTATGTGTTCACATTCCATTGCTTTTTCTATGCAGGGAACCATCCTTTCCTCATCACCGTTGCTGGAAATCTGGCAAGGGCTGTTGGCATCTCTGAAGGCTCTGATGCCTGACCCCAAGTGTACTGTGCTGCCAGTTGTATTAGATTCCCCAGAAAGCGTCTTAGAAAAATTGAACCTCAGACCCCACGCAGACATTCCTGGGGAATCCACAACTTAAACTGGGAAAAGTCTTGTTCACTCTAGGAATTTGTATTCTTTTATGACTATTCTGATTTCCACGGCTCACCTTCTGTTCTGGTTGTGTGACTTTCATTCCACTTTCTGAAGGATTGTTGTCTTATTGTTTTTGGGGGGAGGGGGGTTCTCATGCTTGAGCTCAGCCAAGTGTACTGGGCACCAAAGATGAGTTTCATTAGAGACCGACCCCTCCACCAATGGGAAACAAAGAACTGGCCTGAGGCCACTCCAGAGTGGTGTGGCCAGGAAAGCCTGGTGGGGCCAGTGGTGCTTGGGGCAACTAGCTCACCTTGGCCGAGCCAATGATCTGTCCATCCAGATAGGTGGAAACAGTACAATTCCTTTTCATCTCCTTGGTGACAACCACAGCCAGGTGGTGCCACTGAGCACACGCCAGCAGCTGGCCACACCGGACCCGAAGCTGGCGACCAGCGGAAGGCTCAGGATCATCCTCGAGTTCCATGACATCTGCAAGAGAACACAAACATGACACCCACATGCCGCAGCAATCCATCACAGAGGGATGAGCTTAGATAGCCAGGCTGAGCTCTAAATGGCAGAGCCTACAACAGCCACCAGCCACCAACCTGGACCAGCCCGAAGGAGGGTTAGGCTCCTGAGCTCTTACGCCAAGAGCTGCTGACTTAGCCCCATTCCCCACCAAGTGAAGGTGAAAACAGCTCCCAACACCTTACCCAGGGGCTGAAACTCTTTTTCTTCCGTAGACACAACTAAGGAGAGGTCGTCCGGGCACAGGCTGACAGAGAAGCAGATGAAGGGTTGCTCAGTCCTGGCCAGGTGACGCACCAGGGTTAGGAAGCGCAGAGGGTGGCCCTCAGTGACTGTGCTGTGCCTGCTGATCAGGAACCAGCAGCAGAAGGTCAGGCCCCCAAGCGGAGGGAATGATCTGGCAGCACCTGGAGTCAGAACAAGCATGTCCTTAGACTTTCTCTGCCTTAGAATCTTGTCTAGACTCACTGTGGGGCTCTGATTCAGCCCAGGTGTGGCCCTACTGTGTCCAGCTCTGGGTCTCATCTGATTCACGCCCACTTTATGTTGACCCCACGCTGCAGAAGCTCATCCTCATTTTCATACTCACATATTCCCACCAGGACTTGAGTCTAGATCTCCAAAGCCTCTCCCCAGCTCTGTCCCACCTATTATTCCATGCCACCTTGCCAAAGGAAGGGGTGCATAACTCTGATATGAGTCATCATTGGCCCACTGGTCAGTTGGTCTAGAGCTGGGCAGTGTGCTATGGGAGGCAGGGGACACCAGGCTTGCTCAGCTGAACCTTGTAAGGGGAAGTCTCCACTCCTGCCCTGTAACAGGGTTGCAGTGCACAGCAGGCCCACTGTCCTCCGTGTGCTCCATGCTGGAGGGCTGTGAATGCAGTGGCTCCTCAGTGCCCATCATCCCAGAGAAACCCAGGTTCTCCTAACTGAGGTTGCTTGGCTCAGACAGCACCGGGTGCTTGCCTGGTCCTACCCAGCCAGTTTTTAGCTGAGCACAACAATACACAAAGCCTGCCAGGGCCCAGGTTGATCAGATGGCCACCTACATAGAACTTACATTCTTCGCTAGAAAGAGCCCTAAGGTGGGGTAAGGTGTTTGTCTCGACTTCTGTCAATCACTGATAAAATGAATCCAACCCAGACTCAGCCATCAAATCACCGACTGAGCCCATCAGTGCTCACTGAGTCCCCACTCTATGCAGAGTGGTGGGATGGGCCCTTGGGACACATAATAAACAGGATCCTCCTGCCCTAAAACAGGTATGACAAACCAGAAGGATGAGTCAGTCCCCTACAGCTATACAGAAACAAGGAAGACTCACGCTTTCCTGAAATGCCAAGTGGAATCTGAAATCAAGGCTCCCTAAGCACTTATCCTAGAGGTGAGGTGAGTCAGCTCAGTAAGCTAAACCCCCTGAGAAACACCTACCTGTCCCAATCCCTCCAGAGACCAGGTACTCTGTGCTGGTTCCCATAACTGTAGACACGGTTGGAATAAACAAACATCTGGAAACAGAAAAGTGTCTCAGATCATTGAACCACAAGCCAGCTTCTGGCCATGACATCTCCCCTTTGTCCCTCTGCAGGGGCCTCACTCCCTCTTACACCATGAGGATAGAAAGTGGCTGATGCTGTTACCAGGGCCTAAGAGATAGAGTTCACATTGGATCCTGAAGAGGAGAGATTCCAGAAAGCAGGCCTGCCAGGGGAAGGAGAGGGCCATAGCACCACATGGTTGAGGCTACTGGCCTTGAGAAGCCACTGAGCTGCACAGTGTCCATGACCCAGATATTTTCTGGTCCTGAGCAGTAAGAGCTGATAAGAAATACAGTTTTCTGATGACTATTATAATTTATCAAGGGTCCTGGGAAATTAATAAAGTGCATTCCAGATATAAGGAAACGTGTTGTACCCATAACCTTCCATGGACATGTCAAATTCCACAAACGATGGAGCCAGGGCCGTCTTCTGAGGCTGCAGATTGCGCGGGGAGGTCATAGAGATGAGGCTGAGTGAGGTCTGAAGGGCAGTGGTTGAGCCCTGGGACGTCCTTGAGGGTCTGAGGGCCTGTGTGACTGCTGAACAAGGGCTGGCATCCGGGGCGGCTCCTGGAGGACCCTCAGCACTCCCTGCCGCCGCAGCCGAGGAACCTACAGTGACATGCAAGACGTGTCCCCGTTCAAGCATACCCACTGCTCCTCTGCTAACAGCCTCCATGCTTCTGCCACAGCCCTGAAGGAGGGCGCCGCATGTCCCCGCATTTCTTAACCCCCGTGAAGTGGCTCTCTACTGACTTAATAATACAGCTGCAGCACGGCGCTCCTCCTCGAAACTTCTTTTCCCTTAATTCAGTCATTCCCCACAACCCCCCAGCTTTCCAGCACACCGTCTTCAGCTGCCATCATTGGCTTGCCCGGCTGGGTGTCGCTCATGGACACGTTGTCCTGGCTCCCTGAACTCCCCACTCACAGCGGCCTGTCTCTTGGAAAGCTCCACTCCCCTCCCCTGGCCGCCAGCACCTGCTGACTCTCCATCCATGTTCTTCAGTTGGGCCTCTTGCCCTAATGTCCTTATGTGATCTCACACTCAACCTGCCCAGAGCTTTCTAGTCGTTGAGCTGGTCCCTGGAGCCAGCAGCCTCCCAGGTACCGGGACTGATACAAGGGGATCCGCCCAATGCTTCGGCCTCATGACCTCCTGACTGTCCCCTGAGCTGTGAGCTGTGCAAAAAGCCATCGCTGGCACTTCTGCCCATATGCAGCGCTGGTATTCTAGCTTGCACTGTATCACGAAGGAAACCCTATCACTGTTTCCATGATCTGGGCCCCGTGGGGTCAAGTACATGCTCATGACCACCAGTCTCATATGGAGATGGGGGGGGCCTCCTTTTCCTTCCAGATCGGCCTTTCTCCAGGGACCACCAGTCCCACTTTTCCTCATTAGCTCCACTGAGCAGCAGGCAATACCTTTTTCTAAATCCGTCTGCTTCCCACCTGTTGTGAAGGCTCCCTTCTAAGGAATGCATATTCTTTTTAATTCTGTTAACCTGTCCCTGTTCTTTCCTCTGTCCTCACCTGGGCCTCCAGATTCCCCTCCGTGGACACAAGATGAATGGAGGATTTTTGTTGCAGCCGACGGAGGTGGGGGAGCTCCAAGACCTAGAAACTGTCTAAGTATCACGACATATAAGAGAAACAAATGAAGACCTTTTATGATGAGAAGTGTTCTTCAGCTTCATCTAGCACTTTCCCAAATCGCAGGGCTCCCTGATGCCCTCCTCCACACTTGCCTCTCTCTGTCGAGAGAGCCTTTGCTCAAGCCGTGCAGAAACAGGGGGTGACTGACCTGGCACCCAGACCACAGAGCTGGGGCATTTAGGTGCCTTTGACTTAACCAGTGACCAGCTAGCAGCTTCAAATCAGATTTGGAAGGGAGAAGGAATTTGTCCTGCTTTGTTTTATGTCTGCTCTGTGCATCTTTCCAGGAAACAGGGGGCTTCATGGAGGGGGTGCCAGCAGGAAGGCTCCCATGGGATACAAGGAAGCACTCCTTCTGTCCCTCTCCTTGTCGGGAGTCTCGGCCACTGCTCGTCACACCAGCCTGGCTCCTACAGCCTCGCCCCTTGAGCAGTGAAGTCCTTACAGCCCCTGCCCCCACCCCTCTCAGTTCCCGTGGCTTTGGCGTTATCCACTGAGCAGTCCCCATGATGCTATTGTGTGTCTGCAGGACCCTCTGACTGCTGTCCCCTCTCCCAAGGACCATGGCTCCATGGGAGGGTCTATGTCTGCTCTGAGGGCTCCCCACTGCCTGCATGGACCCAGGGCTCCTGCTGGACTCGCAGTGTCCAGTGCTGGGAAGGGCCATACCCTGCACAGGGGTGCTGCGAGAGGGGGCACGGGGACCCTTGTCCCATGTACTCCTGCTGTCCACTGGGCCTGAGCACAGCTGCCAGCGGCTCGGCAGTATTTACTGCATGGCACACGGTACCTTAACACGTCTGGTTCGATGGCTTGTGAGGCAAGTTTTTCAAAAATCCTGATGAGGCCTGAGTGCAAGGGGCTAGTGCTGGTGGTCAGGGCCCTACGGCAAGAGGCCATGAGGGTCCTAAGCATCCCCGCCTCACACATGACCTGACGGTTCTTCTCCGATTTCACCAGGGACTGGATATGACCAGCCAAAGAGCACTGGATCTCCTGGGAAAGCTAAAAGAGCAAAAGGAAGCAATGAGCCTTGCAGGTCAGGAAATCTTGTGGGCAATTTCAATAGGCCCTCACCCAGGCCTCAAATCGTCTGTGGGGCCAGGCACCTGCATCCACACAGCCTATCCTCACTGTACTGCGCCTCTCTTGAGGTTTTCAGATGTGCCCTCATCTCGTACAATGGGAGGTCCAGAGGCTGGTCTGGGGGAGAATGGAGGACACTGAGGTCAGCTGCCAACGAGGTAGAGGCTTAAAGCAGAGACTGCAAGCCGGCCAGCGAGAGGCCGCATCTGCCCCTAATGATGTTTAAGCAGTTTCTGAATTAATTGTTAACATTTAAAGGTTTGGAGATTTCACATCAAAGTCCAGGCACATGGCTCCTCTCAAAACGTAGGAAGACCAGGGTCAGACGGGTTTGCAGTCCTGGGCAGTGGCTGGGCCTCTGGTGGGCCCAATGCCCCCACGGGCCTAACTCATGGAGTAGTCTTGCATTTGGGTTCTCATCCCCTGGCACAGAGGATGTAGTGCCCCAGGGAGGCAGGCCCACAGGCAGTGCCCCTGAGGACTGACTGTGGCCGGACCAGGCAGCGCTCGGCGCCCATGCCAGCTCTAGTCGCTCCTCCTGTGTGAAGCGCTCTCCGATGCCTGTCCTCAGGCCCTGACTGTCATCCCCACATGCCTTCCAACTCTCCTTTATCCATCTCTCAGACACGGACAGCTGTGCTCTTATCTTACCCTTACTACTTTTCCAGTCCCTTCAGTATCTTCATGTCCTTGAGGTCCGCAGAAGAGAGCGCATAGAGTCAGCTCAGCAAATATCTGAGCCAAATACATTGTTTCTGCAATCTTCCTTCCTTCGTACAAATATAAGCCCCTGGAATTCCCAGCCCTCTGTGGGTATGCAGAGTTTGGAGGGGGTGGGGGTGGAGTGGGGAATTCCTCTACAAAAACTCTCAGGGCTGCCCACACTCTCTTTTACTGTTGTATAGCATGTTGTCTAAAGTGAGAGGGATACCAGTTAGAACGTAATGGAATTTTCCTGCACTGGATGCTGTGGGAGCCTTCCCTGAACCTCCTTTTCCAGGTGAGTGTACCCATCACAGCTACCCCTTCTCTAGAGGACTGCCCTTCCCTAACTGGGAGCTGCCCTGTCCAGGGGCTACGTACCCTCCCATGCATGTTTCCTCATGCATATATACTCAAATGTGTATGCACACATGCTTGCACAAGCACCTATGTAGATACGAGCATGCATACGTGGGTGTGCACATGCATGCGCATGTATATACATGCCCACATGGCTATACATATTTGTGGACATGCATACACGCACATGCTCACACACGCATGCATGCAAACATACACACATCTATAAACCATATGCACATGCGTGCACACACACACACCAGACCAGAGCCAATGAGGCCACACCCTTCAACCTCGGCAGTGCAGTTTGTGCCTCAGAGCCTGCCCTGTGGGCTCAGGCTGATGCTGGACTTCAACTGACAGCAAGTCCTCACTCAGTTTCTTCCTATGCATCATCCTACTTCCTTCACTCCCCTTTCCCTGAATCCCTCCCTTGATGGATCTGATGTACGTATACACTGCCTTGGGCTCCACTTCTGAGGAACCCGACTTGAGGCCCCAGGATGCTTTACAGATTGCCCACCTTTGGCCTAGCTTTTGGGTTTCAAGAAAAGAGACCTCTGACAACATAGATCATGTCTAGGTTAGGCCACCAGTACAAAGCCAGGAGTAACCACAGAAGGCACTAATTTGAATAATAATCTCCTTCTAATGATGATTGGCTTTCCTCCCATCAAGTCACAGACCTTCTGATACACACACACACACACACACACACACACACACACACACACACACACACACAAGAAAGCTTTCTTGGAGTCCTTCCCTGCTTGCCTTCTTCCCCCTCTGCCTCAAACAAGTAATGTCAGGCTCTGGGTAAAGTTCTAGGCATTTCAAGATGAACAAGACACTGTCTCTCCTCTCAAGGCAGTCACAGGCTACAGGCAGGACAGGTGAGGGGCATAGTCTCAGCAGAGTAAGAAAGGAGCTATAGCAGAGGATTTACAGTGTCTGGGTGGGCGGGGTTCCCTTCAGCCCCTCATGCATTTCACGAAGTCTTGGATTTGGAAGGGAATCCAAGCCTGGCATCCACAGTGGGGATCAAATTTTACCCTGGGATGAGAATATTTCCTGGGTGTCCAGGATGTGCCAGGCCCTAGTCTCGGCATTTTGACATGGATAGATTATACAACCCCCATGAGGACCCCTATGAAGGAGGTACTATTACTCTCCCCATTTTACAGATGAGGAAACTGAGCCCAGAGAAGTGCACTATCCAGGCCACATAGTACAGCACAGCCTGGCTTTGATTCCAGACCCCATAATCAGGATCGCCTCACTTCCCATCTCCTCTTCACATATGCAGGGATTTGGGAACACTCTGCCCACAGCGATCAAGGGCATGCTTGTATCACTAAGGGACAGAAATTAATAAGATGCATTGTTCCACAGACCACAGACCACAGACACTGTTTAGTATCATATATGTTTAAGGATTAAAATGTATTTCGGGGGTGCCTGAGTGGCTTAGTCGGTTAAGTGTCTGACTTTCACTTAGGTCATGATCTCACAGTTTGTGGGCTCCAGCCCTGCATCGGGCTCTGTGCTGACTGCCAGCTCAGAGCCTGAAGCCTGTTTCAGAGTCTGTGTGTGTGTCTCTCTCTCTCTGACCCTCCCCTGCTCACGCTGTCTCTCTCTCTCTCTCCTGAAAATAAATAAAACATTAAAATTTTTTTTTAAATAAAAAAATAAAAATAAAATGTATTTTGGACACATATTTACGCTATTTATCACCAGTTCTTAGATTAAAAAAAAAAAATGAAGAGGGGCGCCTGGGTGGTTAAGTCAGTTAAACGTTGGACTTCAGCCCGGTCACGATCTCACAGTTTGTGGGCTCAAGCCCTGCATCAGGTTCTGTGCTAACAGCTCAGAGCCTGGAGCCTGTTTTGGATTCTGTGTCTCCCTCTCTCTCTGCCCTTCCCCTGCTTATACTCTGTCTCTGTTTCTCAAAAATAAATAAACTTTGGGGCACCTGGATGGCTCAGTCAGTTAAGCATTGGACTTGGGCTCAGGTCATGATCTCACGGTTTGTGGGTTCGAGCCCCGCGTCGGGCTCTGTGCTGACTGCCAGCTCAGAGCCTGGAGCCTGCTTCAGATTCTGTGTCTCCCTCTCTCTCCGACCCTCCCCTGCTAATGCTCTCTCTCTCTCTCTCTTTCTCTCTCTCAGAAATAAATAAAACATTAAAAAAATTAAAAATAAATAAACATTTAAATATTTTTTTAAAAATAATAAAAAATGAAGGGGTCACACAGCTCTCCCTCTACCCTCCCCTCCTCCTTCCAGGAGCACATCGCTCGAGCTCCTGCCACAAACTCATGGCACTTAGTAGTATTTCTGTCTTTACCCTATCTTCAGTCATACTTCCAACTTAAAAGTTTAGACTATCTTAATTTTAGTTTAAAATTTAAACCACATTAGAATGCTTTTTCAGGGGGCTTGCTCCCAGGCAAGATTTTGTCATCCTGAAATGCAGTGTCCCCATGTTGCCAACATTACTGATGCCAAAGGAAGATCTCATCATTGGGAGAAGATGGTGTCTGCAATGGGCTGGATGTTTGTGTCCCCAGAATCCACACGTTGAGCCCTAATTTCCGATGCCATGTATTCGGAGGTGGGGCCTTTGGGAAGTGATTAGGTCATGAGGGCGGAGCCCCCATGAACGGGATTAGTGCTTTTATGAAAGGGATCCCAGAGAGGCTTCTCTTCCCTTGTGCTGTATAAAGCGCAGTAAGAAGAGAGCCATCAGTGAGAAAAGGGGACCCCACCAGACACTGAATCTGCCACCACCATGCTTTTGGACCTCCAGCTCTAGAACTACGAGAGAAAAATATATGCCTGTTGTTTACAAGCCTCCCAGTCTATGGTATTTTGTTATAGCAGCCTGCAGAGACCGAGACAGCCCCTTCTCTGTCTCTGCAGTATTGACACAGCCAGCATCAACTGGGAGAGGCAATGTGTAGCCCAAAGGGGGCCAGAGACAGAAGGTAGAAATGCAGAACTCATTTGTGCTAAATGATTCCATCACCTTCACTTTGCGGTGCTCCTCCACGTGGAAATCTGCCCAACCTCCTTAAGTCCCTTCCCCAGACCTTTCTTCTGCAATTTTCAGTGTCTCTCCCTGCATCTCATAGGGCCGGCGTCTCTGCCTTTCCTCTTCTTCATTCCTCTTGGAACAAAAAGGGAGCCTGCACCCCCTTGCCTTGAAGTTTCCTTCTCCCAGAACCTGGGTTGTTTGGTACCTGCAGTCTTTTAATTTGGGGTGAAAGTTGGGGAGACAGTCTGTATGAAGCAAGATGTAAAAATAACCTCACAATGTATTATTAGTAAGAATTAAAAAGAAATGTCTACATTTCCAGTTTTATTACCAGCACTTCACTAATTCACTTCGGGGAGTTTTGGCTTTCTTTTGTTGTTGTTGTTTGCTTTTTTTCTTCTTTATCCACCAGAGAAAAGCTACTTAAATTCCAAATATGCAAAAAAACAAAAGAGAGAGAGAGAAAGGAAGGAAGGAAGGAAGGAAGAGAGAGAGAGAGAGAAAGAGAGAGAGAAAGAAAGGAAGGAAGGAAGGAAGGAAGGAAGGAAGGAAGGAAGGAAGGAAGGAAGGAAGGAAGGAAGGAAGAAAGGAAGGAAGGAAAACATGGAAGTTTTCAAAAAGGAGAAGTGCTAATCTTGTCTAATGGTGCCACAAGTTTACTCCAAAATTGCTCAATACCCCATAATGGAAGAGGGAAAATTGATCGTCCTCATTATCACTGCAGCTCTGTCAATACCAATATTGTCTTGTTTTGAATAAAATGTGCTGGTTTTTTCAATGTTGGTTCCAGTAAAAATGGGGTTTTAGTGAAAATATGAGCAGTAGCAGGAAACAAGTCTGGTTTCTCCCCCACCAAATGGATTGATTTTCCTAACGCATATTATTTCCAATGTAGGCTAGGGGATGGTGGTTCAATTAGGACTCCACGGTGAGTGTGCAGGGTCACCAGACTGGCCGACAGGCTGGGCCCGCAAGGCAAATTATCACAGAGCGATTTGCGGGGCAGTAGGAGTTTTTTACTTTATCCACATAACAGTCAAGCCTTCAAGTCTATCCTTGTTCTTTATCTCTCTCCCCCTCTTTCTCTCCTGGTCCAGATTAATAAGGTCCCAGAGCCCAGTGAGGGTTGAGTCCTGGTGGGCGGGGCTCCTCCATGGCTTTGGGCCCATCAGTCCATGGTGTGTCCTGAGGTAGATGCAAAAACCATCAGGACACTGTGCTTCCCCCGCACACTTGAAAGAAAAGGGAGTTCTATTGAACTACTCAAACTGGGATTGGTCACTTATTCCAATTTGGTGGAAATGTTCTTTGATGATTTTGAAAAAGACATGATCTTATTTAAGTGACCTCAGCTCTTCAGAGATATCACAGGTAAGTAGGGCCCACAGATGGGTTTCATTTGACAAGTTGAATGTTATCTTTGCTTACTTACAATCAGTTCTTTCTATATAGGGGTATAAACTTGCCCTTTTGCCACAGTCCCCATCAGCCTGATAGACTCGTTTGTAGTGTCCATGTGGCCTTATAGGTGTGGGAGTTTGTGATCTTGGTTTATGTGTAAGAGGTCCACTCCCACCGAATCAGTAAAACCCATGTCTGAAGGCACTTTCATTGATTCACTTGAACAGATTTGCAACTAAGACGTAAATGCATACAGGTGCCTGCTCCAAACCTTCTGCTTCTTTCACAAGTTCATGCATGTGATGGCCCATGCTGCCTGGTAACAGAAGCCCAGGATCTTCTATTTATAAGGTATTTATCTCTTTCCAACTTTGCTTCATCTTCCTGTTTGGCCAACCTCATCTCCTGCCTTAGTATAGTCGTAAAGTCGCTCCCTTTGCCAAATGGGCACGCCATTTTTGACCAATGCCCGAAGCTGGGAATGCCCTTTCCAACCTCCTCCTATGCTGAGCTCCTACTTATTATTCAAGAGACAATTCACACATTCTCTCATCTAAGAAATCTTTTCTGACTTTCCCAAATAACATTGTCCATACTTCAATCATAAATACTACACTCTGGAGCACTTGGGTGCCTCAGTCAGTTAAGCGTCCAGCTTCAGCTCAAGTCATGATCTCACAGTTTTGTGGGTTCAAGCCCTTTTCAGGCTCTGTGCTGGCAGCTCAGAG
This sequence comes from Proteles cristata cristata, assembly GCA_017311185.1. Lineage (NCBI taxonomy): Eukaryota > Metazoa > Chordata > Mammalia > Carnivora > Hyaenidae > Proteles > Proteles cristata. The sequence goes on along the minus strand of JAESUZ010001669.1, from coordinate 1,014,096 downwards.
CCTGGAGCCTGCTTCGGATTCTGTGTCTCCCACTCTCTCTGACCCTCCCCCACTCACTCTTCTCTCTCTCTCTCTCTCTCAAAAATAAATTGAAAGTATTTTAAGTAGTCATTATAATTCCCAATAGTACCATATCTTCTCTGTTTTTCTCTGTTATAACCCCTTCCATTTCCATGGTAACCTATGTAATAAAGATAAAATAAAGAAATACTTCTAATATCTCTAAAAAGTTAAGTAATAAATAAATAAATGCTACACTCTGACAGCTCTCTCAGTAGATAGATAGATAGATAGATAGATAGATAGATAGATAGATAGATAGATAGATGATAGATAGATATAGATGATAGATAGATAGATATAGATGACAGATAGATAGATAGATTTCTACCACTCCCTGTCTCCACCACACTGTGAACTGCTGCCTGAGATAATGACTCTTCACCACTGTCACCCTAGCACCTGTCTCTGCCTCAAATGCAACAGCTGCCCAGTAAGCGCAAGCACAAGGGCTCAGGCTGTTCTAGAACATAGGAGATGCATCTAACCCAGAGGGCTAAGAGTGGTCAGAAAAGATGATGTGCCAACTAAGTGTTGAAAGGCAATGAAGAGAGAGTCAGGCCAGCAGAGAAAATGGTCCTTCTGGGAGACGCAACAGCATGTGCAAAGATCAAGAGGTGAAAGTGCACATGGCCTTTCAGGGAAAGGCTGGTGATCACGGGCCTTTGTCGGCGGGGCTGACTCATGCCCAGCACCCAATGCCCTCCCCCGTGAAGAGTCTGGTCAGCCGTGAGGACACCACCAGGGAAACCAGCCTGGAAACATCCGTCCAGGAGGCAGCCTGCACAGCCTGGAGCCAGAACCATCCGTGGAGAGTTGCTGTCCCCTTGAACACACATGCCCTCACTGCATGATGGCTAGATCGGGTGAGCAGTGGAGCCCAACGCAGGGCTGCAGGAGGCCCAGCACCACCCCCCAGCCAACACCCTTCCCGCCGGCGGCCAGGCCTTCCTTGCAGGCTTCCTCCCCCTGAGAAAAGGAGGCATAAACTTACCCTGAGTGTCTCCGGTGCTTTAGCCAAAGTAAAGGGTTGACACGACTTTGTTTAGAGATACTTTTAAAACAGATTTTTTATTGTTGCTAACAGATTACCATCCACGATTGTCTGGAGGAGATCCCTGGGAGAAGACGGTAGAGTACAGAGTCTCTTGTAGAGATGAGGGATCGATTCACAAGCGAACTGTGGCCCAAGGCCTGGCGTGTTGTTCCTGACCTTCCTCTGACCCATCTCTGACCTTCCAGATAGACATTCGCTCTCCATCACCTTCTAGGCACAGGGCAACAAAATCTACCCACAGCTAGGTTCTCGTGCTGATTCGACTCTAACTCATGGGTGAACTTGGGCTGGTTCCTTATTCTCCGTAGGCCTTAGTTCCTTAGCTTTAAAATGAGAATAATGAAAACACGTACCTCCCTAGTATATTGTTTGTGGGGAAAGTGCTTTTATCTCATAGAATGCAGGTGTTTTCAGGATATTAACCTTTCTTAGTCGTGGTCTTCCCCCCAATAGTGGTAGGATTCCTTCCAACCAAGGATCTGGTTTACACAACCACTGTGCATCGTACCAGCTCAGTACAAGAGCAAGAGTACACACCTACCCCATTCACCCCGTGGCTGGTGATGGGAGCTAAGGTCACTGCCCACTCACTATTTGAAGGCTCACCCTTCTAAGTGCTTTCATATACTGGCTCATTTAATCCTCAAACACCATGAGCTAGTTGCTATTATTACCCCATTTTACAGATAAGGGAACTGAGGCCAGGGGGATTATGGCTTGCTAAGATTACGTGGTGGAGGGCCAGGAATCTGAAACAGAAGGTCCGCTACAGAGGCCACTTTATCACTGCAATCGCTGCTTCCCAGGCCCCCAGGTATTGAAGCTTGCAGAGCACTGGCTAGCTCTGGGTTTTAAAGGCAAAACCAGTTGACACTGATGACTCTATGGGTTAGGCAGGGGGTGCCTGCCTATCCTATCTTGTCTTAGGCCAGTCTCTCAACTTACAGGAAATACTAAGTGTTCATGGCTCTGCCCCACACTGGGATCATCTGAATTTAGTAACTGGTACACAGTAATTTGACCATTTCTGCCATCTTGAGAAGCCAGGTAGAGTCTCACATATATGTAACTTACCAACAGCCACATTTCTGAGCCACTTGGAACCCCCAGTGCAGATCTGCTCATTACCTCCACAGCTGCCCAGCCAGTCTGGACAAGGATGCCTTTTTATTAAGCCTAAATAATTTGCTGCTTGACTAACTGGTCTTTGTGTGTAAATTCTACTGTTCTACCACTAATTGACCAAGAAGTATTTGCCCAGCTCTCATTTCCCCAATGTCCTTTCTCTCTAAGCCACCCACCCTTAAATCTATTCACTATTCCTTGCATGACTAAAGAGAATTTTCAGATCCCTTGCCATCCTGCCTTCTCACCTCTGGACAAACAGAGATGTTAAGTGGTCATGGGACTACCACCTCCCTCAAACTGGGCACTATAATTCTATAAATATAGCAGGAAGTAGAATTCATCATAGCAGTATCCTCACCCCATTTGGGACAATTACTGACCTTGCACTAAACCCCTAAGACTCTCACATATTCTCTTCTTTCCCCACCCAGTGGATATGTGCACTGAGACATGAGCACAGGCTTGATCATCTCTGCTCAATTTTGAGCCACTGGGATTCTGATCCATTCTTCAGTCCGGTAGAAACCCTTCATAGCCCCATTTTGTCATCCCTTGGGTAACTCCTCATCCCAGCTTTATGCCATCTACCCTTCAAGTTTCACCCAGGTCATAGATTGAATACAAAACAGGCAAAAGAGAGGACTCAGCCTTTTGATTCCTAAGTAGACTGTAACACGCACCTCAACACCAATTCTCTGTTATTAATTTAACAATAGTAAAATGCCAGTTGGAAATACACCTAAGATGTATTATCTTACATTTACTCTTTCCAAATTTCTTATATGCCAGGACTCAGAGTCCTAGGAATACAGACTGCCAAAGCTAGAAGAGAAGGGTGTGGTGGTAAATGGAGCCAGTGTCTGATAAGCAGATACTGTGTGCCAGGTACTATGCTAAGTACTTTACAACTACACTCTCCACTACTTTTCCCAATGGGGAAATATTATAAGGGGACACAGAGACTTGAAGATACATCAGTTTCCTAAGGTCACATAGCTAATGAGTGTCAGAACTGACACTCAACCCAGGTCTTACTCCAAAGCCTACAATTTTAACGGTGCCATGCACTCATCATAAGGAAGGGAATTTAGATCTCATAAGGGTCCTAAACTGACGGCATATAAAAGTGTTCTGTTTAGTGGGCATAGTCTGGCTTTCCTCCTGTTTATTTCCCCCTAGTTAAGGGAAAGTGCCTTTAGGCAGGACAAAGACCCTTCCCTATAGCCACAGGCCTCAGCACTTCCTATTATTTATACCTATTCATTTCCTTTATCTCCTTGGTCCAAGACATTAAGTTTGCAACCCTTGTGATCCAGGCCAGATCTGAGTAGCTGAAACTGAGGTGTGGAGACAGGAAGCAGCCTACATCTGTCGCGGAGCTAATGACAGTAAAAGGGACTAGAGGCAAGGTCACTTGATAATTGGGCCAGAGGTCTTCCCGTCCAACTGTAACTTCTAATCCATCAGTCTACATTCATTGCGTCCTGCTTTTGATTCTCTTTGTCATCATGTGAGATTATGTCTATTTGCTCTATTTAAGAGGTTACCCTAAAAAGTAAACTGGATTCTGACTAGGACTGAGATTTTTCTCACTTAGAAACAATAGAAATCCGGGGGGATTGAGTTTCAGTATAAAAGAGCATAGGTCGCCTAAAATTCAACATATTTGGAAATTCTAATGTGTCATAATTTAACAAAATGAGACTCCTACTTTACCCATTACCCATTTCCTTGTTGGAGGAAATGGCTCTTTTAAAATAGCCTGCCCTTACACGATGCTACCCAGTGCTATTAATGCTGTCAATATTTTAGTTATTTGAAACCTATATGATTAGTTCAATGTGTCTGAAATGCAGGCTAATTCCAGAAAATGGCACCCTTTTCCAAATTAAGGTACAAGGAGTTGATAGACAGATGCAGCCCTGAGCCTGCCCTTTGTTCTGTCCCATCAGGCTGCACAGGAATTAGAACAGTAGAATTGAACACACCCAACAGTGACTTGCGCTGCTGACTGATTGTAGACCACAGCCTCTCTACTATCCAGGTCTGACCATGTTGCTGATTTCCAATAGCCTCCCACAGTTATCGCGTCCACGCAGGAAAGGCCACTTAGCACAGAGGCAGGAGGTCCAGGAGCCTGGAATCATGGACATCTGCCACCTAGCATCCATGTTAAATCTGTCGCTCAGTTTCTACAAGTTTCAAGTCCTCATTAGCAAGGTGGGAATCCCGATATCCACCTTGTCGGGTATTATAATGATTAAATGATAAAATGCTTGTAGAGTTTCTGACACCCAATTGTGGTAGTTCCACCATGTAGCAAGTGTTTCCCATGCTGCAGTGCATGTTATGCTCTGCTCACCATGCTGAGCACTCATGCATTGCTTTGTTTCATCCTTAACAATAAAGCCACAAGGAAGATATTATTACCCCCCTTATCTTAAAAGAAAGATAAGGTCACAGAGGTGAAGTCGTTTCCCATAGCTGTGTGACTGTTAAGTGGCAGAGCTGAGATCTGAAACCCTTCTGTCTGGGAATGAGCATTGGGTATTGTATGGAAACCAATTTGACAATAAATTATATTTTAAAATAATAATAAAATAAAATAATGAAATGAAATGAAAGCTTGCTGTCTTCAGAGTTTGAAATCTACTCTCATACAGTAGGTGTTCACTAAGGATTGTGGTACAGGTGATGATGATGATGATAATGATAATGATGGATGGTAACCCAATAAAGTTCAATTCTCTTAGCATGGTGTTCAGGGCCCCTCATGGTGTGATTTTGACTGACTTTTGCAGCCCCACGCACTGCCTTTCTACCCACATGGTCTATCCTAGCCCAGCTGAACTACTCAAAGTCCCCAAACAGACATCTTCAAGTATGCCTCTATCTGTAGATGGGCTTCTCCTCTTCCCTCCCTCCTCCACCTGATCTGGCACAGGCAAATCTTTGCTTTAAAGCCTGGCTCCAGGCTCCAGCCATATCCCCAACTCTCTGTGGCTTTCCCTCCCCTCTGTCCCAAGGCCCGGTGGGAAAACCTTTGTTATAGTCATCAGGGGTGGTCTTGCTGTCTTCTACACTTCTCTTCCCAGCCACCCTTGACCCAGACCGTGAGCTCCTGTGACATTCATCTCTGAATCCCCAGCAGCATCTAGAAAGTGCTGAGTAATTCGTCACAGTCGCATGGGCATCCCATTGGTTGCTCCATCACACTCTGAGTTCCACCTCTGTGAAACTGGATCTGGCTTCCCACCCTCTGAGTTACACTTATGAGCACAAGCAAATACCCCCCACTAGGAACTGCAAAAAGGCAGTCCTGATGGAAGCAGAGTGATGCTGGGAACCAGAGAGCCCTTGCAGGACCGGGCAGAGTTCTGACCCACAGCCACGTCCCCATAGCGAGACCCTTGTGGCTGTTGAGTAGCTAGAAAGGGAAAGTGGCTTCTTTCCCATCTGTTGCTTCTTTCTGAGGCCAACTCAGCTCCCAGAGAACTGAGCTGGACTCCGTGTCTGCCTTGCGTTTAGGACAGCAACAGTCACAGTTGAATTTCCCCAGTCCAATTTTAATACTGGCAATGACACAGGAGGCAAAACAAAACAACAACAACAACAACAACAACAACAACAACAACCCAGCTGGATTATCTTTCCAAAAGCAGCTCCCATGCCAGCATTTTGGAGGGCAGGGAAAGACACCTCTTGGCTGTGAGCAAAACAAATTTCTGTGGCCATGATTAGAAATAAATCAGCTACCCTGTATGTGTAGTTATTTAAGTGATCACCCCTGTAAAGACATCTGTACCTTGGAAAGCCATCAGTTTCTCAGCCATGAGGCAGGAAGAGCATCTGAGGAAGGTGGCTCTGAGTGTAATGCTGGGAAGCATAGGCGCACCTAAAGGGAGAGGAGGAAACTCACATTCCATCCTCTTAGTAACACTGCCATCTACTGCACCTTCCTGTGCGAAAGATGCAGTCCTGTAGCCCTTTCTGTTCCAGCATTTTCCTGTGTGGTCTTGTTTCTCATTCAATTTACTGTTCTATTGATTGTTATGAGGTTTCCCATCCCCCCTTTCAGAAATTAATTACTGTAATTATTCAACTTTTAACGGCTGCTGATTTGGCATCTGCAGCAAATATCTGAGAAAACGCACCACTACATTTCATTTGCATGTTTGAGAGAGTGAGGGAGAAGTAGACTTTTCCTTAAATTACATATTGTGACTTGAATAGAGAAAAGGAATCCTAACAAACGGAATTCTCATTTGCATACTTAATATGTCTGATCGCCATCACAGAGGGGTAGAATTCCATTCTGTACATTAAGGTGGCAACTCACAGGGTGGATCTGAAAGTCAGGTTCATCCACACAGTTTCCATGCACTAGGAGATGAGACACAGGCAATTTTTTGCTCTGTATCACGTCACTGGTCATCGCCGTGGTGGAGTTTCGCACAACACTTCCACCAGCAACCCCTTGACTGCTAAGGCCACTCAAACCACTGGCTTGGTTGTTCTCATTGCAGATCCATTCCATGGTTGGAAATATAGCTAAGGAAGCCATACATCCTCACAAGGAAGTCATTGCACCTGGAAAAATGTACAAGGCCAATAATGCATGATCCTATATTCTGCAAAAGCTTCGAAGGATGAAGAGACCCATCATCAAGCACCTCTTGACTTGGGTCCTGGAAGTGAGTTCCAGACCTCTCCTCACCAGCCCCTGACCCTAGAACTTTCTTGGGCCTCAAGCACCTGCAAAATGGGGAGATTCTAGAGTACTGGAATGAGCTGTTATGAATATTGATGAAACAACACTCTTAGCATAGTGGTAGCCTTGAGTGTGTATTCCATTTCTAAAATGCTCCAGGCAGGCCAATCTTGAATGCCAAGGTAAAGAAAGTAAACTCCCACACTTGAGATAACCAAATGGCTACACTACATTTAAAGAATTAGAGGACATTCTATTTGGGGGTCAAATATTTTTATCTGCTACTTAATGCTTAAGGCAAGTAGGCATTGGTCTTAAAAGATGACTCCCAACAATTCCCTCTGTCCTATACACACATTCAACCCCTCACATCAGTAGAGAAGGCATATGGACCTTCCCACCAAGTTGACCAGTAGACCAATGCTATGGAAGCCAAGCTGCCTTATTCAAGGCCTAAGCCTTTGGAAGGACTGGCAGCTTCTGCTTTTGTGCCTTTGTGACTCTGAGCTACTATGTGGCTGGCTGGAGGATGCACTTGGAAGGACACAGAGTAGAGGCCAGATGGAGAAGGCTCCATGGAGGAGAACCCAGGATCTGACGAACAACTCAAACCAAGGTCCCAGACATGTGTCCCAGCTCGGGAGCCTCCTGCCATTGGAGCCAGCCTTGCATGGCACCAGCTATATGAGTAAAGAAGACATCTTCAATGGTCCATCCCACCCACCACCACGTGGCACAGAGAGATGTCCCTGTTGTGCCTGTCTAAATTCCTATCCCACACACACCATGAGAAGGAATGACATGGTTTGTTAACTTGGCAGTTGTTTCTTTAGTTATCTGTTGATGTGTCACAAACTATCAGACCCATTTTTTCCCAGCCTGCTGCTTTTCCATAAATGTTGAAAAATATAAAGTGCATTCCATTTCATTATGACATGTTTCTCTATTCATTGGTTTGATATTCATTTCATTGTCATTTTTCAGCAAAGGGATGAGAACCAGATAAAGACTCCAGTTACAAAGGGACATAAAGGCATGGAACCAGGTCAGCCCCCTCCTTTTTTTTTTTTTTTTTTTGACCCTGTATCAAATACTACAGAACTGCCTCAGTGAAAATAGTTCCCTTCCTTACACATCAAGGCTTTTGCTCCCTGACTTTACTTGTCTCACTGATTTCAGAAGACTTAAAATATTTCACCAGGTCATTGACATTTGCAGGCTGTGATTAAGAATGCCACTACTTGTCATTTCTTCCTAGAACATACCACTTCCTTTTTAAGTCCTAGACAAAGCAAAGCTGGGCCTGCACCCCTTACCCCTCGTTTGTCCTAAGGAAGCCAGGGCTGTACAGGGAACAGACCAGGAGGCCTGCCGCCAGGTAAGACGACATTTAATACCAGGTCCCCCAACTGGGAATCCTTCAAAGTCATTTAAATTGTCTGAGCCTCTGTTTCCCCACTGGTGAAAACGGAAACAATAATACTCCAGATAAAACTGCTGTGAGGACAAATGAGCCATGAAAGGGTCCGGCACCATGCCTGGCTGCTCCGTTCTACTCATTTCCTTCCATCTGCTGCTAATCGAAGTGTGAATTTCCCGGGTCTTCCTCGGCTCTTCCAGTTTCTTCCTCAGAACTTCTGAAGTAATTCTTCTCCAAATGGAGTGTACTTATTCAAGAATTGTCTTGTTCTGTTGCTCAATCCTTTCATCCTGCAATAGGGCCCTTTGTTCTCCCAGGACAGGAACATGAGGGTTGCCTTTGATTTCCTCCTCCTGCTCCCTGGACCCATTCATCTCAGGGCCCTGGGATTCGATCTCTCCTCTCTCTTCACACTGACCCAGACACCACCCTACCTAAGCCACCACCAGTGTGGTACTGCAGACATGGCCCTCTAACTTCTGTCCCCATTCCCAGGCCATTCCCCGTGCAACAACCAAAGAGATGTTTTTGATACAAAAACCTGATAGAGTCACCATCCACTCACTTGAGAGATGCTTCTTGCTGCCCTTGAGATAGACCTCCATACTTAAACAAGACTCCAGTCTTCCTCTGCCTGTCCCATCTGGCACATTCCCCACTCTCCCCCTTTCCTCCCTCTCCAGCTGCCTACAGCAGACTCCTTCCCGCCTGGCTAATTGTTACTCATCTTTCAGGGTTCAGCTTGAATGTCATCATCGAGAAGATGGCTTCCCTGACCTTTACCCTTTCCTCTAAATTAGATTGAATTAGGCCTTCCCCCACCTCCATTCCCATTATTCTTTTTCAGCATCCTCTTTCCCCCATTATTATCACACAATTTGCCACAATTTGTAATTGTATATCTATTTGTGAGCTTATTTATTTAGCCTGTCTGCACTGGTACCACTTCTTGGTCTCCATCCTGGACGCAGGATCCATGGACCATGTCCATCTTGTTAGCCTGGCATGTCCTGCACAAAGCACCAAGCCAGGATCAGAGCCAGCATCCACAGGATGGATGACTAGATGGGAGGCAAAGGACTCTGCCCCCACCAATGCCCAGTGCTGTCTTTAGCACCCACGACTTGCCTCATGAAGGTTGAATCATTTCAACTCATATTTGTTCAGCTGTTGTTTGTAGAAGGTCACTTTGCCATCAGAAATGACCTGTTTTAAATGGCCTTGGAAGGGTGTGCAGAACCCAGTCAAGGGTTGTAGACATACTGAATCTCCCCTGCAGAGGGTGCTTTGCAAGGGTGGCTCTGTTAATGCAGAGTATTGAGGGCAAAAGCAGAAAAGAAAATAGTTTGGCCAGAAGGAGCCTTAATGATCAGTCATGTGAAAAAGACAAACATGTGTGTTCATCAACAAATACCTGGGGGTGGTCTTCATGGTACAACCGAGGCAGCAGTCTCACCATGATGCACAGGACCCCGGGGTGCATGATCACAGCATCCCCTTCATCCATCCTGCAGAGAGAGGGGGCACAGGGTATCAGATTTCAGTTTTCCCGTGTATTTTGGTATTCACAAGCCTTTCTGAATTTTTCTAAGACAGGCCATAATACGCATCCTCAGTCTATCACCAATTATCTATATGACTTTGAAATAATTAATCTGAGCTTCATTTTCCCCAACTATACAGTGAAACTCACAAAGTAGAGCATCTCTGCCCTCAGAGAGACATAAAATAATGCTTTCGTGCACCGGGACAGTGGCTGGCTCACAGGTGATACTCAACGCAAGTTAGTTGCCCGTCCTTTCCCCTTCTCGCCAGACATGCAGGAGATGGAGTTGCTCTCATTTTATGTAAAACACACACGTACAAGGTCTCTGGACCCCTTCAAGACGGTGTAAGCATGCTCTACTCTGTCCTACCTACTGGAGGCAACTCAAAACTCACATAAGACACATGAGCAGCTCTCTGGTGACTCTGAAAAATAAATGGTAGCAGACAAGGAAACCAAGCTCAAAGCACCATGCAACTGGCATTGAATTTCCTGGGGCTCCTCCCTCCAGCATTCCTTGGCATGGGCTCATAGGGAGACTGAAAACAGAAATGGGCACCACAAGCAGACAAGGACAGAGCACCAAGAAAAGGTCTCTGTTTCTGGTGTAAGGAACAGGAATGGAGGCTACTGCAGATCATAGAATATGGAGGCGAACCTCTGAGATTTTCTTTGTTGGGTTTCTTCATTCTTTCTCAGCCAGCCTCCAGACAACCCCACAGCAATAGCAGTGGCTGGGCAGGTGCCTGAAATTCTGGGGGAAGACAATCCTCTCTAACCAAAATAACTATGGTTCCAAGAATATAGGCAAAATCCCCATTGCTCTTGTCTTTTTCCTTTCCTGCTTGGCCCCAGAAACAGATGCAGTGGTGTGAAGTATCTGAAAAACAGGGAAATCAAAGCTTCAGCTTAACATAAAGAAGAAGGAAGAGGCCCCTGGGAACCATAAAGTGTTGGGGAGATGATGAAGAGGAGGAGACTTAAGAACATCAGATGATGTATCAACCTCCGGATTCAACTCTGAGCTGTGCATGTGTAGATCTGACCCTAAACCACATTCCAAAGGCTTTGAGAACTGAACTCAGGGGTAAACTACCACCCTATCCTGGCTACTTCATGGGGAAAATAGAGGGTAGATCAAATCGCACTGCCAAGTCTGTGAAACCAAACTAATACTGGAAACATTGTCCACAGAGGGTGTCAGAATTTGCAGACTGAACGTAACCCGGCTGATTGCCTGCTCAAACAAAGTAATCAACATTCTCCAAAAGATGTGAACAGAAGCTAGAGTTCATAACATTCAAAATGTCCCAGTCACAATCTGAAATTACTTAGCATCGAACAAACCAGAGAAATCTCAATATCTCACACAGAAAAGATAATCAATAGATGGTAAACTTGAGATGTCATAGATATTGGAATTATCAGGCAAAACTTTAAGTCAGCTGTTAGTAACCACACTGTAAGGTGAATACTGTTGAAATGAATGAAAACCTAGAAAGGCTCAGTAAAGAAATTGAAGGAATAAAAAAGAGTCAAAGGGAAATGTAAGAACTGGAAATACAATAATGAATTTAAAAACCTCACTAAATAAGAACAATAAAAGAATAAGAGGAAAGAGATAAGAGCCCATGAGTTTAAGGATAGATCAATTGAAACTGCCCAATATGAACGACAAAAAAGAAAAAGATTTTTTTTTAAATGTAAGAAAGCCTCAAAGTCACATGAAATAATACAGAAGGATCTAACAACTTGTTGCAGGAGTTCCAGAAGAATAGGAAAAGAGTGTAGTGGGAAAAAAATGTTGAAGAAAGTTCTAGCCATTGTTTCTTTAAAGCTAGTGAGATACATACCCTTAAAGATTTAAGAAGCTTAACAAAATCAACAAAGCAATCTGTGCCCAGGAACATCACAGTCAAACTACTAAACTCTAAAGACAATTTTAAAAAAGTCTTGAAAGCAGCCAGAGAAAATAATCACATTATATACAGGGAACAACAACTTGAATGACTGTGGATTTTCTCATGAGAAATCAGAAACTAAAGGAACAGTTAACTTTAAAGTGTTGAAAAGAAATACACATAATTCCATATCCAGGAAAATATCTTTCAGAAATAAAGGCAAAAGAAATATGTTCCCAGATGAAGGAAAACAAAGAGAATTTCTTGTCATGAGATTTTCTCAAAAAATCATGCTGAAAGAAGTTTTTCAGATGGGAGGGAAATGATAACAGAAAGAAACTTCGTATTTCAGGAATGAAGAAAGACCATGAGAAATGGTAAATAATTAGATAACCTTAGTAGAGTATATTTTCTCAGGGTGCCTGGGTAGCTCAGTCGGTTAAGCATCTGACTCTTAACTTTGGCTCAGGTTATAATCCCAAGGTCGTGGGATCAAGCCCCACTTTGGGGCCTGTGCTGACAGAGTGGTGCCTCCTTTGCATTTTCTTTCCCTCTCCCTTTGCCCTGCCCCATCTTGTGTGCACTCTTTCTCTTCCTTTCAAAATACATAAATAAACACTTTAATAGACTACATTTTTCTTAAGTTCTTAAGATATGTATGATTGTTGAAAGGAAAATATTATTAGATGTAATGCTATGAACATTACAACAAAAATAGTAGAGAGTAAAGGAACCTACATAGAGGTAAGCTTTCTGCATTCCATTTGAAGTAGCAAAATATTAATTCTAAGTAGGATGTTAAGTATGTACATTGCAATTCCTACAAACACTAAAGAAAGAAAACAAAGAGAGAGAGTCAACAATACTATACTATAGATAAATTTAAACTGAATACTAAGATATATTCAAATAATCCACAAAAAGTTAGGGAAAGAGAAACAGAGGAACACAAAAGGGGTAACAAGGAGAAAACAAATAATAAAATGGTAGACCTAAGTCCAAACACATCAAAAATTACATTAAATAAAAATTGTCTATATACACCAATGAATAGACATATATTGTCAGAATGGGCAAAAACCCCAAACTATATTCCATCTACAAGAAACCCACTTGAAATATAATAATATTGATAGGTTAAAAGTAAAATGTTAGAAAAAATTTAAACCTTGATAACACTGATCAAAAGAAAGCTGGTGTGGCTACTAATCCTAGAGAAAGCAAGCTTCAAAGCAAGGAAAATTACCAGGAATAAACAGGTTATGTTGGACAATCATTAAAGGTGGCATAGCACACAAAATGTGTAGGCACTTCACAACAGAGCATCAAAAGTCATAAAGAAAAACTAGTAGAAGTAGGACAAATGGACAAATCTACAGTTATAGCTGGAGACTTCAACACTCTTCTTTCAGTAATTGATAGGAAAAGTAGACAGAAAATAATCAAAAGTATAGAACTGAACAACACTATCAACCAACCAATGTGATTGACTTAGGGAACACTGCACTCAACAACTTCAGAATACACCCTCTTTTCACATTCTGTGGACACTTTGTCAGAAGAGACTGTAGTCTAGGTCATAAAAGAAACCTTATCAAATAAGTAAAATCATACAAAATATGTTCTCTGATCATGATAGAATTAAATTAAAAATGAATAATAGAAAGACAAATGAAAATTTTCCATGTACTTGGGAATTAAACAACATATTTCTTATTAGTTGTGATAAAAAACAAATGACATAAAACTTACTATATTAATCATTTTCTTTTTTTAAATTTTTTATTAATGTCTTTTATTTATTTCTGACAGAGAGAGAGACAGCATGAGCAGGGGAGGGTCAGAGAGAGAGGGAGACACAGAATTTGAAACAGGGTCCAGGCTCTGAGCTAGCTGTCAGCACAGAGCTGGACACGGAACTCGAACCCATGAACAGTGAGATCATGGCCTGAGCCAAAGTCAGATGCTCAACAGACTGAGCCACCCAGGCATCCCTATCTTAACCATTTTCAAGCAAACAGTTCAGTGGCATTCAGCACATTCATATTGTAAACAACGTAGTTCTAAATAGTTTACGGGTTAAAGACAAAATTTCAAGAAAAGTTTTAAAATATTTTGAACTTAGGTGCCTAAGTGGCTCGGTTGGTTAAGCACCAGACTTCAGCTCAGGTCATCGTCTCATGGGCATGAGATAGAGCTCTGCATCAGGCTCCACACTGATGTGGAAAAAAGCATTTGAAAAATTTGACATTTGTTCATGATAAAAGTCATCAGTAAACTAGAAATAGAAGGAATCATCCATAACCTGATAACGGACACCTAAAAGAAAGAAGAAAAGAAAAGAAACCCAGAGCTGATATAATATTTGATGGCAAATGATTGACTGAAGACTTTCTCCCCAAGACTAAACAAATCAAGGATGTCCGCGCTCACTAGCCCTATTCAATATCATGTTGGAACAATAGATTGGAAAGGAAGACATAAAACCTCACTATTCACAGACAACATGATTGTCTACACAGAAAATCCGAAGCAATCTATTTTAAAAAATACTCCTAGAACTAATAAGTGAATTTAGCAAGGTCTCAGGGTACACAGTTACATGTAAAAATTAATCATATTTCTACATATTAGAAGTAAACAACTGAAAAACAAAACTTTAAAAATATCATCTAAAATAAAGTTCAAAAAATGAATAAATACTTAGGTATAACTCTTTTTCTTAAGTGTGCCGGAGAGCTCTTTCTGCCTACGGGTCCTGTCCCTGTGCTTTAATAAAATCACCTTTTTGCACCAAAGGCATCTTCAAGAATTCTTTCTTGAGGGTCGGCTCCGGACGCCACAAACCCCACCATCACCCCAAAAATCTCATCAGTGTGGACCACAGTGGCCAAAGAGCACCAGGAAGGCTCTAATTATGTAAGCACAAATAACCGAGTTTAGGTGAACTTTCTGAATTTACCCCATAAAGTCATATTCAGAACATGAAGTACTGGAAAAGGAGGGGCCAACATGGCGGAGAAGTCGGAGATCCCAAGTTCCCTCCTCTCTCCAACAAAGCAGTGTTGAAGTTAAAGGACTTTGAACTTCAAGAGTCCTGGAGACAAAGAGGCAGTCGCTTCCGGGACAACCCATAGGTTCGAGATAGCGAACTGGGAGAGAGAAAATGAACTGAGGGGAGGGATCTCCTTCTGTGGAGAGACAACGGGAAGAGAAAGAGTGGCTGGGGAATCAGAGGATTGTATCTGGACAAGAGAAAAACCTCAGACCAGGACAGAGAAAGCTCCAATCTCTGCCAGGCTTTCTCTGGCCTGGGGCTGGCTGCCCAGATGGCGCACCTGGGGAGGCGAGGAGCCAGAGCCAGGCTGGATAGCTGGGTCAGGGGCGCAGCCCGCAGCAGGAGACAGCGATGCCCTCCCTGGAGAGCTGCGGGGAGGGACACAGCCTGCCTGCGCCCTGCTGCCAGAGGCCACATATCGGGTGGCACCGAGCGGTACTTTCCCAGTACCAGGGCGCGCAGAGCAGGAGTTTAAATCCCAACCAAGCGCCAGGGCACCGGAGTCTGCGGAGCAAGACAAACCGCCTCGTTTGCACCTGCAGCAAAGTGAGGACGGCTTGATCAGAGTGGTTTGGGATACCTGGTCCGTGGAGGAGACACTGGAGTGTCGCCATTTTCCTCCCCATCACCAAGAAGGTGGGGCTTCAAGGATCAGACAGCGGGACCCACAGTGGAGGCGGGTGCCGCCTACACCAAGCCACGCCCCTCGGTGCCTGGTAATTGCGCATCTACAGGAGCAGGATTGACACTGAGGAACCAGAGGGCCCCTCTCCCAGACCAGCACTGTTGCACTGCCTAATTTACTTCTCGGACAGTTCTTATATAGATATGGCTTACTTCCTTTTCTCCTTCCTATCTCTCCCCTCCTCTACTCTGGTTACTCTGGTTGTTGTTTTGTTTAAGCAGACATATTTAATCCATTCTCTTGATACATGTTCCCCGCCTCCTTCTTTATTTTCCTTTCTCTCTGTTTAGTAAGCCGTAGAGTTTCTCTGTCTCATTAATTTTTATTTTTTCTTTTTCCTCGCCCTTGTCATTTCTCTCTTTGTATGGGATAAGGCCTCATCCATCAGTACCACCTCCACCCTGTTGTTTACTTGTAGCTGGTGTTTCTGGTTTTTTGTTTTTGGTGTGTGTGTGTGTGTGTGTGTGTGTGTGTTTGCGTGTTTTTCTTTTCTGCTTGCTTTTTATTTGTTTGTTCATTTTCCTTTCCAGGGCTACTTCAAAGAACATATCAAAGCACACCTAGTGGAGGGTTCAAAATGTCGCTACAATTAGGGAGATAAAGTAACCAAAGTCATGACAACAGAGAGCAAGTAACACTCTCCAAAAACACCTCCTGAAGGGCAACGCCCTGGACAATGTATGACCCCTCCTTAATATAGTAGTGCTCGCAGGTGCAGAGCACATAACAAGCTTTTAAAACACATAACAGACAGAAAACTAGCCAAAAGGATGAAATTGAAGAATTCTCAGAAGAAATATCAGGAAGAAATGACAGCCAAAGAATGGCTCAAAGCAGATATAAACAATATAATTGAACAAGAATTTAGAATAATAGTCATACGATTAATCACTGAACTTGAAAAAAAAACATAGAAGACAGCAGATCTCTTATTGCTGCAGAGATCAAGGAACTGAAATATAGTCATGATGAATTTTTAAAAAGCTGTAAATGAAGTGCAAAATAAACTAGAGGTGGTGACAGTGAGGATTGAAGAGGCAGAGGGGAGAGTAGTTGAAACAGAAGATAAAATTATGGAAAAAGATGAAGCAAAGAAAACGAGAGATAAAAAGTTCTGGATCACAAAGGGAGAGTTAGAGAACTACATCATTCAATGAAATGAAACAATATCCATATCATAGGAGTCCCACAGAAAAAGAGGCCTATCTTTTCTGTGAAAAGAGAACAAATCATAGCTGAGAACTTCCCCAATCTGGGGAAAGAAACAGACATTGAAATGCAAGAAACAGAGAACTCCGTTCAGACATAACTTGAATCGATCTTCTGCATGACATATCACAGCGAAACTGGCAAAATAACAAAGATAAAGAGAGAAATCTGAAAGCAGCTAGGGATAAACAGGCCTTAGCATACAAAGGTAAACACATCAGGGTAGTAGCAGACCTATCTATTGAAACTTGGCAGGCCAGAAAGGAATGGCAGGAAATCTTCAATATGATGAACAGGAAAAATATACAGCCAAGAATCCTTTATCCAGCAAGCCTTTTGTTCAAAATAAAAGAAGAGATAAAAGTTTTCTCAAACAAACAAAAACCGAAAGAATTCATCACCACTAAACCAGCCCTACAAGAGATCCTAAAGGGGACTCTGTGAGTGAAATGCTGCAAGGACCACAAAGGACCAGAGACATCACTAAAAGCATGAAACCTACAGATAACACAATGACTCTAAACCCATATCTTTCAATAATAACACTGAATGTAAATGGACTAAATGCTCCAATCAAAAGACATAGGGTATCAGAATGGATAAAAATCAAGACTCACCTATTTGCTGTCTACAAGAGACCCATTTTAGACCTGAGGACACTTTCAGATTGAAAGTGAGGGGATGCAAGGGATACAGGAGTGCTGATGCATAGGGGCACATGTACCCCAATGTTTATAGCAGCACTCTCCACAATAGCCAAAACATGGAAAGAGCCTAAGTGTCCATCAACTGAGGAATGGATCAAGAAGATGTGGTTTATCTATACTATGGAATACTACATGGCAATGAGAAAAAATGAAGTCTGGCCATGTGTAGCAACATGGATGGAAC
This sequence comes from Proteles cristata cristata, assembly GCA_017311185.1. Lineage (NCBI taxonomy): Eukaryota > Metazoa > Chordata > Mammalia > Carnivora > Hyaenidae > Proteles > Proteles cristata. The sequence goes on along the minus strand of JAESUZ010001669.1, from coordinate 996,430 downwards.
TTGAGGGTGTTATGCTGAGTGAAATAAGTCAGGCAGAGAAGGAGAGATATCATATGTTTGCACGTATAGGAGGATTAGGAAGAACTTAACAGAGGACCATGGGGGAGAAGGGGGAAAATAGTGGAGGAGAGGGAGGGAGGCAAACCATGAGAGATTCTTGAATGCTGAGAACAAACTGAGGGCAGATGGGGTGGCGGAGAGGGGAAGGGAGGTGATGGGCATGGAGGAGGGCACTTGTTGGGATGAGCAGTGGGTGTTATATGGAAACCAACTTGACAATAAACTATTTAAGAAAAAAAATGAAAGTGAGGGGATGGAGAACTATCTATCATGCTACTGGAAGTAAGAAAAAAATGCTGAAGTAGCCATACTTAATCAGACAAACTAGACTTTAAAGGCTATAACAAGAGATAAAGAAGTACACAATATAATAATTACAGGGTCTGTCTATCAGGAAGAGTTAACAATTATAAATGTCTATGCACCAAATTCAGAAGCACCCAAATATATGAAACAATTAATCACAAACATAAGCAACCTTCTTAGTAAGAATATGGTAACTGCAGGAGACTTTAATATTTCACTTATAGCAATGGACAGACCATCTAGACAGAAAATCAATAAACAATGGCCCTGAATGGTACATTGGACCATATGGACTTGACAGATATAATTAGAACTTTTCATCCTAAAGCAGCAGAATATACATTCTTCTCTAGTGTACATGGTACATTCTTCAAGATAGATCACATGCTGGGTCACAAAACAGCTCTCAATAAATACAAAAGAATTGAAATCATACTGTGCACACTTTCAGATCACAATGCCAAGAAACTTGAAATCAACCACAGGAGAAAGTTTGGAAAACCTCCAAATGCACGGAGGTTAAAGAAAAGAATGAATGGGTCAACCAGGCCACTAAAGAAGAAATTTAAAAATATGTGTAAACCAATGAAAATGAAAACACAATAATCCAAACTCTTTGGGATGCAGCAAAGGGAGTCCTAAGAGGAAAATACATTGCAATCCAGGCCTATATCAAGAAATAAGAAAAATCCCAAATATAAAATCTAACAGCACACCTAAAGTTACTAGAAGCATAAAAACAAAGAAACCCCAAACCCAGCAGAAGAAGAGAAATAATAAAGATCAGGGCATAAATAAACAATATAGAATCCAAAAATAACAACAACAACAACAGTATAACAGATCAATGAAACTAAGAGTTGGTTTTTTGAAAACAAATAAAAATAAACAAAATCGACAAACCCCTAGCCAGACTTCTCAAAAACAAAAAAGAGAGGACCCAAATAGATAAAATCACAAACGAAAATGGATTTATCACAACCAATCCCTCAGAAATTCAACCAATTATCATGGAATACTATGAAAAACTATATGCCAACAAACAGGACAACCTGGGAGAAATGGACAAGTTCCTAGACACCCACACACTCCCAAAACTCTAATGGGAAGAAATAGAAAATTTGAACAGACCCATAACTAGCAAAGAAATTGAATCAGTTATCAAAAATCTCCCAACAAATAAGAGTCCTGGACCAGATGGCTTCCCTGGGGAATTCTCCCAGACATTTAAAGCAGAGTTAATACCTATCCTTCTCAAGCTCTTCCAAAACAAACAAACAAACAAACAAACAAAAAATAGAAGTGAAAGGAAAATTTTCAGACTCATTCTATGAAGCCAACATTATCTTGATTCTCAAACCAGACAGAGACCCCACACAAAAGGAGAACTACAGGCCAATATCCCTGATGAACGTGGAGGCAAAAATTCTCAACAAGATACTACCAAATCGAATTCAACAGCATACAAAAAGAATTATTCACCACGATCAAGTGGGATTCATTCCTGGGCTACAGGGCTGGTTCAATATTCAGAAATCAATCAAGGTGATAAATCTCATTAATAAAACAAAAGATAAGAACTATACAATCCTGTCAATAGATACAGAAAAAGCATTTGACAAAACACAACATCATTTCTTAATAAAAATTTGTATGGAGCCACAAAAGACCCTGAATAGCCAAAGTAATATTGAAGAAGAAAATCAAAGCAGGAGGCATCACCATCCCAGACTTTAGCCTCTACTACAAAGCCGTAATCATCAAGACAGTATGGTATTGGCACAAAAACAGACACATAGACCAATGGAATAGAATAGAGAACCCAGAACTGGACCCACAAGTGTATGGCCAACTAATATTTGACAAAGCAGCAAAGAGCATCCTATGGAAAAACGTCTCTTTAACAAATGGTGCTGGGAGAAATGGACAGCAACATGCAGAAGAATCAAACTAGACCACTTTCTTACACCATAGACAAAAATAAACTCAAAATGGATGAAAGACCTGAATGTGAAACAAGAAACCATCAAAACCCTGGAGGAGAAAGCAGCCAACAACCTCTTTGACCTCAGCTGCAGCAATTTCCTACTTGACACTTCTCCAAAGGCAAGGGAATTAAAAGCAGTTTTGAAAAGGAAGAATATATATATTCTATAATGTGAGTCCTCCAAATTAGCTGGTTTTATAATTTATTACACAGCTACAGTGATCAAGACAGTATTAATAAAGAGCTAGACACACAGATCAATGGAACAGAACAGAGTCCAGAAAAAGACCTACATAAATATGGCCAATTGATTTTTCACAAAGGTACAAAGATAATTCAATGGAAAAGGATAATATTTTCAATAAATGGCATAGGAGGAATTAAATATCCAAATGCAAAATAATAATAATAACAATAATAAATCTCATCTTAAACTTCATACCCTGGAGTTGAAGAAAGTCAAAATGGATCAGAGAAAACACAGGAGAAAATCTTTGTGGCCTTGAGCTTGGCAAAGATTTCTTAGATGTGATATGAAAAGCCCAATAAAAGAAAAACATAAATAAATTGTACTGCACCAAATCAAATATTTGCAGTCTGTGAAAGTCACTTTCACAATGAAAAGACAAGCTACAGACCGGGAGGAAGTCCTTGCAGCCACACAATGGAGTACTACTCAGCAATAAGAATGCATGAACAACTCACGCAAAAATTGGACAGATCTCAAAGACCTTATGCTGAATGGAAAAGGCTAGCCTCAGGAGTACATATTGTATACCTGCATTTATACAGTTTAACGGAAAAGAAAAAAACTATCGGGATACATCAGTGGTTACTAGGGGTTAGGGATTTACTATCAAGGGGAAACATTCAGACTATTTGAGGTGACATGACTGTTCTGTATCCCGATTGTGGTGGCAGTCACATGGCTCTAAATTAAGTGAACAAGGACCCATAGAACTTTACAGAAAAGAAAAGGACTTTTACCGTACATAAGTTCAAAAAGTAATAAGAAAAATGAAAACAAATACGCAAAAAAAAAAAAAACACACAAATCAAATCTCAAGTTGCAAAGACCTGTTTGTCTTTTTACTTGTTTAAATTTTTTTAATGTTTCTTTATTTTTGAGACAGACAGAGCATGAGTGAAGGAAGGAAGAGAGAGAGAAGGAGACACAGAATCCAAAGCAGGCTCCAGGCTCTGAGATGTCAGCATAGAACCTGACGTGGAGCTTATATCCACAAACCATGAGATCACGAGCTGAGTTGAAGTATTATGCTAAACAGACTGGGCCATGCACATGCCCCACAAACACCTGATTTTCAAACACTGTGGCCAGAGTGCTACTCTCACAACCTGTAGCCACATCGTCCTTGGCACTGCCAGCCTAAAAAGAATGGCTCAGGTGCCAGAAGTGCATCTCACCTTGGTGTATATTTCCTCAACTCAACGGAACAAATTTATTGACCTAACCAGGCACTATTCACGCACTCTGGTTACATCTATAAATAAACTAAACTAAAGCCCACACCCAGGATGTGAGGAAAGTAGTGTAGATAACAAAAGTCAACTTAAGAAATATGTAAATTATAAATGATAAAAGTTATTATTATATACTACTACATTTTTACAACACAGTATAATATATTACCATGAATAAGTAAATTATACATTATGAAGGAAGATAAGTGCCACTGTGAGAAAAGATTAGAGCAGAGAAAGAGTGAATGGTGCTGGGATGGAGGAAGGAAGAAATTTGCGATTGTAATTTGGGTGGCAGAGTTGGACTCCTTGAGAAGGGTCACCTGGGCAGACTCGAAGGAGGGGGTGCAGATATCCTGGGGAAAAGCTTTTCAAGCAAAGGGAACAGCCAGCAAAAGGCCTTAAGGTGGGAATATGTCCGGCATGTTCAGGGAACAGCAAGGAATCCTATATTATTGCCTTGATACCAAAGTTACACAAAGAAAAAAAAACTACAAACAAGATCCTTAATGCGTGTACATGGAAAAACCCCAAGAACATACTAGTAAACCAACTCCAACAGCATATATAAAGGATTGTACACTATGATCAAGTGGAGATTATCTCAGGAATGCAGGGTGTGAGTTATTCAGTATGAGAAAATCAGTCAATATAATGCACCACATTAGCAGACAAGGGGGGAGAAAGCCAAACGATTGCATCAGTTGATGCAGAAAAACATTTGACAATATCCAGCACCCTTTCATAATAAGGACACTCAGAAAACTAAGAATTGATTAAAAAAAACTTCCTCAATATGATAAAAGGCTTTTATGAAAAGCCTACAGCTAACATACTCAAAGGTAAAAGCTGGTCCTCAAATTCATATGGAATTGCAAGGAACTGTACATAGCCACGATAATATTTAAAAAGAACAAAATTGGACTGCTCACATGTCTGGAGATCAAAACTTACTACAATGCTGTAATAATCAAAACAGTGTGGTACTAGCTTGACACACAGCCCAATGGAATAGAATTGAGTCTTCAGCAAGGAGGCTAAGACGATTCATTGGAGAAAGAAGAGAATCATCAGCACGTGGTCCCAAGAGAAATGGATAGCCACATGCAAAAGAATGAAGATGAACCATGCCCTCATATCATATAATGGATTAATGACCTAAATATAAGAGCTAAAATTATAAAACTTTTTGGGGAAAACATAGAGGTAAAATTTCATGAGTTTGGATTTGGCAATGGATTCTTACATGTAACACCAAGATCATAAGCAACAAAAGAAATAAAAAAAGATGACACATTTCATTGAAATTAAAAGTTTTTGTGTCTCAAAGCACATTAAGAAGAGAACAACCTACAGAATGGGAGAAAATATTTGCAAATCACGTAACTGATAAGGGTCTATTATCCATAAAATACAAAGAACTTATACAACTAAACAACAAAAAGAGAAACAATCCAATTTAAAAATGAGCAAAGGACTTGAATAGCTATTACTCCAAATAAGATTTACAAATGGCTAGCGAGCACAGGAAGATGTTCAACCTCATTAGCCATCAGGGAAGTGCAAATCAAAACCACAATGAGATACCACTCACATTCACTAGGACGGCTGTAATTTTTTTTAATGGAAGATAAGTACTGGTAAGCCCTTGGAGAAATTGGAACCTTCATACATTGCTGGTTAGAATATAAATTTTGTTCAGCTACCATAAGACTGTTTGGTGGTTCCTCAAGAAATTAAACATAGAATTATCACTTGATCCAGCAATTCCACTTCTCTATATTTACACAAAGCAATTGCAAAGAGTCAAATAAATGTGTGTGTGTGTGTGTGTGTGTGTGTGTGTGTCACAGCAGCACTATTTAGAGTAGCCAAAAGGTGGAAACAAGCCAAATGTCCATCAGCAGATGAATGGATAAACAAATCCTAGTGTATACATACAGTGGGATGATATTCACCCATAACAAAGGAATGAAGTACTGATATATGTGTGTTACAATGGGGATGAAACTTGAAAACATGTTAAGTGAAGGAAGCCAGACAGAAAAGACTACCTGTTGTATGATTCTATTTATATGAAATATCCAAACTGGTAAATCCAAAGAGACAGAAAAATTGGCTGTTGCACAGGGCTTGGCTGAAGGAATGGGAATGTATACAGGGTTTTCCTTTTAGAGTAATAAAAATATTTTGGAACTAGATAGAGGTAGTGTTTGCACAACATCATGAAGGTACTAAATGCCACTGAGTTGTCTGCTTTAAAATTGTTATCTAGGGGCATCTGGATGATTCAGTCAGTTAAGTATCCAACTCTTGATCTTGGCTCAGGTCATTATGTAGCAGTTGGTGAGTTCAAACCCCACATCAGGCTCTGCACTGTGTGCTTGGTGTTCTGTGTCTTCTTCTCTCTGTCCCTCCCCCGCTTGTGCATTCTCTCCCTTTCTCTTTCTCAAAAGAAATAAATACACTTAAAATTATATAAAATAAAATTATTAAGTTTAAGTTATGTGAATTTACCTGAATAAAAAAGTTAGGTGTTTAAAAAATGCTTTTAAGGAAAAGATGCCTCGCACCCAGAGCAGATGTTCTCAAGGTTTAATGTGCTTAAAAATAACAAGAAGAGATTTTTTTTTTAAATCCCTAAACTCCCAACCCAGTGACTGTGATTCAGGAAATCTGGTTTATGAGACTGTATTTTAGCATGTTCACAACTGATTCTGATGTGGGAAAGTAGGCTATAGAGGCCACGTTGTGAGAAGCATTGCTCTGAGGTATGGATCCCAAGAGCAGGAATAAGAGGTGGGGGTTTGAATCCCGGGGAGGCAGACGCTGGCACCACATATGACCTAGTGTCCCTGGACGGCCTGTATCTTACAAAAGACTTGTGGACAGAACTGAAAGTTATAATCCAAGAGTCCATGATTATCTGTATCTCCCAAAGCCCAGAGGTGAGGACAGGGGAAGAGGGATGCTTGGTCAAATTTTACAAACAATGATGTCATTTCAGCTGAAGAACCCCAAAGGCCTGTGGGGGGATCCGAACCAGTGAGGACACAGCACAGCACAGCACACAGCGCCTGAGCTTGGCTATCCCTGTCCTTCCCTCACCCCTCCTCACCCCCCCATGACCACAGCAGCAGCACATCATAGAGGATGGTGCTCAGATCCGGGTATTTTTCCTGCTTCGCTATGGAAGTCGGACTATCCCTTATCCAGACTATATCCAAATTCTCAGGGCAGGGTAGATACTCTATCTCTTCTTACTACAGCTGGTAGATTCCTGAGTGATTAATTAGAAAATTAAAAGTAATACAATCTCATAGTGGCAGTCTGCACAGGCTACTGCGGACAGACACCACCTTCTCCCAAACCAGATCTTCACCAGGGCTTCCCTGTCAGGGCCTGGGCCAGACCCTCCTCCTGCATCTCATGATTGGTTACCAAGGCCATGACCTTATGTCCTACAGAGGCCTCAGAAGGTTCTCCTGCCAGCAGCCTGCTGTCTGGGCTCCAGACATCGCCATCCCTGTGGGGGACAGACCCACAGATCATGTGTCCCTCCCCCCTCCTCTTTCTCATTTCTACTCATCTCTGTGCTCCCTCTCACCACCACACACTCACATACATTCTCATACTCACACACACTTTCACACATACACACACACACCAGAGTGGCCTCTGCAACATGTCTGCTTGCTCCCCACAGAATAACACCCTCCACATGCCAGCCCAAGGGCCATTCATACCCAGAACCGTTTCCAAGCTCAGGTCCCAAGACTCCACTCAAGTGTGTGGCTCCAAGTCTTCCGCAGTCCCTGCCAAGGCCCTGAGCTCTCCTTGCTCAGCCTGGCTGATTTCTGGTCTCTCCTTCAGGCCTAGCAATTCCCTCTCCAACCCGGCCCAGTCCAGGCACCTGTCTCTCACATTGCAGCTTAGCTCAGGGATCCTTTCATCCAGGAAGGCCCCACGGAGCCCCTTCCCAGACTGTGTTAGGAGCACTGCTCCATTTCCCCTTAATTTCTGGGGCAGCCCCTGTGTAACATCGACCGCACAGGCGCAATGATCCCCTCACACTTCTGATTCTCCCACATGCGGAGCTGGAGGGCTGGAGCAGCGGTCATTTGACCCCTTCCCCCAAGTACCCACCAGTGCCTGGCCCCGTGCTGGCACTCCCTGAGTGCTTGCTGAAATTCTAGACTCAAGTTCTCTGGACTAGATGGCTCTATCAGGAAGGGAGCCAGAGACAATGAGAAACAATGAAATCTGGCCATGTGTAGCGACATGGATGGACCTTGAGGGTGTTATGCTGAGCGAAATAAGTCAGGCAGAGAAAGACAAATATCATATGTGTGCACGTATAGGAGGATTAGGAGGAGCTTAACAGAGGACCAAGGGGGAGAAGAAGGGCGGAAATGGTGGGGGAAAGGGGGAGAGGCAAACCATGAGAGACTCTTGAATGCTGACAAAAACTGAGGACTGGTGGATGTGGGGGAGGGGGGTGGGCATGGAGGAGGGCACTTGTGGGGATGAGCACTGGGTGTTATGTGGAAACTAATTTGACAATAAACTATTTGTAAAAAAAAAAAAAAAAAAAAAAGGAAGGGAGCCAGAGAGGGGCGGACAGGAGCAGCCGTCTCAGAGACCCGTGAGACAGCATTAGGGACATGCTAGGGTGGCCATTCTGCGGCACCAGGGGGACCGGCTTTGCATCAGGCTTAATGCAGCTCTAGCAGTGTGAGCTCTCCCAGTCTCAAAAGCCACCACAAGAAACAGAAGCCCTCCCTTATGGGGGTTGGGAGGGCCAAAACCCACAAAGAGTACCAAACCCTGAACATACCAGTTTTTTCCTATGCATACATACCTATGATGAAGCTTAACTTATAAATTAGGCACGGCATGAGGTTAATAGCAACTAAAAACAAATAGAAAAATTGTTAACAACATGCCATAATAAAAGTTATATGAATGTGGGCTCTCTCTCAAAACAGCTTCATGTACAGTGCCCGCCCTGCTTGTGAGGACATGAGACAGTAAAATACCCAGAGGTGAGAAGAAGGGACAGGAAGGATGCAGGCATGTGACTCTGCCTTCGGTTACTATTGGCCTTCTGATGAATGGTCAGAAGGAGGGTCACCTGCTTCCAGACTGTGGCTGGAGGCCAGACATGAAACGGTGGAAAACAAAACCTCAGCTGGGGGTGGCGGCGGGCTACCATATTACAGTTTAAGAGAAAGCTCCTTGTGAAGCCACAGCTCCGTAGAAGGAAGATCAGGCTTTAGGCGGATGCCTCCCACCAGATGGGTTCTCACACCCGAGACGTACACCCAACACCCAGTGTTCCCACACAAGTCTACACTCACGCACATACACCACGCACACACACTCTCAATCCACAGCCATCCAGAGGAGCGTGGAAAAGCGAGCCCAGCCTGAATGGCAGATGTGACACAGCCAGACCCCCTTGGGAGGCAACCGCTCAGGAGAGTCACCAGGGAAAGAGCCAGGCCACTCTCCATGACCACCTAAGATCCAGAGCCAAGACTGCCCGCAGGCACTGACGTTTGGAGGATGGGGTGCTGAAGTGAAGGAGGACTGAAGGGGGACTGGCAGCAAAGGAATACCCGCCCCCACAAAACACCTCCATCCCAGGGCCTACAGGCCTCAGAGACGGCTGCAAAAAATCAGGCCTTAATGCAGCCTGGTCTGCAGAACTTCTGATTCCAGCAAACCCTAGACTATCCTAGAGGTGTGGGCATACAGTAGTGTTTGAGCTCCTGTGAAAAAGACAAAGCATTCACGTACTTTAATTTGACAGTTTGCCAGGCACCCTCACTGAGCCTTTTGAACTGATGGCATATCGCATGTGCATCCATAAAGGGAACCCTTGCCGGGCTCTGAATCTCCTGACATTTACTGAGTGATTACTAGATCCTATTCCTCCAGCAGAGGAGGACCAAGGACTGTTGAGGGCTCTGGTCTGCAGAGCATCCAATGCAACCTTATCTTTGCCTGGTGCACACTGCTTTCGTGCTGAAACACATCCCCTCATGGGTGTGCATTCCTGCCACAACTTAAGTTCAAATTACAAGTCATCGAGATCGTTCCTTTTGTCAACATAATGAACCAAAGTCAGCCCATGAGGCCCAGCAGGCGCTACAAGAGGTCAAATGCTAAGGCAGGAACCAAACCCTCTGACGGCCAAGAGAGCTGGCTGCTTTTGAGGTGCTCTTGCTTTTGAAGAGGCACATCTCCGGTCCCAGTTGTAGAGAGAGGCCCTTCTAGACCACAAAGCCCATCCTCCCACAGCCCTGCCCAAAGGCTCCCATGGATTCACATCACCTCCAGGATAAAATGAAAATGGTCTAGTGTGGTGAGCAGGCAAGGCCCACCCACTCCTCTATCCAACTTCACCTCCAGACCCTCACTGCAGATCAGCTGGCCAAGGAGGATGTCATCCATTTCAGGTAACGGGATCTGGTAAATACCAGAGAAGGTCAGCATATGGTTAGTCACAACTGCAACTGTCATTCATTGAACTTCATTGAATGACATTTGTGGGGGTAGGGGTGCAGTGTGAGCATGAGGTGTGTGTGTGTATGTGTCTGTGGTTTCTATGTGTGTATATGTGGCATGTATGTGAAATATATGTATGTTGTGTGTATGTGAAGGGTGTATGTGGTATGGTGTGTGTGTGTGTGTGTGTGTGTGTGTGTGTGTGTGTGTGTGAGATTTGGGGGATGTGGTATATGGATGTCCTCTGTGTGTGTGTGTGTGTGTGTGTGTGTGTGTGTGTGAGATATGGGCATGCTATGAGTGGGGATGTATGTTTCATAGAGATTATATATTCTATATTAATCTAATCTAATATAATATAATATATAGATTATATATTCTATATTAATCTAATCTAATATAATATAATATATAGATTATATATTCTATATTCTATATATATAGAATATAATTCTATATTAATATAGAATATTATATATTCTATATATTCTATATTTTGGACATCATATGTGTATGGGCAATTTCCTTATATATAACTTCCATTTTATGAACAATGTTCCTTAACTCATAGTTTTTATAGGAATTAAACCAACTAATGCTTGTGGAGAACTGAGCACAGCATCAGGCACACAAGTGCTCAGTCAACAGTAGCTGCGATCACTATGGCTAGTTCCATTATCATCTCTAATCCTCACCTCACCACAGCCCTCAGAGTAGCTACTCTCATTATCCCTGCCTTCAAATCAGGAAATCAAGGCTTGGGGAGATAAAGCAATAGGCCCAAGGAACATGGCCACCGAGGTGTAGAGCACTCAGCCTGAATCAAAGGCCCAAGGCCTCTCCCCTTCCTCCCTGGAGGGAAGGGCCCATGTTGCACAGGAAGGACTGAGCCAAGTCACTTGCTGAGTGTTAGGGGGGGCAGGGATGAACACCCTGTCCCCATTCCCAGCCCGTTGCCCTGCCTTTACCCCACAGATTCTCATGACAGCCTAGGGTTTCACTTCTCAAACCATTAAGGAAGGTCAAGGGTGATGTATTTCTTTTCATGAGGAAAAAATTGCTCTATTTATGAAATCTGATTCTTACACATTTAAAAACTACTCATCAAGAACCCAAGATGATGTCTGACACAAGGATTCATCTATAAAGAAATCAGGCCAATACCATCTATAGGGTAGAGACCAAACTTAAAACTGGAAGCTATTGTGTCCTAACATTTTGAAAATCATCACCATTATTGTGAGTTTCCAGGAGAAGCAGGAAGAATGCACACATACAGACACACACATAGACAGGTTTTGTAAGTAGACCTGGGATCAGAATCTGGCTCTATTATTTCCTTATTAAATGTGTGACTTTGGCTGTGTTATGTATCCTTTCTTAGCCTTGGTTTCTTTAGTGGTAAAGTTCTTGGATTGAGAAGGAATTAAATGAAAATAAGTGTTTAGTACTCGGCTCCCAGAGACATTAAAAAATGACTATTGCTTCTCATCACTCGATACCACCGTCTGGTGCTGACGACCATTTCCCTGCGCTCTAAGAGCTGGAAGAATAAGGTTCAACACTGAGATTCCAAGTTGACCTGCATGCTATCCAGGTGGCCAGGGTAGAGGTCTCCTTGGGGACACCCTCTCCCAGAAGAGAAAAATCAGGCAGCCTCTGAAAGGGAATACTCCCCAAGACAAAGCAAGAAGCAAAGGGCCTCGGGGTCCTGGACGTCTCTGTCAGTTAAGTATCTGACTTGATTCAGGTCACGATCTCACAGCTCATGAGTTCAAGCCCCACATCGGGCTCTGTGCTGATGCTCAGAGCCTAGAGCCTGCTTTGGATTTTGTGTCTCCCTCTCTCTTTCTGTCCTTCCCCTGCTCGTACTCTGTCTCTCTCTCCCTCAAAAAGAAATAAACAGTAAAAATTAATTAATTAATTAATTAAAAATTTAAAAAATACAAAAGAACTCACAGATACAGAGAATAGGTTGTGGTTGCCAGAAGCAGAGGATGGGGGTGGGCAAAATAAGTGAGAAGAGCCAAAAGGTACAAATTTACAGTTTTAAAAGAAATACATCATGGGGATGTAAGGCACAGAATGGTGACTCTACTTAATAACACCATATTGCATATTTGAAAATTGCACAGAGAATAAATCTTAAAGGCTCTTATCACAAGAAAAAGATTGTAAAGAGTGCGGTGATGGGTGTTATTAACTAGACTTATGTGGTGATCATTTTGTAATATATACAAATATCGAATCAGTAGGTTTTATACCGAAAAGTAATATAATGTCAGAGAGTCAATTATACCTCAATAAAAAATACATGAATAAATGCCTTCTTGGATGGATTAGCTAAAATTAGATTTAGGTTAGGTTGGCGGACTGCACAAAATTAATATTGGGCAACAATAATATAGACACCAGAAATATAAGTATACATTTAAGAATTATTTTAAGTGTTTACATATTACATATGTAACACGTATTTACTGGAAAGAGGATAAAGATAACAGCATAGTAAACACTATTGTTAAACATTATGAGGATGCTATTAAATTATTTTAGGGTAACCACTAAAAGGCTAATAGAGAATATAAGATCAAATCATTAGATGGGAAAAATTAAATAAAAAATAAAAATTCTAATAATTCAGAAGAAGACAAGAAAAAAATCAAAAGAAAAAGTGGGACAAATAGAAAATACAAAATAACAAAGTAGAAATCATTTCAAACATATTAATAATTATAAAAGTATAAACAGAACACATGCCTCAGTAACCAAAAAATAACACGCTGAGTTAAATGACAAAATAAAGCAAAAACAAAAATAGCTCATTACTATTTACAAAAAGCACACCTAAAATGTTAGGACACAGAAAGCTTAAAACAAAAGAATTTTTTTAAAAAAATTCCAGGCACATACTGCCCAAAAGAAAGCTGATGTAGCCTTATCGTTATTACCAGAAAAAAATGTTGTTTTTAATTTTCTTAACATTTTTATTTATTACTGAGAGACAGAGCATGAGCATGAGCATGGGAGGGGCAGAAAGAGGGAAAGTACACAGAATCTGAAGGAGGCTCTAGGCTCTGAGCTGTCAGCATAGAGCCCAACGCAGTGCTCGAACTCACAAACCACAAGATCATGACCTGAGCCAAAACACCTAACCAACTGAGCCACCAGGCACCCTAGAAAAAATTTTTGCCAAAAAACTGGCAAAATGTACTAGTGGAGATAAAGAAGGCCACCATATAAGGTAAAATACTTTGATTGCACGAGATGATATAAAAGTTGTAAATATGTGAGATTTGAATAGTCTCGGATATATGTAATGTAAAAATTAACAGAAGTTGAAAAATCTATGAAAATAATGAAAAATATCTCGCATCTCTTAGTAACTGATATGTCAAACAGATTAAATAATCTGAAAATTTGAAGAAGACACTTGGCCAGTTCGATCTAAGGGACATAAATAGAACATTGACCCTAACCATTAGAAAATATGCATTATTTTCAAGCACACACAGAAGATTTATCACACTGGAGGCTGCAAAGTCAAGCTCAACTCATTTCCAGGAATTACCATCATGCAGTCCACCTTTTCTCATGATGATAAAACTAGAAATCAGCAATGAAAGAAAATGACCAAAAATACTCTGTAACTTTGGAAATCCAAATTTCAAACAAGATTCAAGAATGAAACTCTAAGTCACAAAGAAATTGGAAATATTGAGGACTAAGTAATATTGAAAGTGCAACTTAATGAAACTTGCATGATACAGTACAGCGACAGAGACATTTGCATTTAAAAAGAGGACTGAAAATCAGTCTCCTTATCAATTAAATTGAGAAGAATACCAGAATAAACCAAAAGAAAGGAGAAGACATAATAAGAATGATCAAACGAAGACAGAAATAGAATGTTGATGCACAAGAGATAGGAACGAGAGATAGGAAAAGCTGAAAGTTGCTTCAAGGGACATACTAATAAATAATCCCCCTGTCAAGAACGCCAGGGGGCTGGAGGACAGAGGAAAGAATGGACACAATCATGTCAGGAACAAAAAGTTAAAAGGATATTATGAACAACCTATGCCAATAAATTCAAACTTAGATGAATGGAAAAATGAACTTTAAAAAAATGACTAAGAATGATTCAAGAAGAAATCTGAATTTATTCTCACAAAAATAAATCTTAACAAGAAAACATCAGGCTTATGAGGGATTTACTGGCAGACTCTCTCACAAAGCGAAGGAATGAAAAGAAAATCTACGTAAACTCTTCCAGAGAATAGAAGAGGAAGTACTGCTCAACTCCTGTGATGAGGCTACCATAAACTTTATAGTAAAAACAGTCAAGAAAAGAGTGTGAAAGGAAAAATAGTCTCAGGAGCAAAAGTCCTTGGAAAAAATTAGCAAATCAAAGCCAGCAATAAATACATCCTGAGCAGGTTGGTATCTGCCTGAATGCAAGATTAGGAAACCCTATTAATTTAGCATATTAGCTGATGAAACAAGAACAATCATATGATTATCTCCATAGAGATTTGGCATTCATCCCCCTCACCACCAGCACCCAACACTGAAATCTGACCAACCCAACATCTCTGGCTAAAAATGTGCAGTGTCTTTCAGAAGGGTGTCCTGTGGCGGTCAATGTAAGATGGCCTGGAGAGGTAGTAGGCAGGAGAGTTTCTTGCAAAATTAACATGTTTGGTCATTGCTACCTTGGGAGAATATAAAAGATAACCAACTATTGCTGTTGTGTTGTTTCCTTTGTTTCCCCTGCCCCTCCAAAGGAAGGAGGGGTGTTCCTTGCTCTCCCGTCCTTTAGTGGAAGTCTGTCTTACAGGAATGAAAGTCTGGGGTCATGGAGGAGATGGGCCTGTGAACGTAGAGGAGATGATTGTCTTTGTTACGGGAAGGGGAAGCATCGAGAAAGACCAGGAAGAATCAGGCATGGGCAAGGATGCTGTGGTTATCCTGTAAGTCAAAGGACCTCCTCCCACCCCCGGTAGTGCAGGGCAAGGGTGAGGGCAGTGGGTAAGATAAGGCCCCCCAAAGGCTGCCCGGCACACCACGGAGGCCAGGCACAGGCACCAGGGCTCCCAGGACCGGCAGCAAGGATGCCAAAGGAGAAAGTGAGATGATCTGCAGAGTCCTGCCCTGTTTCCAAGATCTGATGAGCCCCCTGGTTCTCGTGCAACTCAAAAGCATCCTCCAAAAGTCATCCACGTATTGACTCAGATTGGTTTTCTGCCTGCTCCCAAAAGCAGAGGAGATTGGAGTCAAAGTTAACTCGATTTAATAAGGGGGAAAAAAAGCCATGTGACTTTTTTGCACACCTAGTTCCCAGTCTAGGCTTCCTACCCACTGCACAGGCACAGGATATTTGGGGGGAAACAGGAGACAGAGATACACTGATGACCCAGTTATGGAAGCGGGCGGCAAAGCTCTACCTCTCCTCCAGGTCTGGCCACAGCTTGAAGTTGCCGTGGGGGTCACTGCCGGCCTCCTCCTTCTGGGCACTCAGAACTGGGTCCTGCCCAGCCCTTGGGGACTCCTTCAGGTCTCTGCGCAGGTGGAGGGTGCCACTGGCCATGCTGTCCAGAAAGCTGAGGATCTGAAGGCAGCTCTGTATCTTGGGTGGGAGCGGGCTGGCAGGGGCAAAGGCCGCCCTCAGCAGATCAGCGAAGGGCCTGGCCTTTGTGTCCGCCTCGGAGTGCAGAGGGGCTCCCTCTTCCTCCCGGGCCCCGAAACAGCCCAGCAAACAGAGGTCCTCGGCCAGCTTCTCAAAAAGCCCATTCTTCTTGAAGAAGTCGCCGTTGACAGGGTCCAGGTGCAACGCCGCAGACAAGGCACAGAGGGTGTGCAGGACCAGACCCAAGGTCTGGCTGGGGGACACCATCCCCCACGCCTGTAGCGGGGGCTCCTGGAGAGACCCCTCCAGATCAGAGAGCAGGGACAGGAGTCCATTGAACCCACTGGACACTCTGAAAGCAGCACGGCCTTTGGGGGTCTCCAGGATCCTGAGGAGAGACTGAAACACCCACAGGATAAAGATGAGGAAAACGCAGGAGACAACTTGTTAACACCGAGCGCTGACACTTCCCTGCCAGAGCATTGCATGTGCTCTAGCCTATTCAGGTTGCAGGAACAGCGAGCTACCTGAGGGTGATTCTGTAACAGTGGGACGTCTATATTGTTCCTCCTCATTTTAGTCGCCCCTCAGTGCCTTCTTTCAAACGGTGGCTGCCAAAGTCTATGCTGATGTATGAGGTTGGTTTACTGTCCCGGTTCTTGACTTCAATGCATCTCCCTCCAAAAAACTCTCTTTGACCCGTACCTTATACTTCCCCCAGGCCGAGTGCTCACACAGCCCCCTCTCATTTCTTGAACCCAATACTCTGCACACTGTTCTGAAGTGACTTGAAAGTTGTCTCAGCCCTCCACTAGCCTGAAGCTCTGTGAAATCAGTCAACTCACTGCTGTGGAACGTAGCACACGCTTAATATGTATTTGCTGAATGAGTGGAATGAACCATCTCTTATATTGCAAAAGAGACTCACAGTGAAATCTATATAAAGTAGCTTATTATTTATGTCCCTCTCTTTGCAAACATGAGTACCTCTATTAAATGAAGACAGATAGTAAAGTGAGTCTACTTAAAACCTGATGTGAAAATATGAAGGAATCAGGTAGAGAAGAGAAACATTTAATGGAAGGAAACCTAAGTATAGCATACAGAATAGACCATGTGTGGAGTTCAGGCTATTCTTAACATACACAATAGGATCTACCTTCTCTAGATCACTGAGATTTTACTGGACACATTTTTATTTCCTTCTGCAATCAAACATTTATTGAGCACTTACAATGGGCCATTCATTGAGTACAGTGTGTGGTGTACACTAGGTATTTAACAAATGTGTTGAAGGGAAGGAAAGGAGGAAGGGAGAGAGGGAGGAAGGGAGGGAGGAAAGACTATATTTAAGTAATTCTCATTCTGTGCTAAGGCTTCACACCCAAAAGTGAAAAATGTATGGATGATTTTAGATAAATCTCAAAAGGCTCTAGCTTTTGGTATTTTCTTATTTGTGTTTCACAAAAGTTCCTTGGGATTCCATCTAAGTTCATTTTATGTGTGCTTCTGAGAAAGTGGCCAATACTTGCGGTTTCATTAGCAGGTTTTGGAGAGAGGTGTAAATTGTTTTATCCGCTACTGCACTAGCAGCACAAAAAAGGGGATTTTCTGGGCAGGCACAATCTCATGCCAATTCCAAGATGCCTGACACAGGTTCAAAGAAAAAAAGAAACTCCCAACTTAGTGCGTGTGTGTACGGGGGCTGATTCTGTGTCTTAAATGCACAGTTTAGGATGACAATCTATAGCGTGATGTGTGAAAGTTAATGAATGAAGAGAAAATTGTTAAGTCAGGAAAATAAAAGGGGGGAAGGGACTAAATTTTATTTTATTTATTTATTTTTTAAAATATTTTTTTATTTATTTCTAGGAGAGAGAGAGAGAGACAGTGTGAGCAGGGGAGGGTCAGAGAGAGAGGGAGACACAGACTCTGAAACAGACTCCAGGCTCTGAGCTGGCAGTCAGCACGGAGCCCGACGCGGGGCTCGAACCCACGAACCGCGAGATCATGACCTAAACGAAAGTCGGACGCTTAACCGACTAAGCCACCCAGGCGCCCCAGGAAGGAACTAAATTTTAAAACTCTCATGGAGAGAAAGTCAAACAAAAATTTAGTAAAGTTTTAAGTATTAAATATGAAGTCATGCACTTTTGGGGAAGAAGGTAATTTTCCAGCTCTATCTTTAAAATGCTGTTAATCCTAATCCAACACTATTTATCTGAAACAGTACAACTTGTATCTCTAGTTTTCTTCTCTAAAATTATATTCTACTCCAAGAGGCCTGAACTGCTCAGTGGTAGGTTAACTCCATTCTGGGAGCAGGAGAACACGAAATGTGCCAGAACTACCTGAACGCCCACAGCCAAAGACTCTTTCAAAGAGAAAGTCAAAGGAGGTGCTTTAAGACCTCCACTGTCCCATTTAAGACATTTCAAGATATTAAAAAAAAAGACAAAGTTTATAGTAAATAGGAGAGTTTATGAAAGGCCAGAGTCCATGCTTACACTCAAAATGGACAAATAATAGTACAAAGTAGAAATATTCATCCTTACCAATATGGGTCAATTGATCTTTTCCTGGTTATAGGAAAAGAAAATATGCAGCTTACAGTGGTGAGATCAACGATTACCCACCACAGCTCAGGGAGATGGCTTCGGGGAAACTGAATTGTCATTTTGTTCTTTGAAAGAAATCAACACCAGGGCCATCCACTAAGGGGGGTTAAATCAGAGTCATGGGAGAGACTTCAGGGAAATGGGCTTTCCAAACTGCCAGAAGGATGGAGACAAAAATGAAATATGAAGGATGAGGCAGCGATAACGGCTTCCTTTCTCCTCCTTCAACCATATCTGGTTGAAGATATGGCTAAACTACTTCAGAATTTGGCTGAAACTCCAGGAAATGTTGACTTTGTAGGCAGGGCCTTCAAAGAAGCATGTAGACTGTTAAAGCAGGTTCTCCAGAAGGGTGGTGCTCTGTGAGTGGGAAGCTTATGGCGTAGCAACACTAAGACTTCTAGAAGGGCAAGGCCTTTCTCTGCGTGGACAGCATCAGCACAGCTGCCTGCCCCCCACAGCCTACCCATTGGACTCTGAGGCCAAGAGAGCCCACACACAGATCTACTACATCTGTGCCTGTCTTGTGTGAACAACCCACTCTCAACACAACAGAATATTATTTCTTCCACCAAGTTGGAAAAATACTCTAACCTTGAAGTGTATGTGTTGGTACTGGCCTCTTCCCACTGACTGATAACCCACGTGAAAGGATGAACACTGGTGTCTGGTACAGTGTGCGTTGCTTTGTCTGCATCTGACCTTATGTGTGGTTGTGTGGCTCTTGCTGTGAAAAAGAATTCTTTCACAATTTCTTGATGTGAAAAAGAAATACATCACCAATGTCTAAAATCCAATGTCCCAAGACATTGGGAAATCTTAAGCTTTAGGATGTTAAGCTATCTAAATTTATGAGAGTGTTTTCAGTGGCTCCTAAAACCACTAGGAGGTTGTTTAAGGTAAATGGATTGGATGGAGCTCAGCTGTTTATCACAAGGGCACGTGACAAAACAAATATGAAAAATGGAGAACGATCAAAAAACAAACAAATCAAATTACAGGCAATTGTCTGGGCGCTGGAAGACCACTAAGCTCCCCTCTTATTCAAGAAACTACCTTCCAATCATCCAATTTGACACCAGACATTGCTCAAAAGGACTCCATCATTCAGAAGGTTGAGAGCAGATATTGTTATAACGGAGCAACCCAATTTAAGTCCTTCTTATGATCTGTGTCTCTCAGTGGGCCTGTCCCCTGTAATTCCTACATGGCTCCTTTCTCCTCCTGTTGGGAGGGGGGAGGAGAAAGAAATGGCTGTCCTTAATTGTTGCTTTGTTTGATTTATTAAATTCAGAATCATTATCTAAAATGGGGGTAATCTCATTAGAACTTAGACTGCTCTATTATTTCTTGGGATGGGGTTAATTTCATATTTGCAGAGTCATAAAGTAAAGAGTCTAAAATCCAATTACAAAGGCTTAATTTCATAGCAACTAAAGAGAAACATTTCTATCATAAAGGAAAATAAATATTGCGCTACTTCGGGAAACGATTTGTCAGGAGCTGGGGGCCTAGAATGAGGGTCTCCATTACTGTCATTCAACTTTGCATGATAATGCATCACCTAGGCTTGTGAGTCTGCGGAAGGGAGTAAATTTAATCAGCTGAAGTCAAAGTAATCAGGCTGGGGTTGACACATTTCAAGAAAGGTCAGCGTTAAGCACATTTTCTCCTCCTTAACTCAGTTACCATGTCATCGTCTCTGAGTTCGTATTCCTCCAGCTTGAATGTATAAAATGGATGTCTGCTGCAAAGCGCTAACTAGGTTAGGGCTAACAGGATTTATTTCACATTCTATTATTTGTTATTCCTCATAATTTTCCACGTGTCACGCTGGAAGACTGGTGAGGTAATGTGATTAAGCACAGAGTTGAACAGCTAAATGTATATTAGCAAATCAATCTGAATTTGTGCATAACCCAATCATAGTCCCACTGGCAGTGGAGAGGAAATTCATTTGCCTACATTATTCTTTAACTCAATTATCATTTGCCAGAATTGGGTGGTGAAGTCACAAGTGCTTGCGTATTGGTATGAAAGTGCCACTGGATTTTGGAAACCACTGCCCTAAGTTGGGTGTTTCTGGAGAAATTTTCTCTTCCCAAAGCAGCTGGCTGATGGTCTCAGGGAAGGGAAGTGAGGGTTGCGCCTTGATGTAAATCATGTCAAATATGGCAAAGCTTTGATGGGTTCAGAGGGTACTGCCTTTGAGGTCACCTCACTCTGTCACCTCCTCCCCCATCCTACATCTGACTCACTTTGCAGGTACAGGGCTTTGGGCTGAGTCCACGCTGAACTTCTAAAAAGGGAGATCCAGCCAGAAAGAGCTAATTTTACATCTTTGTTTCTAAAGTTCCAACAGATTCCCAAGATGACGTAGAACAAATGCGGATTCTAGGTTAAACTCCAGAAAACATCAAACACCAACTGGATAGTCACTCACATGACTCAATGATTGGCAAGCTGGTAACAGCCCCATGTCCTCCCAACTACCTATTGGAGCAACAAAGTGCCAACAGCCCTGGTCCTGGGAGAGCACTAGCATCTCCACGCACCATCCCCCAGCTTCTCAGCAGTGACTTGGCACCCGGGGAGAAGGCCGCACATTGAACACGGGGTATGACTTTGTTAAATAAGCTCATACAGTGTTAATCCCTTGATAGCATGATTCTGAAATGATATTGAATCTGTAAAACACCATAAAGGCTTTACATTGCTAATTCTAGAAATTCAGTCCTATTACCCAAGGGCCGACCCTCCAATAAGGTGCCTCCGGGCTGCAGACTAAATAAGATGAACTTTCCATGAGCAAAGCCGAGTACACTTCTCTATAACAGATACAGAAACATTTCTTCTTTCCAAACAAAGTAAACCCGAAACTTTCCTCCCTGTGGATCTGTTTGACTCTCAGTGTGAAAATCTCAGAAACAGATGGGGATTCCAATTATTCATCCCCCAGGAAACCGAAGTCCTGACTACTGTGGTCATGGTTTCTCTCTTGCTTATCAAAATAAGGCTCGTGTGAATCAGGCTGAAGACAGACATGTGAGGGAAAAAATGTAATAAACAGCACAAGAAAAAAAGGAAAGATCCCTAGATTGTAAGTCACTTGTCTTGGATTCAAACTCAGCTCACAATTTATAATAGACGCTTTCTGGAACGTTAAGACTGGACCACATGGGGGAGCCTGGGTGGCTCAGTTAGTTAAGCATCAAATTTCAGCCCAGGTCATGATCTTGCAGTTTGTGGGTTTGAGACCCATGTAGAGCCCTGTGCTGACAGCTCAGAGCCTGGAGCCTGCTTCAGATTCTGTGTTTTCCTCTCTCTCTGTACCTTTCCCCCACTTGGACTCTGTCTCTGTCTCTCTCAAAAATAAATAAACATTAAAACAAATTAAAACAAATAAAAAAGATTAGACTGCATGAAGCTAAAGTCCTTCCTAGCTGTAAATTGTCATCCATTCTTGTTCTGTTTTTCCCTTATGTTCCTTCATGTGGGCCCTTCACTTCCTCTACCAAGTCCTATTTTATTTCATATAAAACTGATTTCTTTGGCTCTAGAACTAAATCACGGTTTTGGTTCTTGTCATCTGTGAAATGCATGATAATTATGGTCACAATGTCACTTTTGGATAGGCTTCTCCTGATGCTTTGGCCATGCCAAGCACTGCGGGCTCAGGTCATGTGATTGATGCTGGGAACACATGTGTCTGACAATCACATGACATGGTTGGCTCTGCAGAGAGATAAGTAGGTAAAGGAAATGGAGCACTATTCTCTAAATGTTAAAATGGTTTTGTACAGAAGGAGTCATGGCCGAGTAAGCCTGATGGTTTAATTTTGGAAGTCAGACCAACTCCATATTATTTTTTAATTCACTAATGATCAAGGTGTGTACGTTTCTGAGACATGAGCATGTGTTTGGCAAGGGGCTGTGTTGCATATATATGTGACCAGTCCCCAAGTCAGCCTCCTGAGGCATATCTGCATTTACATCTGCTCTTCTCGTAAATGGCATATAACCAAAGAAAGGGAAATTTTCAAAACATGTAAGGCCCCAAAGGCAAAAGGAATGAAAAAGCAAGACCAAAAAAATTGTGAAAGCTGTAAGGCAGAAGGCATGGTGGAGATGACAGTTGTTATTCTGTCTTAAGATAATTTGATGATTGCTAACAATCCTACAAACACAAAAACCTATACTCATCTTTGTTACCCACAAGTGACACCCTAGTTTTACTCTTCCCATTTGTGCCCTCTGGGCCCCTGCCTCTTATTTCCTCTTCCCAGCTCAAACATCCTCTGCAAGCTTGCCTCAATGTGCAAGGGAGGAGTGGGCTCTCCTACTCCTCTGCACTCAGTACTTTCCAGGGCATTACCGCACTGCATTGCCATTACTGCTCACTTATCATGAGCCCTAGTCTACGAGCTCCCGGATAGCCAGGCCTATATCTCATTCAACTCTGTGTCCCAGGCTGGTAGAGGGTAGACCCTAAATGCTGGTCAAATAAACATGGCAGCTGCTTGGCCTCCGTTGATTTAGACTCCACTTCCACAGATTACAGTGTTGCTGGGAAGACTACATTTCCCGGCACCCCTTGCAGCCCAATGAACTGTGCCCAAAGGCAGTTGGACAGAAGTTGACATGTGCCAGATCCAGGCCGGCAGAACACCTTGTACAATTCTTTGTCTGCTGGCTGGATCTGATGCCCAGGTGACAGCCATCCATGAATGGTATCCCCCCCATCACTGATTGGACTACACATAATCAGACTACTGAAGTTGTGGGATTTCTTTGTTATAGTAGCTCATACTAGCCTGCCGTATACTACAGTGACCAACTGAATGACTGAATGCATGCGCACATGTTGATCACCAGCTGCACATTCGTGGGAAAGCTCAGCACAGAGGAAGACTTGACATCACCTGCAGGAGATCCAGTTTCAGCTCCAGTTCCCCTTGAGTGGACGAGCACAAAGCACCCACAATGATGCTCATGTACTCCTCAGCGTTGATGACTGAGAGCTGCTCCAAGATGCTGAGTGAGGACTCCCGGTACCACTCAACGTCCAGGAAGATCTTGATGAAGGGCACCATGCCGTGGTCTTTCAGGACAACTGTGGACCAGACAAACAGTATGGAGCTGAGCAAAGGGGCCTCAGCACCTGAGTTCTAATGACAAGGAAAGCTTTCTCCTGCAACATGTGGGTCTGTTTTGTTCCTTTCCTGGGTGTCTCTTCTGCCCATTAGAAACTCTTTTTTCCCCCAAAAAATCCATACCTACTGTTAAAACTAAAAGAGGAAAAGAGAAATAGTGGAGCTGAGAATTTTTTTAAAAAACAGACAAATTTTTTAAAAACTTGCCTTTTTATGCTGTGAAAATTTTGTTTTTGAAATTCTTTTTCAAAAAAAATTTCAGTGAATTCGTTTTTTTAGAAACCTAATTCAAACTTTAGCTAGACAATGCTTCGGTCCGTTATCGCCACTTAATACCCTAATCCAGGCCCAATGGCAATTCTCTCTTTTCTCTGCCAAGATTCTTGCTGCAAACAAATGGTAACTGAATCACATGTGAAATAAGAACTAGGAGGTAACTGGATCGTTCAAATGGCATGATGTAGATTTGAGCAGGTCAACTCTGTGAGACAGGATTTCTCTAATTGTGGGCCAGGTACCCCTACATGGAAATCACCTTGGAAGCCTGTTAAAAGTAGATTCCTGAGCTCCATCTTGACCAGCTACTAATTAAATATCTGGGAGTGAGCCTAGGAATAGGCTTTTTTTTCCTAATCTGAGAGAAAGAGAGAGAGAGAGTATGTAAATGGGAAAGAGGGGAAGAGGGAGAGAGAAAGAATCTTAAGCAGGCTCCACGCTCAGCACAGAGCCCAATGCAGGGCTCAGTCCCACAAGCCTGGGATCATAACCTGAGCTGAAATGAAGAGTCAGATGTTCAACTGACTGAGCCACTCAAGTGCCCCTGGAATATGCATTTTAACCAGCACCTCCAAGGGACCTTTTATAGTCTAACATTAGATACCCTCTGCATATGAACTATTCATTCACATTTGGTATAGTTGATGTATGAGGGCCTCAGATAAAGACACCCCAAATCACCAAATTCACTGATGTCACTTTGTTGATACACCTGCCTCATGACATAATGTATATGTATATAGTTAATGCACCCATTAAACACACAAACACACACACACACAGACACACTCACACAGAAGCCACATGATCTTAGGAAGCCAAAGATGTTTTAGATGGATGGTACTGAGTCCATCATGGGCTGGAAGCTCATCAAATTAAGCCTCTTAAAAATGATTCGTTTCCTTTACTCCAACTTTCACAATTTGGATTTTTCCTAAAGCACGTTAATTGGTGCAGCAGGATAGTAATAGGTTTTACTTGAAAGAGGAGGAGCACCATGTAATCTCATAAATCTAGGGTATCTCTTTAGGCTATCTCTACCCTATCTTAATTAGCAGCCTTAAAAGTAAAAGCTGTCAACCCAGATGTCTGCAAATTTACTGATGAGCACTGGACATCAACCAGCAAATGCACATTAGCAACAACCTTAGTGCTGGTAGTTCCTTGGGTATAATCTTTGAACACTGACATAAGCCACCAGCGATAGTTAATGTTTACCGAGCAGTGACAAGACGAGGCTGGTACCATCCTTACCCGCATTCCGGACTGAGCCTCTCAGAAGTGTGACAACGGTTCTCAGCATCACGCAGGTCAGTTCTCTCTCTGGATCCGGGACACCAAGCAAGGACTCTTTGTTACCTGGCATATTTAAGAATCAATAAATAAAATCTTCAGTATCCATGGTATGATCTCAAATCTCTGAGTTCATTAGTTTTCCATACTTGTACGGAAATGAAAACAGAATGCTTCTATTATAAGTGAGTGTGCATCATCCCAATTCATAAGATCTAACCCTATAAGCCTTTATACCATGGGTCTCCAATGTGAGCACATTAAAATCCCCTGGGGGGCTTCCTGAAATCCAGAAGCTGGAATCCTTCCCTAGAGTTTCTAGCATAGGAGGTCTTAGGTGAGGTCCCATAAAACTGCATTTTTCTTAAGCTCCCACGTGATGCTGATGGAGCTGGTCTGAGAATGACCCTTGAGAACCACTACCCTACAGAATGTCTGAAGCCCCGCCTCTTTGACTTTCTTTTGGACAATTTTATACTTTGCCATTCATGGCTGGGAGGGAGGACCCGCCAGCTCACCCCTGAGGATGGAGATGATTGAGAGGTTCTGGAGTGGATGAGTGTTTCCATTAGATTCATGACCCTAAACCAGGCCTGTGTGTTCACGAATGAATCCCCAGCGCTGGGAAAGCGCCTGACACAAGGGGAAAGCTCCATCCATATTTGGGGAAAGAATGAATGAATGAAAGTAGTTTCCTCACCAGGAGACAAAGTATTTAAGAAGGATGAGAAACATGTAACAACAGAAAGCACAAAGTAAGGCCGGATACATCAGCTCACAAAATAGTTCCTCTGGGAATGGTGATAAGTCTGGTGACTGGATTGAAAAGCAAATTCATGGGGCGCCTGGGTGGCTTAGTCGGTTAAGTGTCCGACTTTCGCTTAGGTCATGATCTTGCGGTTCGTGGGTTCAAGCCCTGCGTCGGGCTCTGTGCTGACTGCCAGCTCAGAGCCTGGAGCCTATTTCAGAGTCTGTGATTCCCTCTCTCTCTGACCCTCCCCTGTTCACGCTGTCTCTCTTTCTCTCTCTCCTAGAAATAAATTTTAAAAAAATATTAAAAAAAAAAAAGAAAAGCAAATTCAATATCAGGTGGCTGAGAAGCGACATACAGGAAGGTGACACGAAAACATCAAACAAAAACACTTTGCAAAGGGCAGTGGGGAATAAGCTCATAGCAAAATATTCTCCAAGGCCTGGCCCAGAGGCCCCAATGTGTAAAGACAGAAGGTCCTCATCTTCAATCTCGACCCTGTGTACATATACTCCCAGGGAGATGTGAGTCCTTCCTGGCCTCCCAAAGGTGCCTGTCTATCTCAGTCTTCGATGCAGTAACTCAGAAGCTGCAGGGATAAGACTCACTCCCATTCCTTAAGCACTTGAGCATTTCTTCTCCAGCTATAGCAGTGAGACCTTTTCAGTATTTCTTCATTTAATTATTACTACATCCCTATGATATAGATATTTTTGCATCCATTTAACAAGGAAAAAACAGGCTCAGTGAGGTTAAGTAACTTGTGCGGCACTCAGCTCATAAGTCACATAAACAGGATTCCCCTCCAGGGCTGTCTGGTCCCAGAGCCCACGCTCTGTTACTCGGCTTCTCATCACACCGGCCCGGGGGAGGACAACAGACAGACTGCAGATGTAAGCTGGAGTCTGAAGCCCAATTCCAAAACCGGTCAATGGCTGGAGAGCCCTCAGCCCCTCCCAGCCAGCGCAGTAGGAGAAAAGGCCAAAAAGTGGGGAGAAATAAGTGCTGGATTCAGTCTCCTAGTCCCTCCTCCAGGCCGAAACCCCAGAGGTGCAGGTGCAGAGTGAGGGAAAGCCAGGAAGAGCTGGGAAAGGAGTTTTCACGCCCTGGCTCCTCTCTGCAGGTTGGTGGAGGTGAGGGTTGTGAACAAACCACACACACCGGCCCCAGCAGAGTGTGTGCATGAGGGGTGGCTATTCAGCGAGAGAGCCCGGGCCAGCACTCCTGCCTGGACAAAGGGGACCCTGAAGACCCATGGGGGTAGCAGAGGCTGCTGATGCTGAGAGCCCAAGGTAGGGGTAAAGGGAGGTTGCCAAGGAGCCACGGGTGCACAGCCCAGCAAGGCACATAAAAGTGCGATGAGGTTTGGAGAGAGAGACCATGTACCAGCTGACCCCACGCATACACGGGCCCCCCACCCTCTGCCTGCTGGAGCCCCAGGACTCCCTGAGCTCCCTTGCCTTTCCCCATGTCTCTCCATCTGCATACATCTACATAGCAGACAGTATCCGGTGCAGGAGGGCTCTGCAAGCTGAGAATTCATCAGACCCGGTTAAGCCCCATGAGTCTGTTTAAAGCTCCGCCCATCCCTCTGGCCTCCTCATGGGGAAGATCAGCCCAGGTTAAGCAGACAGAGAGGCTGCCTGCCCTTCGAATCCGCATGCCTCAAGGTACCTTCTCTGACCCCTTCGTGTTGCCGGCTGGCATGGGGCTGCTCACTTTTTCTGTGATGTTGATGGGGGGGGTGGAATGGCACGCAGACCCCCAGCCTGTTCCCCCCAACCCTCCTGAGGCTCTTGGGAGTCACCTGACTTCCTCAGGATCTTGGCCCGCTTCCGCAGCTGGGCAAGCAGCAGGCCTAGGAGACCCGAGTCCCGGAAGATGTCGGTGAAGAGCAGGTCCCTGCCGGCTATCCTGAGGACACTCTGCAGGGCCACGAGGGTGCAGGGTGACTCGGGGCTCTCCTTGATCAGGCACTGCACCTTCCTCAGGATCTCATGGGGCACATAATGCAGCTCGAACACCAGGGCCTCCAGCAGCTGGAAGAACTGCTTCTGCACCGGGGCCGGCTTCAGGGGCACAATCTCCACGAACTGCGAGATGGGCTGCAGGGTCCACTCCAGCAGGAAGAAGTTGCGGGCATTCCAGGTCCACATGGTCCTGATGGCTGACAGGACCTTGCTGCAGAGGTCAGGGTTGCTGGCTTTGTGGAAAACATTCTGGAGGACTTGGAAGGCCTGGAGATTCTTAACGGTCACCCCTGCAGATGAAAGAAGGAATAATCCTGCAGGTTATTTCTCCTGCCGGTGCCTAGAAATACGTGCTTGCATGGCCATTGGGAAATAGCGTTCAGTTTTTATTTTCTAGCTCCTGTGGGTAAATGCCTATCAGAAGTCCAGGAAAGCCAGCTGCCCAGAGTGTGAGCAAGGTGGGGGCTGCATTGTCCAAGGTGTGGTGGCTCACCGAGCACTGGAAATGTGCCCACCCAACTGAGATGGTCCGTGTTGTAAAAATACACACTGGTTTCCAAGACATAGCACGAAGGCCAAAACAACGCCATGAATAATTATTTATATTGACCACATATTGAAATGGTAATCTTTTAGGTTAAATAAATTTATTATGAAAGATAAACTGTTTCTTCATATTTTTTTTTAAATATGGCTACTAGACCATTAAAAACTATGCAGTATGTCTTGCATTATATTTGCATTAGGCAGGCCTGGGCTGAGGGTTGGTTTCAATCCATTAAAATCAAATGATGTTGGGGCGCCTGGGTGGCTCAGTCGGTTAAGCATCCGACTTCGGCTCAGGTCATGATCTCAGGTCAAGACTTGTGAGTCCGAGCTTTGTGTCAGGCTCTGTGTTGACATCTCGGAGCCTGGAGCCTGTTTAAGGTTCTGTGTGTGTGTGTCTCTTTCTCTCTGCCCCTCCCCCACTTACACTCTATCTCTCTCTCTCTCCTTCAAAAATAAATAAACATTACTGAGGACTGATGGGTATGGGGGAGAAGGAAAAGGGGGTGATGGGCATGGAGGAGGGCACTTGTGGGGATGAGCACTGGGTGTTATATGGAACAAATTTGACAATAAACTATTAAAAATATTTTTTAATTAAAAAAATTTTTAGAAAGAATGAAATCTGGCCATGTGTAGCAACATGGATGGAACTTGAGGGTGTTATGCTGAGCGAAATAAGTCAGGCAGAGAAGGACAAATATCATGTTTGCACGTATAGAAGGATTAGGAGGAACTTAACGGAGGACCATGGGGGAGAAGAAGGGGGGAAATGGTGGGGGAAAGGGGGAGAGGCAAACCATAAGAGACTCTTGAATGCTGACAAAAACTGAGGACTGATGGATGTGGGGGGGAGGGGAGGATGGGCACGGAGAGGGGCACTTGTGGGGATGAGCACTGGGTGTTATATGGAAACCAACTTGACAATAAACTATTAAAAATAAATAAATAAAAATTAAAAAATTTTTAATTGAAAATTTTAAAGAAAAATAAATAAATAAATAAATAAATAAGGTTAAAATTACCAAGCAAAGTCAGTATCATTTCTAGACAAGCAGCTAAATAAAGATATCTTCTGAAGCCATCGCCTCCTTTCACTCCATCGGAGAACTCCTCGCCTCCAGCCCTTTCTGCCTCAGACCCAGAGATGTTTCTGAAACTCATCTCTGGTCCAGACACTTCCCAGTGTGTCTGCTGGAGTTCTGTCCAAAAGCCCTTCCTGAACCGGCCCTCCAGCCTTGAAGCCTTCACACTCCGGTCATTTCCTCAGACCCCAGATATTTGGGTCCCCATTCTCTCCCCAGGCAGTACTTTCTGCCATTAAACTTCCTCCTCTTCCTTCCCATGTGGGCAACCCCCTCTTAGCCTTGAAACCCAACCCGAATTGGGCATTGTGTGCATGGTTTCCTGACTAACCCTGACAGACCTGACCCACCTCTCTGATGCATTAATCAGCCCGTAATGGAGGACCTTCTCATTCAGGTATGCGTGACAGTCTCTACAGAGGAATTTTAGGGAGCAGATAGCTGCCTGGCCACACGGGTGCCTCACCTGGGGCAGAACAGCTGCTGCACAGAACTAATCAATCAAACAATCAATCAGGTTGAAAGAACTGAGGAAGGCTGACTCCCAGGCTGGGTGGCTGTTTCAGGACAGTCAGCCCTTATATACAAGCACACTTGCGGAGTAAGTCATGCCAGAGGCGGGGGTGGAGACCAGAGGCTCCTGCCGTTACCAAGAGGGTCTTTGCCCTTATTAAGCAAACCTTTCTTCTAAATCCCACCAAGACATCCAAAAAAGTCTAAACGAGAGATTTTAAATCCACAGGTAATCTCCGCAAAGGTGTGACAGACAGGTGCCAAGTGTCGGTTTCCTCACAAAGGTCGGGGAAAGACCTGGGTAGCATCTGTCAGGGCACAGCACCAGCCGTTGCCAGGCCCACGGAAACATAAAGTGACCCACCAGAATCCTCGTGATGGAACTTGAAGCCTTCCAGCTGAGGGTACGTGACACTGTCAAAGACCTTCAGCTCTGACCTCCCGCAGGTGGTCAGCCACACCAACAGCTCGAGGAGTTCCTCCAGGTGGGGGTCCACTTCAGTCTGCACCAGCGCATCGTACCTGCGGGGACAGATGAGGCCAGCTCTCTCTCTCTCTCTCTCCCTCTCCCTCTCCCTCTCCCTCTTACTAAGTCTTATTCCAGCTGTTATGCCAAGAGCAAAAGTGGTTGCAGGTAAAAAAAAAAAAAAGAGCTGAGACAGGTCCTTCCTGTTACCCCTTGGAATAGGCTCATTTCCCCCTCCTGGCTTCTACAAGAAATCTGGAGAAAACTAACCATCTATTTAACCAAAGAAATGTTCAAGAACTGCTATGACATGAACCTCTATGGGAGCAGTAACCAGCTGGTCATGATCCAGCCTAATGTAAAACATGGCAACTCCATAGAAACATTTATTCTTGGTGTGCCTTTGGAGGAAGACCCTCAAGGTGGTGTCATTTAATCACATCCTTTTGGGGCTTCAGCCCCCTCATCCAAATTACCCTTCTAGACTATAAACCTGGCTCTTCAGTGAAGTCTGTGGAACACAGTGGTAAGCCACACCCCACGGATGAGAAGGGCTTCTCATACTCATAGAGCAAAGTGCAAGGGAATACATGTGGCTCTGCCCTTAACCAGCTTTCCCCAAGAGCAATGGAGAAGTTGGAACAATCAAGGAATTTCTTCAATTTTCATCTCTTGGCTTATCCAATCCTTGGATCCAACCTGAAAATAATATGGCAAGGCAGAGTGGAGGAAATTAGTCCTGACCCAGGTCACTGATGTCTTTATTTGGGTTTCCCATGGTCAAGGATTTGAGAGAGAGAGAGAGAGAGAGGTAGTTTATTTGGGAATTGGAGCAAATAATACTACTAGGGGAGAGGGCCTGAGAGGAGGAGGGGAAGGAAGCCAGTACAGGAGCATTATCAAGCAAGTACCTTGTTGAGCAACTGGAGTTTAATGCATGTGGGGGCTCTGGGAGGCAGGGGAGAGATATCCCACCCAAGGGGCAACTTTGCTGGGTATTTCTTCATCAGCTCTTACCAGTCCATGGTTGATGGCTGAGTCCAAGGTTTGCTGACTACTCCGCAGTTCCAGCCCCCAACCATTTCAGCAGAACTGGTTACAACAGTCCCAGAAAGCCTTCCAACACAGAGCTGTGGGTTCTGACAGGTGGCTGACAAGCCAGCATGTGTGCACATGATAATACCACCAAATGAACTTGGTAAAACTACCATCGCAATCCCCATCAGTTCTCAAAGGAAGTGGTTCCCAAACCCCGATGCACTGTGAATTATTTTTGCAATAAAAGTCTCTCTGCCCATGCTCTATGGAAATTTGTTTTCAGAAGACATTCAAAGAAGTCTCAATATCCCTTTCTCCAAAGCGACCCAAATGATATGAGGGAGCTAGACTTTGCCAGTGTCTTCCCCACCAGGTACAACCACTTACCGAAGCAGCACTTTGAGGAGAAGAGGGTAGCCCTCCCCATTCTCAAACTCTAGGAACAGAGCCGAGGAGATGGGGTAGGAGTCCTTCACAAAGCCCAGGATGAGGCTCACAGACTCGCTCACCTCGGGAGCAGGGAGAGCATCTGCGAGCTTGGAGAGATTCTGAAGGGACAGTTTGATGCAATCCATGGCTGCCAGAGGAAAACAACCCTGTTAAGTTTGGAGGCAATAGCTTTTCTGCCACGGTCATTCCCTGCCCCCACTCCTTTATATATCAAGACGTAAGTGAGAATTAATTCAAAATGTTTTCATGCTGGGTCTTGAATCAAGAGGTCTTCCCCATGGGAAGTGTCATCCTAAGAGCCACACTGTGCAGACCCAGATAGAGAGCAGGCAAAACAGGAAGAGGAAGGAAGCCTCTTAACTGTCTGCTCTTAATCCCCAGCATACAGGAGGGACCGGGCCCATTAGGTAATGGGATAGAAGATGAAAGACCTGAGCAATGAGAAAGACCTTCTTAAGGAAGCAACACTGGGAGATGAGCAGAAATCAGCTTGAGAAAAAGTTCAGGGAAGGAAACATGAGTATGGAAGAAGGCGAGGGGCAAAATAGATGGTGTGTTTCAGCCACTAATGTATCCAGGGGCTTGGCACCCAGAAGTGCGGGCCACAGGGGAGAGGAGCAGGGCCAGCTCATCCGTGGGCCCTGGCTGTGGACCTCGCTGGTTACCCAGAGCTGTGAGAAGTCAAGGGAAGATTTGAGTCAGAAGAGAGATGTCACTGGATTTGCACTCTGATGGATCACTGTTTTGAGGGCTCTTTCACCAGAAGCCTCTTCTGAGTACCAGGAAAGCAACGCCAGTGGATCAGCAAAAGCATCCACAAGAACTTGACATATCACATGCTCCGTCCCCCAGCTGCGAGGCTTCAGACACTCCCCACAGTCTGCACGCCAGACAGGGCAGCCCTAAGAGCCACAGGCCTGGCAGGTGACCACCAGGCCAGCCCTTATTCCAGACCTTCTCCTCAGCCTGTATGCCCATGGAAACTACCCATTCCCCTAAGGGGGTCCTGGGCACTGTGCTCCAGGCAGCAGGCTCCCCGCCAAGGTGGGAATTTTATTTTCTAGCTATTGTCTTAGACAGGCTAACAGTAATGACAGTGAAAGACCCCTGTCGTCAAGACACACAGCTTTGTCCCTGGGCTCTCTGACTCTAGCCTATGGGGGTACCTGGGTTGCTGAGCATATTACGATCAGCTCAGCTTGAGGCCATTACCACTGGGCCCTGGCCTCACTGGGAGCCTTGATTCCCTAAACTGGGGCAGACTTTGGGTCCTGGGCTCAGTTCCGAGAGGGCAGTGGGCCTGCTGAACTTGGCCAGCTCTCACCAATTGATGCCCTTTGTCTTGGGAAACCCCAGAAAGATGGCAGATCACAGGGCAAGGGGTTGATATTCCCATTTTACAGATAAAAGAACTGAGGCACACAGGCACTTACATGCGGGAGGTCACTCAGCTAAGAGAACGGGAGGACAGAGCTGGGGTCCACACCCCAGCACTCTGGCCCCAGAATCTACCACCTTAACCCCTACATATGCTGTCCAGAGCAGAGCCTAAAGGAGATTGGGCATCCGCAGGCTTAGGATGTGACCATCCTGTTTGTGAGCTGGGGACCTTGGCAAGTTCTTGTACTACTCAAAGTCTCTGTTTTCCCCATCACAAAATGCCATTAATGTCCATCTCAAAGAGACAGATGAGATAATATACAGATTATCTGTGGTGTGTCTGTTTGATGGTAAATGAGTTCCCTTTTCCTTCCCTCCTCCAGGGGAACACCAAAATAAATAATAAAAACACTTTCACAAAGGAAACCAAGAAAAAGGGTATCGACTGGGCACAGGTGGGCATCCGTGAAGATCCTGTTTATCCATCTCTTTTTTCGGTTCCAAGGTCTCATTGCAGAAAGTGGGCCCATATCCCATCCCTGGTCTCCTGGGGCCATACCCTGCAGGTATTCAATGATGCCAAGGTTCTGGGCCTTGGAGATTGCTCTCAGCACACAGAAGGTGGGCTCCTTCCAAAAGTGGCAGCTGTGCTCCCGAAGACAGGTAGTGGCAATCATGAGGGATTGGAGCTCATTTCCTGATAGAAGTCTCTCCAGCCCCTGAGACTCACTGCAAATGTTCAGCAACATCTGGGGGGGTAAAAAGATGCCTAGTTAGGAAGCCTCCTTCCTATAAGTAACATTTCTTCCCTTCTCCTGAGCTCTGAGGGTAGGTCTCAGGGCAAAGGAAGGGTTGTATGGGTCACCCCCTGCCCCAGAGCAGTATGGTCAGCAAAGGATGACAGGGCTTGGGCTAAAGTCTGCACTCCTAATCCTCTGCAAGCAGTTGTCACCCTTTCCAAATCAGAAAAACAAAGAAGAGTTTGGCTTAGAGAGGTGCCCTTTTACATAGACATGCAGGAAAAAAATGCCATCAAAGATTAAAGTGTAGGATTCACAGAACCCAGTGTTATTTGAAAAGAGATGTGTTCCCAGATTCCTGATTGGCCTTCAAACTCTACTTCTCCTAAGATATGAGACAGATCCTATAACTTCCTCTCTGGACCTTGTGCCCCCACCCACCCAACCTCCCTATGGCTCCCAGGGGGGCTTCCCGTTCTTTCCTGCCAGTTGGGGTAAATCATGGCTCACAGAGTTCTGCACAGACTAGCCCTGCCTCCTCTCTGAAGCGACTGTGTGCAGCCCTCTCTTTGGCTCTTAGTGGTCTAACTGGATCTCCTTTAAGTTCAGCATATGTGGAAAGCTGTTTCCATCTGAATCCAGGAGCCCCTTCTAAACACAGAGACAGAATCCTAGCTGAGCAGCCATGAAGCTGGACTCCAGATCCCACCTGCTGGCCTCTCCTGCAGGTGGCCGTGGCCAGGTGACCCTTGGCATGGATGACTACTTCTGCGCCTGTCCCCTCTCCTCCCCCTTCACACCTGCACCCTGATCTTCAGCTCCTGGTCAATGCCATTTCCTCAAAATACTCTTCTTTTATGCTCTCCTATAAATTAGGTCCCTTTGTCCTCATTTCCCAACACACCTTTCCCTTTTCCTTCAGAGTACTTAAAATAACGGACACAATGAGGCTCCTGGGTGGGTCAGTTGGTTAAACTTCGGACTTTGGCTCAGGTCATGATCTCAGGGTTCGTGGGTTTGAGCCCCGCATCGAGCTCTGTGATGACAGCTCAGAGCCTGGAGCCTACTTCAGGTTCTGTGTCTCCCTCTGTCTCTTCCCTCCCCTATTTGTACTCTGTCTCTCTCTCAAAAATAAATAAACATTTTTTTAAAAAATGGACACAGCTCCTCAGTTATGTGATCCCTTACCTTGTTTGGCTTCCCCAATTCTCTATCACCTCTGGGAGAGAGGGTACTAAGCTTGTTGCTGGGACAAGCAGTCTGTCACAGAGGAGCATGTGGGAGGAGCTCATATACTTTGCGGAATGAAATAAGGAAAACCCTAAGGAATGCGGACATGCCCTACCACTGTAGCTCACATTCTACTCATTCACGGACAGAACCATGAAGGCAAAGATGCACTAGTTCTCTGTGGGACACTGAAAGCCACGTGGTAAAGATTTGTCAACGTGCCCAGTACCACATCCTGGCCACCACTTCGAATATGATTTGTATACAGATAAATGATGCCTCAGTTTCCAGCAAATGCAGCTTAAGGGATAACCTTAAGTAAACTTGTGGCATAACCTCTGGCAGTGAGGATTCTCACTTGCAAATGAGTCTGAAATGGATGTTAATGTGAATGCACATGTACAAAGTACAAATGCATTTGGAAATTCACAAAAGCTCTGAAGCACCTGCTCTGTGAGACACTGTCTGAGGCACTGGCCACTCAAGGTTGAGTAGGACTTAAAGCCCTCCTTAACCTCCCCCCAAGGTCCCTTCCTCCAGAGAGGTAGGATTACTTTTCTGGAGAATACAGCAGGAAATTGCATTTGATGCTTAGTGGCCGGAGATAGCTTCTGGGAGGGGGAAGGAGGTGGCATCATAAAGTAGTCTTGGCAGTCAGATTCCCAGGGTCCCAATCCCAGCCCCTCACCGACTATCTCTGTGACCCTGGGGCCATGTTTACTCACCATACTTTAGTTTTCGTGGAATCACAACTGAAATACTAGACACATCCTGGGATGGACGAGAGGGCTCAGGGAGGGGACAGATGGGAAGCTATGGCACAGGTGGGTACAGGGAAGTACTTAGAAAATGTTGGCTGTTGTTATGCAAGTGCGGTTAGTGCGCTTGCCCTCAGAGGAGGCAGGGGCCAGAGACGAGAGGTTCCAGAGGCTGGGGAGGGCAGGTAGGGCCCAGAAACGCAGCCTGGAGGAAGAGGAGCAGCACACTCTTCTGGGGGCTACGACAGAAATAGCGACACAGGGATGAAATGAGATGGAAAGAGAAGAAAAGGCATTTTCCAAATGCAGAGGATCCTGCATTTGCAGAGAGCATGGGGGTAGACCGATGAGTTGGCTCTCCGGGAGGACAGAGGGGCTTCAGGACCAGCGCCGAGAAAGACGGAAACACCTCCAAGCAGCAGAGCTGGGTCTCGGCCCAGGGGTGTGGAGCCCTCCTCTGACTCACCTGCACAAACATCCTTTGAACTTGAACATCGTTCTCAAGAACCTCCTCCTTTTCCAGAGGAAAGACAAAGAAGAGGTAAAGGCACTGTAGGAGCAGAGCTGGAAGCCCGGATGCAGCGACTCTGCCCAGCGTCTCCTGCAAGGAAAGAGCAGACGTGACCCATGGCCACAGACCCCATGGGACACTTGTCCAACCCAGAGCGGCACTGTCCTTTAGCCAGGAAGAGGGATAACTCTGTGGGCAATGCATTCTCAAGTAAGAATGGGGACAATCATAGGACCCACCTAGGGTGGCAGTGAAGATTAAGGTTCTATGAAGTGTACACTATGTGCTCAATAAACACTGCATCTTTTGTAAGATAAATAATAGAAAGGAAGAAAAGGAGGAAGGGAGGGAGGGACAGAGCAGAAAACAAGGGTTTTCCTAAGTGATCACACTACTGATTTGGGTAGTCGCCTCCTGATTAGGGAACTGGGCACTCAGGAGGCCGTGGCCAATAACAAGTGCAAACACCTAATTAAGGACCCGATCAGCACCCTCCTGTCCCCTTGTTCAGATCTGAGACCTTGCCAAGACCAGAGAAGTCCTACAGGAGAAGACTGATAAGTAGGGTGGCCAGACAGAGAGTAGAAGACAGGAAGTGGGCGGAGAAGGGAACAGCCTGAGTGTAGAACTTCCTGGAGCCTTTCTTCCCGACTCTCTGCCTGCAGCTTCCCCAGGGTCACCGCAGCTCCAACGTCTGTGCACGTATGTGCATGTGAGCACGACCAGCATTAATCTAAAGCCTACTGTCTCCCCAGTTTCCCACCCAAGTGGCTAATATGACAGATACGGTGGTAAAATGAGAAAATGAGAATGGAAGAATGTACCGTCTGGGCCGGAACCAGGAATATGATGCAGGTTATTGGTCCCACCCTTCTCCCTCAAAGCTTCCGGTGCAGGGTACCATCGGCCCCTGCAATTGACACCTGGCTCTGCTGTGACCCTGCCCAGTGTGGCTCCACTGTCCTCCATGCTGCACTGGCTCCTCTGGAAGCCAATCGCTGATTTGTCTCACCGCTTTTAGGGCTGGCTGCTCACCATGGAAAACAAGCCCTTAGGTTACTTTTTACTACCCGACTGTAAACAGTCAGTCCTTCCCCGGGGACAGAAAAGCTCCTTCTCTGGCCTTTGGGCTGCTGTGCTGATGGAGGTCCAGGCAGTTCGTGCAGAGGAAAGGTCACATGATCCTCCCTGCAGTTAACAACTGCACACTGAGCTCCTCTCATTGTTTCAGATGCCCGGCTGATATCTGCGTTCACTGTTAGCCTCGGGGTGGCCACGCCCCCATCTCGTTCCTGCTGTTCCTGATGCTGAGCACTGTCATGTGGTGGGCACTCTCACTAGACAAATGAGTCTCTGGGTCTGCCCTGCCCAGGGCCTCCGGCCATTTCTGCTGATAGCCACAGCTGCCAGGGACTGCTTCTGCCTACAAGGACACCAGCCATCAGCCATCCAGTCACAGGGAAGCCCCAGGCCCCCAGCATCATGGCGGAAGACACGTGCACAACCAGGATGGGGCACCAATGGGAAGGGAAGAAAGAGAAGCCAGCCTCATTTGGGTACTGTCTCCAGGCAGGCACGGGCAGGTGCCTAAGGTGGACTCCCTCAGTGTGAGCCTAGCAGAGGGCAGTAAAGAGCAATGACTCAGAGCACGGGCTCTGGAGTGACACATCAGTCACAGAGGATGCTAACTAACGTGGCTTCATAATCAGACCCAGGGGGCTGGGGGAGAATTTATTGACCTGCATGGGACATGCAGCCTGCCCCGCCACAGAAAACAGTCCATACACATCGGCCACTGTTAATCCCCGCACTGACCCTAGAACGCATTATCCCCAATTCTAAAATTAGCCACACAACAGAGTCACAGAGCGGTGACCCAATTTGCCCAAGGTTACACACAGCTTGTCAATGGTAAAAAACAGGATTCAAATGTGGATTTCAGATGTTAAGTCCCCATGTTCTCTATCAGAAGGAAATTACAGCAGCAGAGATGACAAATCAGTATCATGGGGAAAAAGACACTCCTGAGATGAACCCCTGCCCTTTGCTGGGCCTTCCACGGGACACAGATGAGGAGCTCCCAAGCTGCAGGCCTGGGGAGCCTGGAACTTACCGAATTTGTCCCCGTGAGCACGTATGCCGACTTCAGGAGCAGGTAGCCATTCTGATCCACGTCCCCTTTCCACCGCAGCAACTGCCCTGCTGCCTCCCTTGCTTGCTCTGATGACAGCGCACCAAGGGGAGAACATGTCATCAGCAGGCAGTGCAGTGACCTGCCCTCCCAGCTTGCCCTCCACTCGGCCCCCTTCCCCGGCAAATGTGCCTTAGCATCCTTAGGGGACTTCTGTCTCCTTTCCTCTCCACAGTGCCATCTGAATCTCTACCAAACATCTCACACTCCTCCAGATTAATTTGCCTGGAGGATAGTCTTTATCACATCACTACTGCTCAACAGCCTTCAGTGGCTCTCCATTACCAAACCATTACAAGCTCTTCAGCTATGGGACTTCTCACAATCCAGCACCTTTGCCCCACTTCCTGTGTCCTCCAGCCACCACCCCACCCCCACCCGCGACATTGCAGATTCCTGCATTCTACACTGTGCTCTCCTTCCCCCTAGAATTCCCTCCTGCCCCTCAGCCCCTCCGTGAAACCCTGTCCGGTCTCCAGGGGTCTGCTAGCCCCCCTTCCCTCCTCTGCTGGCCTTTCCCTTTGTTCGCAACATCCTCCGTGACAGAAGTGAGCCTGTAGGGTTCTCCGGAAGGCACCACTCTTACTCCACTAGAGAGCGGAGAGCGGCTTTGCAGGAGTCCTGTGGGGAAAGCGCAGAGCTCTTTTGCTCTCCATACAGTGCTCCCTTACCTGCAGGCTTTCCCACAAGTGCCTTCTGTATTTCTTGAGCAAGCTGGTTAGAAATATCTTCTGCCAGGCTTTGGAGACTGGGGAAGCAGATGATCCCCACAGAGTTCTCCCAGGCCTAAAGTGCAATAAAGAGGCTTCCATCAGAGAAGTCAAAGCCACAGAGCAAGACATGCAAATCACCTTGCCTCTCTCCCTGCCAGCCCAAACCAGGGAGTCAACTCGCTGTCCCCGGTGTAGCCCAAAGGTCACCGAATCACCCACCCTAACAGCTTCCCCTCTACCCCTCCCCTAGTTGCTGTGACTTCTGCAACTTCCATTGAGCTCTGAACCCACATCTAACTGGACCCTGGACATCTGCCCCTGAACTTGTGCTCCTGAAATGTCAAATACACATAATCATAACCATTGCCTTCCTCCCAAATCTGCGGCATCCTGTCTCAGTGAATAGTTCTACCAAGCATCCAGTTGCCCCCCTGGGGAATTCTAAAGGCAATTTTCTGGGCCCCCCTCTGCCTCATGTTCCTTACCCCATCGACTGCTACATCTCACTGATTCTTCTCCTGAAAGTGTCATGTTTCACATATCTGGTGTAGATATCTTAGTTTTAGTCACGCAATTATTTCCCTTAACCAATTCTAAAGAGTGGGATTGTAAGTTACAAGAGTGTGCTTGCTATTTTTTTTTAAATATTTTAGTGCTTTGGTGCACCTGACTAACTCATTCCCCAGAAAACTTTACCTGATTAGCCTCCCCAAGGGCCTACATGGGAGAGGACTAGTTTTTCTTCACCCATGGAGCACTGCCATACTTTTTCGTCTTAAATGAGACAACTTACAAAAGAAAAAAAATCTCATCTCAGTGGAAGTCTTGTGATTACTGAAGTAGATGAAGACTTTAAATGCTTCTTCAATTGTCTGCTTTTACTCTTAGCTTATTATTCTATTAGAGTTTTCACTATTATTTATTTTAAAAAACTCTTCACATATAAAAATATTAATCCTTGGTCCATAGTACTCTAATGAGTTTTTCAAATTTATCATTTTGTCTTTTAATTTGGTATTATTTGCTTTGGCTATACAGAAACTTGAAGTTCACATGAAATGAAATTTCTCAATCTCTTCCTTTTTCTCTGGCTTTAGTCCCAGGCTTAGGAAATTCTGTTGAGTCCAAGTGGTTGTTGCCATTTTTAATCTCCTCTTTCTTTTTGTTTTTTAATTCTTTCAGATTCTTTCTTCTCTGTTCCTTCACTATTTCTATCTTATCTGGTCATCTTTTGCCTTGGACTTTTTCATTCATTGTTTAGGATACTATTTAATAGAAGCCAGTAATTTTAGAATTCTTGTCATTAGAATCTTCTCCCTTTGTACTATTACGTTGTCACAGGCAGAGTTTACAAGTCCCAGGATAAGGAGAGCTCTCTCCAAACCAACAATCAGAGTAGAGTGACTATTCTTGGCACGAGATTTAAGTTCCTGGCAACTTCACCTTCCTGGTTTCCACCTTTTCAGGAAGGCAGGCTGCTGGGCATGTTCCTGGCAATTAGCAGCCTCAACAAAATGCCCTTTTGCTGGACTGCCATCCACAGCTCCCATTCACCAGCCACACTAAATTATATCCCTGCCCAAAGCTGTGACTGAGTTTTTTTAAGCTGAGATCCTCCTTCTAGAAAAGGTGAGGAAACCATCAAAACCCCAGAGGGAAATGTGTTTCCTTGCTGTAGATTCTATATTTATTAAAAAGTAAAAAAAAAAAAAAATTCTATATTAAAAGATGTTACATACAAAGGAAGCAAGACACAGACTGAGTAAAAATATTTGCAGTGCATGTAACTGACAAAGTAACCAGATCCCTACAAATTAATTTTAAAAACACTATTTTTTTTTTAGTCAAGCAAATGAAACAAGTAACTTATAAAAGATACAATCAGGGGTGCCTGGGTGGCTCAGTAGGTTGAGTGTCCAACTTCAGCTCAGGTCATGATCTCATGGTTTATGAGTTCGAGTCCCACATTGAGCTCTGTGCTGACAGCTCAGAGCCTGGAGCTTGCTTCACATTCTGTGTCTCCCTCTCTCTCTGCTCCTCTCCCACTCATGCTGTCTCTGTATCTCTCTAACATAAATAAAACATTAAAAAAATTTTTAAGATATAATCAATAGCAAATTACTAATAATCAGGAAAATGCAAAATAAAACTACAATGAGATAGTCATACTTTTCAGGTTGGTAAAAATGTAAAGCCTGACAATAACAATTGTGGGAAAAGTTAAGAGACCAGGAAACCCCCATGCTCTCCTGATGGAGCACAGCTTGAAAAAAAAAAAACCCTTTGAAGAGTATCTAACCCAATCCAATAAAGTTAGAGGGAGGCACATCCCATGACCCAGCAATTCCTTCCGAGGTATATTCCTTATAGAAATGCTGGCACATGTGTACAAGGAGACATGAACAGGAAATACTGTGCACCTTATTTGTGATTGTGTAACACTGGGGAAAACTGAATGTTCATCACTAGTACAATGAATGAATGATTTGTGGTCTATTTCTGTAAGGGTATTATATAGAACTGAAAAAGAAACAAGAGTTACATGTATCAATAAGGATAGATCCAGAAATAGAATGTTGAGTAGAAAAGGAAATTGCAAAAGTACATTATAGTCTGAGTCCAGAAAAACCTGTGAGTTTCACAGTAATATCACTTATGATTATTAAAATATGTTCATATCATTGTATAATTAGATCTCTATTTGGATATGCATAATATATACCATGTCTACAAAAATGTGATATATATACTATACCTACATATATATACTATACCTACATATAACTCAGCAGGATGGGGATTTCCATTAGAAAAGGACAGAAGGGGAATGAGCAGTAGAATGCATACATAAGTGGCTTTAGTTTATCTGAAATGTTTCATTTCTTTTCCTTTTTAAAAAAAATTTTTTAATGTTTTTTTTAAATTTATTTCTAGGAGAGAGAGAGACAGCGTGAGCAGCGGAGGGTCAGAGAGAGAGGGAGTGACAGACTCTGAAACAGGCTCCAGGCTCTGAGCTGGCAGTCAGTCAGCACAGAGCCCGACGCGGGGCTCGAACCCACAAACTGCGAGATCATGACCTAAGCGAAAGTCAGACGCTTAACCGACTAAGCCACCCAGGCGCCCCTGTTTTATTTCTTTTCTATGGGTGGTGAGTAAATGGATATTTAATTTGTTTTGGACAAAGCTTTGTACCTGAAATTCTTTTTGTTTCTGCCCTATAATATAAATGGACTTTATATTATAGAGTTGCTGCCTTATAATATAAATATAAAAGAGTTGCTCCTTTGCTTTGTAATTAAAAGGAAGTGCATCAGAAATTTGCTAAAACTACAAACATGCTAGGTGAATGTTAAACACCACTGTACACAGTAGACCTTCAACAAATATTTGATAGGTGAGCACATGATTATCAAATCCACAAGATGCAGATTGATGGCCGAATGTAATGCATGCTGGTTCTGAGCCAAGGGCTGAGCCTAGCACTTACTTGCCTTGTTTTCATTAATCCTTACAACAGCCCTTTGAGATTGGTACTGTTATGATTATTCCCACTTTACAGAAACTACGACTGAGGCAGGAGGGTAAGCCCAGAGAATCAGCTAAGCAGCAGAGCGAAGAGTTGACTTCTCTCACTCATACTCAAGTAGTATGTGCACATCCAAGAAATTTATGGCTACTACCTAGCAACCACCTATCACCTGGAAACTTGAATCCCTGGAAAGAAAGAATTGGTCTTTATTTTGGCTGAGAATTTCTCATAAGATTATTTCCTCCCCAGGACTGAGAACTCTGCTATGATATCTTTGTAACAAATTCCTGTGCCTCCTTCCCTGCACTGGCAAACCCTCAAAGACCAATTTGCAGGCAGTTGACTCAGAAGCATCTAGATCGTCTCAAGCAGTGGGATTCCTGCAGGCACTCCACAATAAAGTAAATTGGGCCACTGTGAGCTGAACAGTAATTGTACGCTCAGCCAGATTCTCCCAAGGCTCGGACTCCTTCCTGGGACCACAAAGGGCACTTCTGGAGGCCATGTTAACTCTTTGGGGCCCCTGGGGTGCTGTTTGATGCACAGAAGCAATCATTTACAGAATGGTACCATGGAGACCCCAAAGAGTTAAGGCTGTTTCCAAAAGGACCTAATTTTTCCCAAACTGGGACTTCCATGCTGAGAGAATATTGCTCAATATTTTAAAAAATTTTTACTCACATTATCTAAGCTGCACCATCATGCCTTGTGGCTGTCTCTCACACGGAAGAAAGAGAAAGGAAAATGACGCTGTGGTCCCCAAAGGAAAATGAGGAATGATAAAAGCTCTTGAGGGGCTGGGGGAAAAATCCAGCTTCTGAGTGACAGGACCCGGCTGGTTTTCAAGGATGGCTACAATGTTACTATGCCCTCATTACCACAGAGTTTGTAGGGTTGGTCCTTACTGAAGTTCAAAACATTTCAGAGACTTTATGTGAATTTCCTCTGCTAGTGTAACAAGGTGGACCCTCTCCTTTCTAAAAACTGATGTATCAAAACTTTGCTAACACACCAAAAATGTTTCTCTGAGATGGAAATAAACCGAGCTGCAGGCGCCACTCAGAGGTTGGATAGGTCAGGTGTGGGGGAATGGGCTTAGGAATCCCCTGGGGCTTAATGGGTTAACAAGGCATAGGGAAATAAAAAGCCATAGGATACTCACACCCCACCCGAGCTTGGGTAAACAGGATTGGCACCCTGAGAATAGGACTGTCCAAAGACACCCCAAGAATAGGGAGATGCTGAACCCCCAAAATAGAAAGGGACAGGCAAAGGCCCCAAAGTAGGAATGGGCACAAAGTCTCCCAATACAAAGGTATATGAGGTAAGCGAGATTCGACATGCAGGGCAAAAGTGCCCCTCAATTTAGTCCTAATGCAGAGAAGCTGCTTTCACAGGAGAAAGGGGCCAAGTTAGGCAAATCAAGTAAATTGGACTATAGACCCCTGCGCTGCAGGTGATGCAGCCCAGAGCAGAGATGGGTAACAAGAGAAAAGGTGCCTTGTTAACCCTGAGGTTATTTTCCCCATCTGTCTTCTCCCCTAGGCTGGCTAAGATAAACAGACATGGCGCCTCCTATCTGCCGTCAATAACCATCTG
The DNA here is from genome assembly GCA_017311185.1 of Proteles cristata cristata. Taxonomy (NCBI): domain Eukaryota; kingdom Metazoa; phylum Chordata; class Mammalia; order Carnivora; family Hyaenidae; genus Proteles; species Proteles cristata. Next base: position 951,643 of record JAESUZ010001669.1, on the reverse strand, counting down.
CCCGTCTGCCAGGCGGCAGGATTTTGTTTTATATTGACCCAAACCCCAAATAGTGTATATCTTCAAAAAAATCCCTTTCCCTCAGGCCCATAAGTTGATGTTCACAGTTTCTTTGTCTCTTTGTGCAAGCCCATCACGTTTGTAAGCCTTCTGATCCTAATAAATATGGGGTAAGGACCCTTATTCGGGGCTCTTGTCTTTTCCTGGACATGAGCCATCTCTCTCTCCTGTTTTTTATTCCTGCATCCCACTCTCTTGCTAAAATAAGAGAGGACTCTAGACCCAAAGTCTACGACAGTCAGGGATGGACAAGGAAGTGTATTTGCCTTCACTGTGCCCTCTGGACCCACTACACTTGGGAACGATTATTGATCATCCTTATTTTTCTATTTAATGTAACTTCTTTCTCTTCCATTGTCAGTTGGGTCCACATGTGGCTTATGTTAGAATGATGGGCCTCACTCAATGCCATAAAGTCTGCACCACTGACACGGCTGTTAATCTAAGAGTACCTGTACATATCTGTGTATCTGCACACGTGCACACACACACCCCTGCACAAACACACTCACTTCCAAGAACAACTGACTTAGTGTTCATTCCAATCCCTCCCCGCTAGGAAATGAATGATTCCTTCCACTGTTACCCACTGTTCTGGCTATAGATTGCTCTATAATAATCACCCCAAATTTGAGTGGCTTGTTTTCCTCATGGATTTGCAGCTGGGGCAGCTAACATCCACTTGCAAGATGGCACACTCACATGGCTGGCAAGTTTGGTGCTGGCTGTCAGCAGCAAGTTCAGGGCTTTGGTTCCTTTACACATAGACTTTTACTCAGGGCTGCCTAGACCTCCTCACAACGTGGCAGCAGAGTTCTAAGGGTGATAGGAAGTGTCAAGTGACAGGAAGAGACTGCAGGTCTCTTACAAGCCTGGGCCTGCACATGTCACTTTGGCCCTATTCCATTAGCCAAGCCATCACAAATCCACCCAGACTGCAGGGGAGGGGATGTAGATGTCACCTCTTGAAGGGAGCAATGAAGACCCATTCTCAGCATCTGTAACCTACAACATCCACAGATCTCCCTTTTCCCCCATGTGTCCCACACCCGGTTGTCTGTGTCAGACAGTGAGGAGTTTTACACTAATGGCCAGGCTTTCCCTATCTCGCTGCCTGTTTTTCCTCAAAGTACATATTCTAAGAACAGTCTTCAACAACTACGTCTATAGCTCTAGCTTTCTCCATGTTTCTTATTACCAAATATCTCTGTGCAGTGTGGGGACCTGAAGGGGTTGTTTTTCCCCAAAAGCAAACTCAACCAAAGGCCAGAAGGACCTACCCATGCCTTCATGGTGGGACCTACCCACCAAGAAGATGAATGCCTTCTTCTCCTGGTATGAGATCCTATGATAGGAAGGGTTCTAGAAAGACCAAAGCCCAAGGCTCCTGGCATGAAAACAACAACAGTCCACTGAATCCTTCCTAAAAACTCTGTTCTGCACACTGAGAAGTCATTAGCCCTGTGCTGCTTCCTGTGTGATGCAATAAAACCTCCTTGTCTGCAAAATCCTGTAGCTATCTAAACATCACATGTATAGGGGATGACACCCTTTTTGTACCCAAGGGGAACGTGGATACTAGCCAGGCAGAGCCATATGTCCACTGAGTCATGGGACAGGGAAAGAATCCAAATGAGTTCTGCTCTACAAAACCCTAGCATTGCCCGAGGGAGCCCAGGGGTGAATGACACAGACCTGGCCAGAGGGTCCAGGTTAAGTGCCGTTCCTCACTAACAACTGGGTGACCTTGGCCAAGTTGTGCGACATCTCTAAACCTCTCTTTCCTCATTTACAAGGCTGAGATAAAAATGGCACCCTCTTCATGGGGCTATTACGAGGGCTTATAAACACTAAACAAAATGCCTTAGTTTAGGTAGTTAGAGCTTGGTGACTATTACTAGTGATTATCTGGCTAAGAACTCCTCCTTGACATATGGAGAGGAGCGAGGGAGACTGGTTGGGGGGGGAGAGCCTATATTTCTAGATGAAACTTTCTTTCTGACTCATCCTTTCAAAGCAGTTCCTTGTCGGGGGTCCGATGCCCTGAAATTCCATTAGGCTCTTCCTTATTACCAATAGCATAACCCAAATGTTGAGTGGGTTCACTTTTTAACAACCCCACAGCTATTCTTCACCTTGGGAGGCAATGGGGCTAGAGGTACTACAGAGCCAACCAAGTGGATCCTTGTACTTGCCTAGCAGTTAATGCAGAGTTAAGGAAAACCTTGTGCTCCACTGTGGGCTCTGGGGAATCAAATGTGATAGAAAGCCAAAGAGGCTAAAGGGAAGTTCTTTGGGAAGAAGATATGAAAGCAGCAGCTCTGAGGAGGCCTGCCACACAAAACAATGCCTGTTATGAAATCTCAAGACTCATTAAGTCAAGGTATGTGGCAGCCCCTCCCTTTTCCTCCACCCCTTCCCCTACCCAGCACTTGCACCTGCTTGCTCGCTCTCTCTCTCTCAAAGAAACAAACAAAAAACAATAAAATTCCAGATCATCATTTTCCTTGGGCCCAAAGTGAAAAAAGTCAGGTATAGAGAATTGAGCTCCATCCAACCAAGTAGTCCAAGACTCTTTTATGTACATTCAGCTGTCTCAGAGCCCAATGGGGGCATGGTTGCCATGACAACCAATGCATGACTAAGGCTTTAGCATAACTTTTGAAATCCTCCTATTTCCAAGAGGATTCTTTATAGACAACATTGAAGAACACTGTTTTGTGGTTATAAAAATCAGAACAGAGTGGTTTCAAGGTTGACTTCTTATTCAAGGACCTGTATTCCAATGGATGTTTTTAGTTGTCAGATTTTATCTGCACTATACTGAAAAGGAAAGAAAGAAAGAAAGAAAGAAAGAAAGAAAGAAAGAAAGAAAGAAAGAAAGAAAGAAAGAAAAACAAAAAAAACCCAACTTCTGATTTTCCCCATGTTACTTTCTACTACCAAATTTTTTTAAATTTTGTTTATTTATTTTGAGAGAGAGAGAATTCCAAGTAGGCTCTGCACTCTGCATGGAGCACAAAGCAAAGCTCAATCTCATGACTGTGAGATCATGACCTAAGTGGACATCAAGAGTCAGATGCTTAACTGAATGAGCCACCCAGTTGCCCCTCCATTACCAACTCTTAATTAAGAAGCTTGAGGTCTCTGGCTCTGGTGGAGTTTTAGCAGTTAGAGCTTAACAGAAACAACATTTTTGTAGACATGTAGAGCTTAATAAAACAATATAGATTTTAAGAAATGATAAAAATTCTGCCTCTGCAGGGTTCATCAGAGGTGAGCTCCAGGGACTCAAAACATACCAGATTATGTCAGCAGTTTGGGGTATGGTGGAAATGGTATCTCAAACTACACACACACAGTTAGTATCCTAGAGGCTGATGGAAAGGTAACAAGGACCAGGTCTGCTCTGCATGTGCTGGGAACTTTACAGTCATTACTTAATCTTGCCCTCACAGATTTCCAGCAAAGTGTTATTGATTCAACTTTACAGATGAAGAAACTGAGGTTCACCAATATTTAATCATTTGTTCAAGGATGCACAGCTATGGAGCCAGGACTTGAGACACCTGCTCTTTTTGGCCCATAAGCCCGTGTGTTCAACCAATAGGGCCATTATGTCTCTAGTTGCAAGAACAGGGCCTGGGAGGCATGAACCACTATCGAAGTTTAGTAATAGGAACTGCTTGCTCTGCATGAGGTCACAAGCTCAACTGCCTACAGGTCAGGTAGCATAAATGAGTATTATGTGTTGGGTGAAAGATATTGGGGAATGGGAGACTGGCAGAAACTGAGAAATGGAGACCATCTTCTGTCTAAAAAGGGTGCCCCTAACCATCTCCACCCAATTATCAGTATTGCATCTACCAACATTTTCAAGAGAAAACTGGAAATCTGATTTTCATGTGAAAACTTTTCACTTTGATAAAATGGCCTCGAAGTCATTGTCAGCCCCTACATGCCAAACAACACTAACTGGGAGTTATTTAGTGTCCTCTACACTCTGGATTAAATCCTCCATGACAGTAAAACCTCTATCTGTCTTCTTAACGCTCATAGCCCCCCGCACCAGCACCGGGTAGAAGAGCTTAATGAATATGTGTATAACAAATGAATGAACCTCAAATCAACAATCTGGAAAGACATAAAGAAGGACCAAGCCCTAGCTCTTGAATGAGCGTCCTTTCCAGAGCTATGGCTGCCCTGATGGGTAGGAAAGAGACAAGGCAGTGGCTGAAACCACTCACTTCCCAGCAAGTTTTGGTGGAGGGCAGAAGGTTGCTCACATTTTTCCTTCCATAAAGCAAAGTTGACTTGAGAACTAGGGAAATTGAAACCACCCCCCAGAAGCTGGAGTTATCAGGGCAGGGAGGGCTAGGAAACCTGAGCTGTCTCCTAACCTAGTTCTTTTCCAGTACATTCCCTACGCCCCAGTTATCCAGTCTGTGAAATGAAATAGATGGGGCATAACAAGTCCAAAAGATGCAGGAAAACAACAAATTAATGGATGGTAAATTACTTGGTAAAATTTTTTACAGAAAAACATGCCTAGAAATATGATCTCAAGAAGATTCCCATCGTTGGAGATCCTTAAATATCTCTGGTTAATAAGTTAGATGAAGGATATCAACAAGGGGATTTCCCAATAAAAACCTGCCAAAATCTCCGTCTGCCTTAATCTAGTCTCAAATGTGAAAGGATCTCATATTCTCTGTGCTTTGAATGTAGCTATATGTTCTTTAATAACCCAAAATCAATAGTTAAACAAAAACTAAGTTCTCACGAAAAGTTTCCAATTCTGAAACTTAAACTCCAATATATTCCTCTATAAAGCAGACCTCTTTGGCAGGACCTTTGCTCTGAGACAACAAAGGGAATCTTTTGCACCCAAACTGTCGCCAGCTGCCACTGGCCAGAATGGCAGCCCAGTGCCTGGGCTTCCCTCATGGGCCTGTGACCAGGGTCTCCCAAGCCCCACTATTGTCATGCTGGCATTTGAGGTTACCCACCTCCTCTCTGCACCCCAGGAAACACATTCCCTTCCTAGCTTCAGAGGAGCTGGTCTTTCTCTGGCTCCCGTGTTGGGATTGTGATTGAACAATATAATTTTTTTAAACTAAGGAGACAGTATTACTCAAGAGCCAACTGTCCTTTCCAACCCTTCCTCATCCTGGAGATGAGCTTTGCTTGCCATCTTTATTAAATAGCAAAACACTCCCCTCTAAGCAACCCACCAGGGACCACTTATGATGATATTAAAACCACCAACTCCAGCTTCCGATCATCCCAGAAGTGTTCCCCAAAGCACCGTATCATCGTATGGTTTCAAAAATAAGAATACCGACCTTTAGGAACAGTGGGAGAAGATTCAACAGGCTCTGCTGATGTTCAGCAGGGCTTCCGTGAGCCAACTGCTGGTATTCCAGAAACTTCCTTTCTAGCATCTCCCAGAGAGCAGTGGGACCCGGAGACTGCCCTCCATGTGAAAAGTCAGGCTGAGCAACATCAGGCTGGCCTTCATTTTTGGAACCTGGACACTCAGCTCTGTCCTCAGTCCTTGAAACATCTTCTGCCTCCATGCCTTAGCAAAGCAGATCTGAATTCAGAACAAAAAACAAAAATGTAAAGTCCTGTCGCAGCACTTCCTGATGAAGCTGATTGTGAGACAAGGTACTGTACTCATTCAGTTCAGTTCCTATTGAGGATGGTTCCTCTAAGAATATGAAACTGACTGAAATAGGAAGACTTTTTAAAAAAGAGATTCTGACTTACATGTGACTTATATTGACAATCTCACTTGTGTCAGGCATTGCTTGCTGGACTCCACACAGATTCATGAGAGAGATGGGCACTCTTATTTTCTCTATGTAAGGAAGGAAATTGGCTGGGCCAAAGGCATATGGGCAGGTAGATGTCCAGTTAAAATGCAAACCTTTAACATCAAAGCTTGTTTTTTATTTTTTATTATGTGATGCAACACCGCTTTTAAAAAGCAGAGTAAGTAGAAGTGATATATGTAAACACCTCTCCAGTATTTGTACAAGCATGTAATTCTGTATCTTCAATTGTAACTTCCTCCTACCACACGAGTCTAAAAGGATATAGATTTTTCATTCTCAGCATTATTTGGTTTATATTCAATATTTTTAGAGAACTTTGTCCTCAGAAAGACTCTAAACCCCCATGCTAACTTAAAGAGCTCCTTTATTAGTGCACACACGGGTGATTTGTGCAAGCTGGAGATCGTGGGTCAGTAGACATGAGGACAAGAATGTATGCGATGAAAATAGCCAAAGATTGGGGCGCCTGGGTGGCTCAGTTAAGCGTCCGACTTCAGCTCAGGTCATGATCTCATGGTTTGTGGGTTCAAGACCTGCGTGGGCTCTGTGCTGACAGCCAGCTCAGAGCCTGGAACCTGTTTCAGATTCTGTGTCTCCCTCTCTCTCTGACCCTACCCTGCTCACACCGTCTCTCTCCCTCTCTCAGAAATAAATAAAACATTTAAAAAAAAGTTAAAAAAAAAAGAAAGAAAATAGCCAAAGACTGATTTGCCAGATGGGTAACCTTGAGAAGGCACCTTTATTTGCATCCTTGACTTTTTCAGTTGTCCCAGTCTTTAGTTGAGTCACGACTGACTCACAGCACAACAAATACTTGTTTGTTGTTTGTCAGGAGTACAGGAAACTCCAAGTACAGCCCAGAATGTTCAGCTTTCTTATGAGAAGCCCCTCTCCAACCACAATGTCACCAGGCAGGACTCCATCCTGGAGTCTGCTTCGTGACCAACAACCACCAATAATGGGGCAATGACCAGACGGGTGGGCACAGGAGATGGACTGGCCAATAGTTCGCTCTGGGCTACGACATCTGAGGGGGTATGTCACACTTTATTTTTAGCCCAGTACATACCCCCCTGCAGGCTAGAACGGGGGTGAACTAAGGGTCATGTGACCAGACGAACTATCCCTCTTTGAATCATTCTCCCCCTTTATGTACACAACTCCATGAGTCCCTGATGCTTCTTCCAACACGTGCACTTACTACTTCATTTTCTTGTTACAAAAATCATGTAACAGTTCATGTCAAAGTAGGAAGGAACAGAGTATCAGGAAGCATATCAGGTATTGAAGTAAAAAGCAAACCGGCCTTGAAAATTCCCTGAGTGGACAAAATCAGTTCAGTCCGACAAGCAAAGCTTAATTTAACTTATTTTGCAAACCTAACTTGATCTGAATCATTTCTTGCTTAGACCTCTGAAAATCAGAAACAAAACTTAAACCATTTTCCAAGACTGATACGAGGCAACCGCTGACCAATTTCCTGTCATTTCAGAAAATTCTAATACTGTAACCAATCACTGTGAAAAATAATCAGGGCCCTCTCCCTATATAAGCTGCTTTATAACAATATACCCCTGAGCAAAGTGTTTCCACTTGGCAAACTTGTCTTTTTTTGTATGTGCAGAGTCAGTTTTCACTGATTAGTACTTCAGTGATTCATTGGTTTTACTTTGGCTATTTCTGAGCCTGCGACACTAATTTGTCCCTTCCCAGAAAATGATTGTTGATATTCCGTGTTTATCTATGAATATGTTGTTTGATTTAAAAACAAACAAACAAACATAAGCATAAGGGCACCGGGGTGGCTCAGTCAGTATCCAACTCTTGATTTCAGTTCAGGTCATGATCTCATGGTCTGTGAGTTCCAGCCCTACATCGGGCTCTGCGCTGATAGTGTGGAGACTGCTTGGGATTCTCTCTCTCTCCCTCTCTCTTTTTTCCTCCTCTGCTCGTGCACTCTCTCAAAATAAATAAACTTTAAAAAAAACCATGCTCCTAATATTGTTGAAGCAAACTTTTTATTTATACTTTTTGCTTTTGATAGTTGGTTAGCTGGGGTTTAATAAGAGTTTTATTGGTTTCCTTTGTTGGGTTGACCCTCAGGGGCAGGTGGTGAGGTGCCACACATTCCAGCACAGTCTTCCCTGAGCTGGACCATGCTCCTGGCTGGCTTTGTCAGTTTATTCACTTATTTTTTAGCCTTCCTTTCCCCACTCACATTCCCTTCTTCCCCATTCCACCCACCTCACCTGCTTAACAAATGGGTCTTTATAAAACATGACATAGGCGGGGGGCTCCTGGGTGGCTCAGTCGGTCAAGCACCCAACTTCTGCTCAGGTCATGACCTCACAGTTCATGAGTTAGAGCCCCATGTCAGGCTCTGTGCTGACAGCTCAGAGCCTGGAGCCTGCTTCAGATTCTGTCTCTTCTCTCTCTCTCTCTCTCTGCCTCTCCCCACCTTGTGCCCTCTCTCTCTCTCAAAAATAAGCCTTAAAAAAAATGACACCAGTGACATGATTTCTGAATACAGGCATTTTGAGTCCATGAATGACCTGCATCTTTTCTGCAGCTCACTTTTTCACTCAGCATTGTGCCTTGAGACCTAGCATGTGCCTCTGTGTTTGTCAGCTGTGTTCCTTCCAACTACTGCCCCATGTTACAAAATGGGCAACGCATGCCTCTTTGATTTTTCGCTCCACAGTCATGGCCAGATTGCCCATGACTTCCTGTACTACACTCCGTTTTCTCCCAGATATTCCCATGTGAGCCCCTTCATGGGGCTGTGCTAAGTCAAGGGTATACACCTGCTTCATTCAACTAAATACCATGAACTAAGATGCTTCCAGAAAGCTGGCACCAGGCCACACTTTCCCCACAGGCTCCTCTACCATCTCACCAATTACCCTCGCTCTAATGTTTGCCAATCTGATTGAAGTAAAGTGATACCTCTTTGTCATTTTAATTTGCATTTCTCTAAGGAGTCTGAGCATCTCAGATGCCTGTTAGCTCTTTGCAGCTCCTCTTCTGTGAACTGACTATTCATAACCTTTGCTTGTTTTTCCTTGACTGTCTTTTTCTTGTTGCTTTGAGAGAGTATATTCTATTTTTTTTAATGTTTATTCATTTCTAGAAGAGAGAGAGAGACAGCGTGAGCAGGGGAGGGTCAGAGAGAGAGGGAGTCACAGATTGAAACAGGCTCCAGGCTCTGAGCTGGCAGTCAGCACAGAGCCCGACACGGGGCTCGAACCCACGAACTGCGAGATCATGACCTAAGCGAAAGTCGGACGCTTAACCAACTAAGCCACCCAGGCGCCCCTGAGAGAGTATATTCTAGAAATTTGTCTCTTGTTGGTTTTACAAATCACAACTATCTCTTCTCAATCTGTTTTTCTTATAACGTAGTTTATCATTTTTTTGTCACAAAAAAGTATCATGAATCTTTTCCATGTTGCTAAAGGTCCTCTATATCTTCATTTTGCTTTATTTGTTATTTATTTTTGAGAAAGATAGAGAGGGTGCAAGATGGGGAGGGACAGAGAGAGAGAGAGAGAGAGAGAGAGAGAGGGACTCTCAAGCAGGCTCCACACCATCAGCACAGAGCCCAACATGGGGCTCAAACTCACAAAACTATGAGATCATGACCTGAGGTGAAATCAAGAGTCAGATGCTTAAGCGACTGAGCCACCCAGGGGCCCCCCGTCTTCACTTTGAATGACTTACGGTGGCTGTAGAGCCATGCTGATCGTTCATATCATTAATCCCCTAAACTTGGGTATTTAAGTAGCTTCAAATTATTCACTACTATAAACAATACTATAATGATAGACCTTGTGTCTAAGCCTTTCCGTATAGCCATGATTAAATAATAGATTTAATACATTCTTAAAGCCCCTAGAATGGGAATAGCTGGATCTTGACACATATTTCCAAACCACTTCTCCTTAAACATTGCATAAATGTATAGGCCTCTGACCAAGAAGTGTTCACACTTCCTTACTTGTCATTTTTCAATTCCTGCTCATTTGGTAGGTTGCAAAGCAACAGCATCATGCTCCCCGCAGGAGCACGTGCCCACACACAAAAACGATGGCCTCTCTGTTGCATCTTACCGCATATTCTGCGGTACTCTTTCTGTCTGGCTGCAGCTCAGTCTCCTTCAGGGCCCCCCGCAGTGGTTTTCTGGAGTCAGATGTCAAGTGGTCTCATTTCCTGCCTTCCCTATAGAAGACCTCAGCTACTCCCCTGAGAGCCATGTATGTATGTAAGTCACTGCACATATGTCAGGGGTTGGCACAGTGTAGGTGTTCAATGAAATGTCACTGTATGAATGAATGAATGAACCTATATGTTGATGGCACCCAAATCTTTCTCTCTGTAGTTTAGACTCCTCTTCACAATAAGTATTTTCCCCCTCGCTCCAAGAGATCTCTACTTAGATTTCCTCCAGACGCAGACAGTCCCTGTGTCCAAATCACTATCTCCATCACCAACAGGGCCAGCACAGACATCTCAGTGCACAGGATGGCTGATAGAGCCATGTGTTGCCTCCACCCGGTTTTGTGGCCACACCTCTGGGCGCTACTAATAGATTTATTCGATAACATGCCACAGTAGGCTTGGCGCCACACCACATTTTCAGAATAGGCAGGTGAGAAGATAAAGTGAAAGTGTGGTCCTGGGGAGAGTGGCTGGATGTCCAGGGGAGATGTCAGAAACCACTCCAGATTTCCTCTGAAATTAAGAAGCCGTATTTACTGAAGTGAAACACTTGAATGACATTTCCTTGAATAGAGATGTTTTAAAAACAAGAATTTCTAACAAATGTGGATCCATGGAATCCCATGGAAAAGTTGTCTAATCCACATAGCAAGGTGTGGCCATCCCCTCTCTTGGTTCAGTTTTATTTGCAAAAGGGAGGTAACAGAGTAATTGACCTCTCAGGGCTACACAAAGAACGGCAAGAAGAAATCATTCTAATCCACTTCATTGTCAAAAGTGCTTTCTTGTAAGAAGGTGCTAACACTTTCGATCCAGGACAAAACAGGCTAAGTTGGAGGGAGGTGCACTGGGGTGGGGCTGGCATTCGAGTGAGGCAAATAAGATACTCACTTCCGTCACAAGATGTAAGGGGAATGCCAAAAATCTCAATAGTCAGGAAAAATAACATTTTAATGTTATTTTGGCCTTAGTGACTTACAGTCTCCAAGCCTCAATGCATGCACCTGTAAAATAGGAACAATATCTTCTTACAAGGCTATTGGAAGGGGCGCCTGGGTGGCTTAGTTGGTTGAGTGTCCAGCTTCAGCTCAGGTCATGATCTCACAGTTCATGAGTTCAAGCCCCACATCAGGCTCACTGTTATCAGCACAGAGCCTGCTTCGGATCCTCTGTCCCCCCTCTCTGCCCCTCCACCACTTATTCTCTCTCTCTCTCTCTCTCTCAAAAATGAATAAACCTTTCTAAAAAAGAAAGAAATGAATTTGAAAAATAAAACAAGGTTGTGGAAAGAGTTCAGAAAGTGAACATATGAGGGGCGCCTGGGTGGCTTAGTCCGTTAAGTGTCCGACTTTCGCTTAGGTCATGATCTCGCGGTTCGTGGGTTCGAGCCCCGCGTCGGGCTCTGTGCTGACTGCCAGCTCAGAGCCTGGAGGCTGTTTCAGAGTCTGTTACTCCCTCTTTCTCTGACCCTCCCCTGCTCACGCTGTCTCTCTCTCTCTCTCTCCTAGAAATAAATAAAACATTAAAAAAAAAAGTGAACATATGTGAGAGCACCTCCAGCACAGGCTAGATGTGTGCAAAGTGCCTGTTCCTCTTCCCCTGTGCACCCACTTGCATTGTGTGTGCTGCTGCCTTGAGGTTCCTAAAACCTGCCTACACTTCCCAGAGAAGCCTAAGTCCGAATAGCCCTCCGTGGGTGTGCTCTGGGGCCTCAGTCACTTTTGAGGGTCCAGCCCTGTGGTCCAGGCAAGCTGCCCCCATCCTAAACCTAGTTTCTCTTCTGAATCACCCCCTCCTTGCTTGTCTGCTGAGTGTATCCAATCTTAGATTTTCTCACAAGGCACTAGTTCAAATGGACAGCAGGACACTAAGTGAATGAAATCAAGGCCTTAGGGGTTCATCCGGGAGAGCACAGAGACAAGGCTAGAGGTGGGGAGCTGGCCATCTTGAAGACAAAGAATGGGAACCAGAAGCTGGAGCGCTGGCCCCAAGAGCCAGCCCCAGGGCAAGTACAAGAACATGTGCAGAGAAGCCCTCCTGTGATGAGCATTCCTGTGGACAATGGGGGAGGTGCATATGAACAAGTGGTGCTGGAGGCTTCCTGAGCCTTGACACCCAGTTCCAGTGCAAGGACCAGCAGCCACCAGAAGTTTGGCTGCCCCAAGCCCTCTCCAGTTGACAAGTGTCCCCACCTCCTCCATCAGCCAAGGGCTGAAAGTACCCACAGGCAGAGAATAGCAGAGCCCAGGGCCCTACATCCTGCCTCAAATGACTTGGTTATTTCCAGAAGCTGAGAAATTCCCCCGAAGACTAATATAGGGACCCTGATTGACAGGAACTGGACAGGTTGCACCTGCCATGACCCTCAACACTTCCTTTTTCTGATTCCAGTCCAAGCACTCCTGGCTAGCACACACCTCTGCGGTTTTGGCAACAGCAACAGAATATGGGAACTTACTGTGTCTTGCAGGAGGGCCCCTGGTTCTGTATCTCACTATGTGTACTGACTTCCACATTGCCAAAAATGGTCAGGGAGCAGTTCCCCGGGCCAGATCCTCAAAGCTTAGCTGTAACTGAGCTGTCACTGTCTGCACAAAGGCATGAGCCAGGGACAGCATGGGTGACAAGAAGCCCAGCCCCCATAATCAGGAGCTGCTCCATTGTGGGAACGCATCTGTGGCTCGCTGTCCACTAAAACACAGGGAGGTGTTGCTTGAGTACACGTGGCCATAAACTGAACGAGCATCTGCTGACAGTCATCAATGTTCTGCAATCTTAGAAAACTTGTAAGGTAGGTATGATTATTCCCATTACATAGATGGGGAAAGCGAGATGCAGACAAATCGACATTCAGAGCAAATAGCTAACTTATCTGAAATCGAACTGCTAATAAGCATAAGAATCAAGGACAAACCCAGACTTCTTGACTTCAATGCCCTTCATCCCCTTCTGCTGATCCAGGTTGGCTTGACACAGTTATCAACAATGGTAAGAATATATCTTGGGGGTACCTTAGGCACTAGCTGAAAACTCTAGGAGTCCCCTGGCTGGACTTGCAAAGGTGTTGCTGATCCCCGGCCCAACGAGGTCTGGTGCCAGGTCTGCTGTGTGGCCCCAGCTCACAGAACAGGACCCTGTGATTTCACTGTCCCCACAGGTAAGAGCTGATCTCTGGGAACCACAAGGCCAACAGTTGATTAGCACGGGCACGAGGGGGCCACCAGCTGGCCAGCCACTCCTGGGCTCCCACCAGCAGCATGCCCAGCATTAAACACTCACCCTCCAGGTGAAGCCACCAGAACTGTGGGTCTCTACAGCTTTCTCTGTGTGGCGGGTCGTTTGATTATTAAACATGTGCAGAGCGGAACTGCCCCTGGTCCACACCCTAGACTTGAAAGCTCACACTCAAGGGTGCAGGGAGACCAGCAAGGAAACAGACAGCGTGGGGTAGGTGCTGGGTGGGGAGGAGCCTGGCTGCGGGGCACAGCAGAGGTTCGTGGCCCTGTCTGAAGAGAGTTGTGATGGTCTGGGAAGACTTCTTAGAAAAGATGGTGCCCATGTCAGGCACTGGGAGAGGAGAGGAGGAGTTGGTGCTCTGGAAGCCAAGCACTCCAGGCAGTATGTGTGTTCAGGGAAGAGGGTAGAGATTCAAAGAGGCTGGAGCACAGGGAGCAAGGAAGGGGAAGGGCGTGTATGGCAAAAAGAATGCCAGTAATTTCCTTGTCATGTTCCATGCTGTGAGAGTTGCTGTGGGGTTCTCAGCATTGAGTGATGTGGACCGTGTAATGTGACCCCTGCTAGATTCTGGGCCTACCCAGAGGGCTCAGTCCCTGCCCCCAGGTGCTCACAACCTGAGGAAGGGGGTGGGGGCAGGTAGAGGGATGCCACAGTACAATGCCTGCAGTACACCCTTTAAAGCAGGAACCCAGAGCAAAGGGCACAGAGGAAAGGAGCTGGTTATTTGGGGTGAGAAGGGGTGAGGGTAGGAGATGGTAGGAGGGGTGTCACAGAAACAGGGGCTTTAGAGAAGGAGGCTGAGGGGAGAAGAAATAAGCCCATGGATGGGTTAGAGAGAACCGCTCCCTGAGGAAGGACACACAAAGGGATGAAGAGGTGAGGTCAAATTGCAGGCGGTTTTGTGTCACTGCAGGGGGGGGGGACGGTAATGGGGTGGAGATTATATCACAAGGAAAGGCTCTCCAGACACTAAGCTGCCTCCATCTCATTCTTCATCTTCCAAATTCTTGGGAGGAGTGAAACCACCAGGAACTTTGAAGCATCCTTTACACTTCTCATACCACTAGTTAAGGTTCGAGAGATGAAAACATTTCCAAGGTTGGTGAGCTCACACAACCTTCCTGTTTAGCTTGTTGAATTTCAAGTATAATTTGGTTAGAAAATAAATAGAAAAATCACTATTTAAACCTGTAAACATATGTGGAAGTATGCATTCCTGACTTGTGAGGAATTAAGCAACTCCTAAGTCTAATGGAATGAATTAGTATATTAAAGAATTACAAAAAAAGCAAGAGCACAAATTGCCGACATCACCCGTAAAGAAACCTACTAGTTTTCTTGGGCTCCCTTTCCTCTACCAAGCTAGGCAGATCTGGATCCAGAAAATTCTGCTCTCGGGCTAATGAGAAAAAGAGACATTTTCAGATGCAACTTTCTCCTGTGATGCTTTTTCACCAAAATGCAAAGGAAATTCATTACTGGCAGCCAGGAAGCAGGGGTGTGAGACCCTTCTGTGACTGGCTACCCCACCTATAACATAAAGCACCGGGACTAATGCTCCTTAAGGGTCTGCCCACCAATGAAGGTTTACTTTCCAAATTAGCTTCATGTTCAGAGCCTTCACATTTCTCTTCTGAGACCTGGATATGTGTTTAACTAGAATGAGTCTCCTACAAGCTAGTCAATTTCTGGATGTGTCAGGATTAATTTCTTGCCTAGACTTGATTCTTCTACATGCACAGGAAATGGGAAAATGGCACTGGGAAGGTGAGCCTACTGCTGCTTCATCTCTCTCTCAGCCTTGCCACAGCAGGCCTCTCTGTCCCCCCGATGTCTCCCACTCACCCCAGAGTGTCCTACTGGGGAGCACAGCCCCATAAGGTCACTCCCTTGGTTAACTGTCCTTAATGGTTCCTCATTTTCTCAAGGAACACTCTCAGGCTCTTGGCCATCAATGATATGGTCCAACATCCTTCCTTGCCTGATCTCCCACTGCACTCCCAATGAGGTCTGGCCAAATGAACTGGTCACTCATCATCTGATCCTTTGCCTTTACTCTGGAGTCTCTCTCTGGGATGCCCCTCCCTTGGCTCCACATAACGCAATCTCGCCACCTTCCAAACACAGCTCCTGGCTGCTTCCTTGGCCAGGCATTTCTGATGCCCCAACCAAGAAATAACCCTCTTCTCTCCAACTTCCAAACTCCTGCTATCACCCAGCCATCCTGTAATTAGAAAGTAGTCACTGCCAGCATGTGACAGCACTTCTCAGTCGTCATTGCTACCTCCATCCTACAAGACTTCATTTAGTAATTACATATTCAGGGTTATGATCATTTCCAGGCGCAAGTGGAAGGAGGACCCCAGGAGTAAAAGACACTTGTGCACAGTCACGGTGTGTGGACTCCAGCAGATTTAAAGTGAGCACTTTGTAATTCCCAAATTTATCAATACCTGCTGCCTGAAATAGCCGCGGCAAATATCACTTTCTTCCTTGTGTGATCATTATTCTTGGATATGCTTTCCCTTTCTCATTCCTCCATTTCTTCAATTCTAAGTTTCTATCAGTTATAAAATGCCACAATTATGTAATTACTTTGAGAGGGAGGCGGCCGTCACATTAAATACGCAGGTCAAAACTGAGATTATTCAGACACTTCAAATGTTGTAAGGGAAGAAATATTTCATGGAACCAAGGTGATATTTTAGACAGGAGATTCTGAGAGAGATTCCTTCCCCCATGCGGAAGCCGTGGACTCATTCTGGACCCATCCACTGATTTACAGAATTAAATGTTTCCTAGAGACAGGTATGTGAAAGGAAAAGCTAAAGATTACAAGACTCTGTATTCTGATTGCAGAGTATTGCCCCTGCTTTGTTTGTTTGTTTCCCTTTTCAATATCTGGACCTCCACCCATCCAATCTCCTGGCTCTCTTCTCCCTTCGCCTTGTTCAACCGTGGTGGCACCCCTTCCTCACCCACATCGGGGCAGTTGCTGCGCATGCGCTGGGTGCACTGCAAAAAATGCAAGCTTCGGGCACCTGTGGAGGAGGCAGATGATCCGCCGCAACGCCACCCCAATGAAGGGCATACATTCTTTGGGCAGAAACACAGAAAAAGAGCCCTGCCTTTAGTACAGGCATGTCCCAGCCTGCTGCTTTCTGCACATGGGGCCCATTGCTCCTTGATCTGGTCCACACCCAAAGAGCCAGAGGAGGAAGCCCGTGGGCTCGCTGTAGCATGCTCTGACCTTACTAAGTCCTGGTAGGCTCTGACCAACCTCATAACACAGTTTCTTCATGTATACATGCCTTTATTCATCTTCGCCTGCCTATTTCTTCATATTTTGTGCCTATCTTTTTAAACTGTTATCCGAATGCTACTTGGGCAGCTTTCTTCTTAACATTAAGTTAAAAACACAAAAATCAACAAGTATGTCCCTTTTTTTGCATACTATATTTCACACGGAAGCATATTTTACTTATAACCAATGTATAGGCATTTTCATTGTATCAGTTGTCCATCGTCATATCATAAACATAGTCTATGTTGCCTTTACCCATTATCTGTTCAATGACCAAGAATTGTGCTCTTGGTCGATTGCTTGCAACTGACTCTCTCATTCCCTAATAATTGGTTGCCCTAGGCCCATTGCTATCGGCAGTGCTGAGATAAAAAGGATCCCCATGCAATCTTACTGTTTACTGTGAATCACCTTTGCAAAGACGCAAAGATGAAGTCTCAAAAGAAGGATTAACCATTTGCCAAAGGGGAAGAGCAGTTTTCACACTTCTGCACAAAGTTCACTAATTCTTACCAGAAGTGTTTCCTCAGTTCGCAGTGAGGACAGGGCCTAATTCAAAGCTCAAGGGCTTTAAGTTCAAATCCCAGCTGAGTCTCTTACTGTCTGAGAGGGAAGGACCTCTGAGCTTCCATTTCCTCATCTGCAAATTGCGAGT
The DNA here is from genome assembly GCA_017311185.1 of Proteles cristata cristata. Lineage (NCBI taxonomy): Eukaryota > Metazoa > Chordata > Mammalia > Carnivora > Hyaenidae > Proteles > Proteles cristata. The sequence goes on along the minus strand of JAESUZ010001669.1, from coordinate 934,329 downwards.
AATGAAAGTGATCTCACTTGGGGGATTAAATAAGTTACTAATTCCAGTGCTTTGCCCAGTGTCTAGTTTACTGTACTTACAGTTATCTATTCTTCTATTAGTAATCTATTCTTCTTACCCTCTATCCTTCCTTTCTTCTTTGAATTATCTGGGCCAAGTGACTTTTCACTTCTCTAGCTTCCACCCTTCTTGAACTGTTTCCCACAAAAACCTCTGGCCGTGGAACATGAAGTACCTCTTAAGGGTACTGCCCTGAAGAAATACAAAGCCAGACACAAGTTCAAGCCACATGTGTAATTTAAAATAATCTTGGTAGTCACATTTAAAAAGTAAAAGTAAGGAGCACTTGGGTGACTCAGTCGGTTAAGTTAATCCCACTTCAAAAAGTATCTAGGACTCACCACTCTGACCACCTCTCATTATGTCTACTATCACCTTGGGGCCAACCACCAATACCTCTAGCCTGAATTGGTACAAAGCTTTTTATCAGATAGTCTTGCTGCCCATAAAACAGCTAAAATGATTCTTCTTTCAAATGCAAGCATACATCAGCGAGTCAAAAAGGTGTATTTTTAGTGACAATTAAAATGATATAAAAATATACACCACTTAGGAACAACTCTAGACAAAATATGCACTATCTTATAAAGAAAGCTATAAAATGTTATTCAAATATTTTAAAGAACATCCAAGTAAATGAGGTTACAAATCATGTTCATGAATTGGAAGAGTCATTTTCATAAAGATATCATATCTCTCTGAATGACATTTTCAACCAATCCTGGACATAGCTTTTTTGTTGAATCTGATAAACTGTTTCTAAAATCATGTGAAGGAAGAATGTACCAAAAATGTCAAGACAGAATGGAAGAAGAAGAGAAAAGTAACAGGATTCTTTTCAGATATCAAAATTTTTTCTAAGCCTAGAGTTAATCATATCATATACTATTCACAAAGGGATCAACAAATGAACAGAACAGAGAACCCAGAAACAGACCTACATATACACGACATCTTGATTTGTGATGGAGCAGATGTAGATCACTGGCTAAACAATAGCCCTTTTAATTAGTAGACCTAAGATTCTTGATTATCCATATGGGGAAAAACAAAGCAAAATTTAAAAAAATCATTTTTAGATGAGACAGAACACTTAAATATGAAAGGCGAACTTATTTAAAAAAATAATGTAAGAGTAACTTTATGACTTCACAGTGGAGGCGGATTTCTTAGAGAGCATATGTGTATATCATAAAAGAACATATGAATAAATGAAGCTTATTTGAAATTAAGAAACTTGGTCATTAATAGAAATTGCAAAGAATATATGGAGACAATCACAAACAATAGACTAATGTTTACAATATACAGTTACAATTTACAACAGAGGCTTAATATCTGGACATGTATTAAATTATGGAAAATCAACAGAGTAAAGACAGATGGCCCCAGGGAGACATGGGCAAATGATTTGAACATAAAAAAGAACCCAGAATGGCCAGTAGGCATATAAAGAGATGCTCAACCTTCACAATTCAAGAAATGCAAATTAAAAACATAGATATGTTTTCATTTTCACTAGATTGGCAAAAATTAAAACTCCAGCCATATCAAATGTTGGTGAAAATGTGGAGCAACAGAAACTTCAATGTGTTGCTCATGGGTGGGTAAAATGATGCAATTGGTTTAGAAAGCATTTTGGTATCATCCAGTAAAGGTGAAGATATGTAAACTCCGTGACCCACCAATTCTACTTTTAGGGGATATACCTTAGGGAATCCTCACACATATTCTGGAATATATGCACAAGGAGAGCCCTGGCAGTACTTACAAATGCTGATCACCTAGCAGCCTATAATAGAAAAACAAAACCAAAAGCCTAAAAAAAAAATCCCAAGTGCCCATTATCAGCACTAACTCAGGGAAGTACACTGAGATATATTTATACATAACAGAATACTATACAGCAAGCAGTAAACATGAATGAATTAGAGGCACGTGCAACAATATGAAGGACTTCCAGAAACAACATTGGGAGCAAACAAAGCAAGTCTTAAAAAAAATATTTAATTCCTATTTACAAAGTTCAAAAACATGCAAAACTCACATGTATTTAGCAATTTAAATATATGAGGTAAAAATATAGAGAAAGGCAAAAGAACAATAAGCCCTGAATTCTGAGAAACCGTGTTTTCTGACCAGAGAGAGAAAGGACAAGCCTGTGAAGGACCTCAGAGATGCTAATGATCTTTCTTTTAATTTTTTAAGTTTATTTATTTACTTTGAGACAGAGAGAGAGAGCACAGGGAAAGGCAGAGAAAGGGAGAGAGCAAATCTCAAGCAGGGCTATATGGGGCCTGAACCTACAAACCATTAGATCAAGACATGAGCCGAAATCAAGAGTCAGATGCTTAACTGACTGAGCAACCCAGTCACCAGTCTCTTTAAAGAACACACTTGGGTGATACTTTTTATACCCTATACACTGTTTCTAAATTTTCTATAAACTCAACATTGAGAAGCTCCCTAAGTCTGAGGGAGTACAGCCCAGGAGCTCACACCGAACAGGAAGGCCCTCCTCCCCTCTCTGGCTAGGTCACCTGGCCTGCCCCTCACTGCTCTCTGCCCCACTGGCCTCCACCAGGCCCCCTCCACTGCACCTTGACATACATTCTCCATTCCCCTGCCAAGAATATTTCTCAAAAACCACAGGGCTCAGACTCTCCCTTCCTTCAGGCCTCCACCCAGAAGGCATGCACATTCCGGGCCTCCTGACCCCCTACTCCCAGGCCTTGGCATTCCATCCCACTTCAAGCACTCCAAGCACAACCGACCCCGTCCACTGGCCCTGAGGCCTTTAACAGTGCCTGGCAGGAAGTGGCTCTCAATAAGTATTTCTCGAAATTTCTTGAATAATTAAATGAATGATTATGCAGAAAGTCATGTCAGCATCAAAGTTTCCTTAGGAGGAGTAATACTTGAAATCCTTAGTTGCTGGCTTAGCTCCTCCTGGCTTCACAGAAGCTGGGACAAAGGATTGGGTCAGTGTTCTATAACGTATGATTTCAGGAGAAGAGAAAAGCAAATTCTTTGCAAGCCAGAGTGTCCTGCTGAATCAGCAAATGTTGGTGTTTCTGTAGTTTCATGTGGTAATTCACATGAGGAAAGGGAGGCACCAAGAGGCACCTACTTACCAGACCCCCGGGGAGTGACCACAGGACCAGGTCACAAAGCTACTAGCTCTCTGGGTGACCAGGCTGAAACTGCCCACGCTGCTCAACACCCTTCGGAGGCCCACACAGGGGGTCGGGTCAAGGAGTCTCACGGGCAGTCCCCCTTCTCCATCCCTGGGAATTAGCACAGACAGGCACACATCCAGCCTCTCCCTGGTGTGGCAGGTCACCTTCCTTAGCAGAAACGTGGGAGAAGATTTGACCTGAGGTAGGAAAACGAGGAACAGAGCTGGAGCGCAGCCCGGCTCGGCACACTCCTACAGTGACAGACACCCCAGCCGATCCGGGCATCAGAGTGGCCCTGCATCGCTCCTTCCCCCTCCTTGCCCCCCCCTCCCCGCCACACATGCTTCCTGCTCATCAGCTCACCTCTTCTCTCACATCCACAAACCCAGATCAGCCACTGAAATCCTATGTGTTCCAATGCTCAGCTTTCCAGGAGGCGGCTGGGAGGCCCCACCCTGATCGACAGGACCTCCATGCCTGGCTTGGGGTGGCCGAGAGCAAGGTGACCTACCCAGAGGTGTGGCGGTCAGGGCCTGCAGACGTCAGGAGGCACGGGTACCCCCGTATTGGCCCACAGCCCCTCAGGCCTGGGAGAAGAGGGCTCGGCCAGCATTGTTAGTCTCCAACAACGTTTCAGTATGAATCACTTGAGCTGCGTTTCTGCTCATTTCCTGGAGAAAGCAGAAGTGGAGAGTCAGCAGATGCCTGTTCTCCCCATTACCCAGACAGCGACAGAACTGCCTGGGTTCTGGTGGGTGACTCGGGCCCTGAAGAGGCATGAGGGGCCCCTCAGGGGACTATGCTCAGTGGTCAAGCAGTGCTGGCCATAGCCAAGGGCAAAAAGGAACAGCTAGTGAGTCGTGGGTACAGAATTCAGCCTTGTGCTATTTGATTGGACTTTCCTGTTTTCCTTGATCCCACCTATCCTCTCTGAGCCTTTGGTAAAATACAGATAATAAGGGTGTTTAGGTCAATTTAGTCAGAGATGTGTCTAAAGTGCCCAGAGAGAGCCTCTCACTGAGGATTTCTTCCTCCTCCATCCTCAGCCTGAAGTTTTACCACTGATCAAGGGAGTCCTCCAAGGTCAGATGGCCAAATATGGGTGACATTCAAGTAATGATGACAGAAAAGTTTTTTTTTTTTGAAAGAAAAGTTTAAATAATAGGATGAAGTTCTCTGAAACTCAGTAGCAAGGCTCTCTTTCCTTGGAGTGCCTGGATTTGACTCTTGGTTTTGGCTAAGGTCATGATCTCTCAGTTCTTGGGTTCAAGGCCCACGTCAGGCTCTGCATTGCCATCATGGAGCCTGCTTGGATCTCTCTCTCTCTCTCCTTCTCTTTCTGCCCCTCCTCTGCTCACATTCTATCTCTCAAAATAAATATAAATTTCAAGAAAAATTCTCTTTCCTATAGGTATATTAGGTTGAGCCATTTCACATCATCTATCCATAATGTCCCCCACGTAGCATCAGCCAGTGTGCCATTCAAACACAGTGCCTTCCTGTGCCACATGAGCACGAGTGGTGGCTTGCATGAATGTCTGATGCCTTAAAAGCTAGCTTATCATCTCTTTTTAGTTCACAACCAACTGACCATTTGTAAGTAACTATGAGCAAGAGGCAACGTCCTTTGCTATGGGAGGCAAAATGGCCCTGACATTGGTTCAAAAATGAAAACACAGTTATAACGAAGCCTCAACTCTTTCCAGCACACACTTGCCAATAGACAGCAGCCAAAATAGGGGATGTGTCCAGTTGCAGACCGAGGCATCACATCCCCGCTGCCCCCAGGCCCATTCCCGAGCAGGAGCAAGCTGTCCCAGCATCCTTGCTTGAGATTTCATTTCTCATCCTGTCTGTGGGCACCAGGAAAGCTATGCTGGAAGCTGGAAGCCTGAAAACACAACAGGGGCAACTTGGGTCACCCCGAGACACACAACAGTGTACTCAGCAGCACAAAATTCACCTTGTGGGGCCAGAATGGGCTCCGATTTTTTTTTTAAATGACAAATTTAAAATTTTAAATGACAAATTACAATTACAATAGTAATTATACTATTACCAAGATCCATGATGCTACATAGTGTGTGCACCATATTGGGCAGAGTAATGTTAATTTTCTTGGAAGCTGGGACAAGGGTCTTCCTAGGGAAAGACCTGCTTTTGGAGACTTAAGATGATAGGTCGTCAGAGGCTGGGCTCCTGGGTTGAAAATCCTAGGTGATGTTTTGACTACTACTCAAAGATAATTAGCATCTTTAAGTCATTTCTTATTCGTGGTATGGAACTAGCGTGATGTCATAAGGAACAAGTCAAGTAATATTTGCAAGGGGTTCTTTAAACACTAGAAAGAGCTGTACAAGTATGAGTTGTTATTATTGAGAAACTTGCCCATGCTCGGACACTGCAGGAGCCAGGGCAGCTAGGAACTGCTCGTGTAAATGTGTATTTTTGTTGAAGGGAAATATGAGGTTCTGTGATTTTTTTCAAACGTCCAAAAATAGCAATTATACTTCTGCTTCCATTTATGACAATGTAACTTACAGAACATACCCTCCCATTGAAAGTAACTCTAAATACAGAAGACAACTGTTTTCACATTCAGAATAGCAGGCAGAACAAGACTATAGTCCTTGAGATGAGAAAACACAATATGGGAGCCCCACCGTTGCCCTGGCTTCCTTCCTATGGCTATTTCCCGACAAGATGCAGATAAGCAGAGGCCCAGGAGCAGTAATCTCCCTGAACTAAAAATGTGTAAGAGTAAAGGGGCTGGAATTTTCAGAGCACAGTTCTGAGAAGAATGTGTTTTGTGGGAACTCATTGTATGTGTCCTTGGCCAAGGCTTGCCCTTGCATGTGTGAGGTAAAACTCCAAAAGACCTAGCAAAGATCACCTGCCCCAATGTTGAGAGCTGAATGGAGGTCACAAAGACTGAGCAGTGCTATGAATGTTAGAGTTACATCTCATCTAGACTGGGAAGACATCACTGAGCATCTTGTGACTTCATCTCACACTCCAGAAAGGCCACAAAGAAAAGTAAAAACTGCAAATAAGAGTAAGAGCCATGAACTAGGAAGAAGATCAAAACTGAAATAGAAGATCTCTTGGGAGTCTGAGTGGTTCAGTCAGTTAAGCATCTGACTCTTGATTTCAGCTTAGGTCATGATCTCACAGTTGTGAGATCAAGGCCCACGTCTGGCTCTGCACTAAGCATGGAGCCTGCTTAAAATTCTCTCTCTCCTTCTGCTCCTCTTCCCTACTTGGGCTCTCTCTAAAAGAGAAAGAAAGAAAGAAAGAAAGAAGGAAGGAAGGAAGGAAAGAAAGAAAGAAAGAAAGAAAGAAAGAAAGAAAGAAAGAAAGAAGGAAGGAAGGAGAGAGAGAAAGAAGAAAGAAAAATAGAAAATCCCTAACAAATAATAAAAGTAAGCCTTGCAGAACTAAAAAGAGATTCCAGTAATTAAACTGCCAACCAGACCAAAACTCATCACCTTTTGATGGAAGATAACGCAGCATCCCTTCAATGTAACATCTACAGTCTCCAGCATACAACTACAATTAGCAGAAATCTGAAGAAACAGAAAAATGTGACCTATAACAAGAAAGATAACTATCACTAGGAACAGTCCCCAAGATGAAGCTAGTGTTGCAAGTATGACCCCAGGACTTGAAAGCAGCTATCAGAAATATATTCAAAGACTTAAAGGAGAAGATAATCATAATAACTGCAATGTAGGAAATCTCAGCATATAAATGGAAAATATAAGAAGATCAGAATGTAGAATATCTGAATATCCAATGGAAAAAAAGACAGTCTCTTCCACAAATGGTGTTGTGAAAAACTGGTCAGCTACATAGGAAAGAATGAAACTGGACCACTTTCTTACACTATCACTATACACAGAAGAAATTCAAAATGGACGAAAAGCCTAAATGTGAGACAGAAAACCATAAAAATCTTTGAAAAGAGGGGTAAGCATCCAACTCTTGGTTTTGGCTCAGGTCATGATCTCATGGTTCATGACTTCAAGCCCCACATTAGGCTCTGCACTGAGAGCATGGAGCCTGCTTTGGATTCTCTTTCTCTCCTCTCTCTCTCTCTCTCTGTCTCTCTCTGTCTCTGTCTCTCTCCCTCTCCCCCTCCCTGGCTCTCTCTCTCTCTCTTACTCTCAAAATACATAAATAAACATACAAAGAAAAATCATAGAAGAGAGCACTGGCAGTAAGGTCTCTGACATTGGCCATAGCAACGTTTTACTAGATATGTCTCGTGAAGCAAGAGAAATAAAAGTAAAAATAAACTATTGGGAGCTTCTACACAGTAAAGGAAACAATCAACAAATCTAAAAGGCAACCTACTAAATGGAAGGAGATATTTGAAAATGACATATCCAATAAAAGGTTACTAGCCAAATATATAAAGAACTTATACAAATCAAGACCCCCCCCCAAAAAAAATAATCCACTTAAAACTGGACAGAAGAAATGAAGAGACATTTCTGCAAAGACATTCATATGGCCAACAGACACATAAAAGGTGCTCCGCATTCCTCATCATCAGGGAAATGCAAATCAAAACTACAATGAGCTAATACCTCATGTATGTCAGAGTAGCTCAAATCAAAAACAATAAACAGCAAGTGTTGGTGAGGATGTGGAGAACTTTCTCTCACTATTGGTGGGAAGGCAAATGGGTGCAGCCACTGTGGAAAACAGAATGGAGATTCCTCAAAAAGTTAAAAAGAGCCTGGATCCATTAATCATACTACTGGGTATTTGACCAAAAAATACAAAACACTAATACAAAGGGATATATGTACCCCTATGTGTATAGCAGTAATACTGACAATAGCCAATATGGAAGCAGCCCAAGTATTTATCGATAGATAAATGGATAAAGAAAATGTGGTGTTTGTGTGTGTGTATGTGTGTGTGTGTGTGTGTGTGTGTCATTCAGCCATAACTGTGGGGAATAAGCTAGGAATTCCATGAGCTTGCACCAATGGGTTAAGAAGGTATAAAGAAATAGAAAGCCACAGGGTGAACACATCCAAGATTAGGCAAACAAGATTAGGTAATCAGGGCAAAGTGCCCCTAGTATAGGACAAAGGAACAGGAATAGGAAACCTCAGGATGAAAGCATCCAATAATAGTAAGCAAGGTTAGGTATTCAAGGCAGAAACACCCTCCAACTTAGTAGAATAGCAGAAAGCTGCTTTCACAGGAAGGAAGGACCAAAACAGGTAAACAGGTGTAAACAGGGCTGTAGACGGCAGCAGGCGAAGTTGCCCAGAGCAGAGCTAATCAGCAAAAGAACGGTCTCTGGTTGACCCTGAGGTAGCATACTCTGTGTCTTGTCCGCTAAGCAAGCTAAGAGAAACAGATATGGTGCCTCATGCACCCCGTAAACAACCATCTGTTTTGTATTGACCCAAACCCCTCACACTGCATATCTTCAAAACCCCCTTACCCTCACGCCCATGAGTTAATGTTCATGGTTTCATTGTCTCTTTGTGCACATCCATCACGTTTGTAAGCCTTCTGATCCTAATAACAACGAAGCAAGGACCCTTCCTCGGGGCTCTTGTCTCCTGCCAGACATTAGCCTCTCTCGCATTTTAATCCTGCATCCGCTCTCTTGCTGGACAAGAGAGAACTCCAGACCCAGCGTCTGCGCTACATAGCAAAGAATGAAATCTTACCATTTCGTGGATGAAGCTAGACGGTATGACGGTAAGTGAAATAAGTCAGTCAGAGAAAGACAAATATCATATGATTTCACTCATATGTGGAATTTAAGAAACAAAACAAACAAGCAAAAGAAGAGAGAAGCCAAGAAACAGACTCTTTTTTTTTAATTTTTAGTGTTTTTATTTATTTTTGAGAGACAGAGAGATAGAATGCAAGCAGGGGAGGGGCAAAGAGAGAGGGAGACACAGAATCTAAAGGAGGATCCAGACTCTAAGCTGTCTGTACAGAGCCTGATGTGAGGCTTGAACTCACAAACCATGAAATCATGACCTAATCCAAAGTCTGACACTTAACACACTAAGCCACCCAGGCACCCCTAAGAAGCAGACTCTTAACAATAAGAACAAACTGATATTTACCAAGGGGGAGGTGAGCAAAAGGAAGGGAGAAATAGGTGATAGGGACTAAGGAGTGCACATGTCTGATGAGCACTGGGTGTTATAAGGAAGTATTGAATCACTATATTGTACACATGAAACTAATATAACACTGTACATGTTAAATGATAAAATAAAATAAGAGAAGGACAAAAAATGTACATTTTAGAACCAGAAAATATATTTGAAATGAGAACTTTCCTGTTGGCTAACAGCAGAATAAAGGTTGCAGAAAAATAATATTAATGAATTTGAAGACCAATCGGTAGACATTATTCAATCTGAAAGAGAGAGGAGAAAAGATTGAAGAGAAATAAACATGCACTCAGTTGCCTTGGGATAATATTAAGTAGTATAATATATGTGTAACTGAAGTCCCAGGGGGAAAGAACGGGAGAGAAGAGAGTAGAATTTCTTCAAAAATTTGAAGAAATGTTTGAAATTTCCCAAGTTTATTGAGAGGTAGCAAATTGCAGGTACAATAAGTTCAGTAAACCCCAAGGACAACAAAGCCAAAAGAAAAACCGCACTTAGGCACATCATAGTCAGACTTCTAATGATGAAAAACAAAAAAATTATCTTGGGGTATCTGGGTGGCTCAGTCTTTTAAGCTTTTGACTCTTGATCTCAGCTCAGGCTTTGATCTCAGGATCTTGAGTTCAAGCCCCACACTGGGCTCTATGCTGGACATGGAGCTTACTGAAAAAAGAAAAGATTACCTTAAAAACAGGGAAAAATAACATTCCATATAAAGGATACAACCTCAGGCAGATGTTTTGTCAGAAAAAAAGATGGAAGTCATAAGACGATGGAAAAATATCTCTAGCGTGTTAAAAAAAACAGCAATTATTAATTTGTTACTCCTGAGTTAATGAAAGCCTCAAAAAAAGGAGGACAAAATAAAGCTATTTTTAGATTACTGACACCTGAAATCACTCATGTCCAGAAGACTTGTAGTACAAGAAATTCTTTTGTTTTAAGGTTTATTTTATTTTTGAGAGAGACAGAGTGTGTGGGTGTGTGTGAGCAGGGGAGAGGCAGAAATAAAGGAACAGAGGATCCAAAGTAGGCTCTGTGTTGACAGCAGAGAGCCCAGTGTGGGGCTTGAACTCACAAATTGTGAGATCATGACCTGAGGCAAAGTTGGACAAACTGAGCCACACAGATGCCCCTACAAGAAATTCTAAAGGAAGTTTTTGAGACGGAAGGGAAAAGATACTAGACGGAAATGTGGATCTATAGAAAGGAAAGATGGCAAATATAATCAAACTATTTACTTTTTCTTGTCTTAATTTCTTTAAAACACTGGGACTATTTAAAACAAAAAAATGTGAGACTGCACTTTGGAGTTTATACCATACTTACATGAACTATATGACTGTCCCATGAAACATGATGGAGTAAATGGAAACATACTGTTGCAAACTTCTCACATTTTACATGACATAGTGTTTTATTGACTCTGAGTAAGAACAAAATTGTGGTAAATTAAGGATCCATATTTTAGTGATAGCTTTGTGAAAAGATACCAGGAAAGTCAACATTCAGTTCTTTTTTTTTTTCATGGTTTATTTATTTCTGAGAGAGAGAGAGAGACAGCGTGAGCAGGGGAGGGTCAGAGAGAGAGGGAGATACAGAATCTGAAACAGGTTCCAGGCTCTGAGCTATCAGCACAGAGCCTAACATGGGGCTCAAACCCATGAACAGTGAGATAATGACCTGAGCCGAAGTCGGCCGCTTAACTGACTGAGCCACCCAGGCGCCCCATCAACGTTCAATTCTAATCAAGAAACACACTGAGCATCTATTCTGTGCCAGATCCCAGTTAAACTCTGGAGAAACAGATGAGTAAGCAACGCTTCTGTGAAGGTTATTTCCTACAACATTTATTTGAGTGGGCGAGTGATTCTCCCTCAGATTGTGATTCTGAAACACCAAGCTACCTTGTCCTTTAAAGTTTTGTCATCTGCATCTAATCTGCAGAACAGGAAAGAGAATGGGCAAAGTACATCTCCACTCACAAAAGCCTGGCCTGTGAATGGCTTACACCGCTTGAGCTCGAACTCTATTGTAATTTCATGGCCATGGCTAATGGCGAGGAAGGCTGGGAGGCAGAGTTCAGCCATGTGCCAGCCTTAATCCTATTATTAGGAGATCATGCATTTTGGTAGGCTCTATCCTACTCTCTTCAGAGAGCTTATCATCTACACCTAGGACAATATACAAAAAAGCCGATAATGTTTTCCTGACTTTGAAAATAAATCATGTTAATTTTATACATGATGCAAAAACGTATAAAGAATACAGAATAATATTAAAATAATTAATATCCTAAATTCCATAATCAGCGAAGCAGTAACCCATGTGAAAATAACATTTCATTTTTTCCTGTGTTTACCAAGATATATTTCTTTCATCTTAATTTTTTTCTTAACAAATTTAATATCATGCCATAAATCCTGCTTCATTACATGTTGGGATTTTTTTTCACTTAATTCATCATAAACACTTTCCCATTTCATTATTATAATGCGTTTTTTTACACAAAATTGGAACCAAGAAGAAGGAAGTCTATTTATATAGCCATGGGACTTTTTTTAAAACCTGAAGAGAAAGCCACGTCCTTACATTTTCACATTCCCTGTGAGGATTATGATAATCCCCAGAAAAAGAGAGGGAATCCAACCAGCAGAACGTACTCTCTTGGAGATGGAGGACGTGAGTTCTGGTGTAACAGGGGAAAAACTCCACCAGACACCTGGAGCCTCAAGGAGTAATGACGAATGCTGTTGGTGACAAGAGGGGACTTGGAGAGTGACCGGGCTTTGAAATGCTATAGATGGTCAAATACATTTTTTTTTATTTTGCAAAAGCAGCTGGAAGGTAGAACTGACAGTTCCACACTGGTATATTGACATCACACTCAGCAGGAGCCCACTGAGAAGATAAAGAAGAACCAGAAGTCATCATTCAATCAAACGTGAGCCATTCAACCCACTTCAACCAGCATGATGATTTGCCAGGATGGATCCTAACCTGGGTTCTGCAGGCACAAATTATAGATAAGAATGCCTTCCTCAAGGAGCTTTGAACCCAAGAACAAGTCCTTTAGGCTTAGCTCATATATCATTGGTGGGTGAGAAGATACAGGCATCACTAAGGATGTGAGCTTCAGTAAGGCACTAGTCAAACCCCCTATGATCTCCACTTCCATTTATCTCACTGCCATCTCCTCAACACCACCATATGCCTGACACCATGCAGGATGCTAGGGGTGATAAGTTCCAGTCTGTTTCTGGGAAACGCATAGACATCACACACACCATGCACAGCCACACACCTGTCATGCCAAAACGGTTTTATTTTAGGGAAGTAGGATTAAACAGCGGAAACTTCAGTTTAACGCTGAGTGCCTTTATGCTCTCCCACCACTGATGCAGTGTTGACAGAAATTAGGTCCTCCCTAAAGAAGCTTAGTTTTAGGGGGGATCTCATGAGACTGGAGAGAGGATATCAGTGAGGAGCAGGCTTAGCAGGGTGATGGAGTGCGGTTTCTGGCAATAAGGAAGGTGAGGGGGTGTTTTGAAAAAAGATACATGGGAAATAGAGTCTCCTCAAGAAATGGTGCTGGGGCCACTGCCATACCACCTCACGCCAGTCAGAGTGGCTAAAATGAGCAAATCAGAGAACTCTAGACACTGGCGAGGATGTGGAGAAACGGGCACCCTCCTACACTGTTGGTGGGAATGTAAACTGGTACAGCCCCTCTGGAAAACAGTGTGGAGGTTCCTCAGGAAACTAACAATAGAACTCCCCTTGACCCAGCAATAGCACTGCTAGGAATTTACCCAAGGGATACAGAAATGCTGATGCATAGGAGCACATGTACCCCAATGATCATAGCAGCACTCTCCACAATAGCTAAAACCTGGAAAGAGCCTAAGTGTCCATCAACAGATGAATGGATCAAGAAGATGTGGTTTATCTATACATGGAATACTACATGGCAATGAGAAACAATGAAATCTGGCCATGTGTAGCAACATGGATGGACCTTGAGGGTGTTATGCTGAGCGAAATAAGTCAGGCAGAGAAAGACAAATATCATATGTGTGCACGTATAGGAGGATTAGGAGGAACTTGATGGAGGAACAAGGGGGAGAAGAAGGGCAGAAATGGTGGCGGAAAGGGAGAGAGGCAAACCATGAGAGACTCTTGAATGCTGACAAAAACTGAGGACTGGTGGATGTGGGGGGGAGGAGGGGTGGGCATGGAGGAGGGCACTTGTGGGGATGAACACTGGGTGTTATGTGGAAACTAATTTGACAATAAACTATTTGTAAAAAAAAAAAAAAGAAAAGAAAAGAAAAGAAATGGTGCTGGGCAACATGGGTATCCATGATGCAAATAAATCACTCTTGACTCCTGCCTCACAACATATACATGGAAGGAAGGAAGGAAGGAAGGGAGGGAAGGAAGGAATAAGAGGAAGAAAGGAAGGAAGAGAAACAAAAGAAACAAAAACAAAAGAAAGAAAGAGAAACAAAAGAAAAACAAATAAACAAAACACAAGGTTTCTTAGACTGAAATAGCTAATGCCATAATGCTCTTAAGAGAAAACATTAAAAAATATCTATGGGCCCTGGGAGTAGGAAAACGTTTCTTGGACAGGTCACAGAAAATCGTAACTACAAAATAAAAGATAGAGAAATTAGACTTCATCAAAATTTAAAGGTTCTATATTTTTAGTTTATTTACTTATTTTGAGAAAGGAAAGGGAGAGAGAGAAGGAGAGAGAATGAGACCAGGGGAGGGACAGAGAGAGAGAAAGAATCCCAAGCAGACTCCACACTGTCAGTGCAGAGCCGGATGACCGGCTTGAACTCACGAACCGTGAGATCATGACCGAGACAAAATCAAGAGTCAGATGCTTAACTAAGTGAGCCACACAGGTGGCCCCAAATTAAAAACTTCTTCTAGGGGCGCCTGGGTGGCTTAGTCGGTTAAGCGTCCGACTTTCGCTCAGGTCATGATCTCGCGGTTCGTGGGTTCGAGCCCCGCGTCGGGCTCTGTGCTGACTGCCAGCTCAGAGCCTGGAGCCTGTTCCAGTCTGTGACTCCTTCTCTCTCTGACCCTCCCCTGCTCACGCTGTCTCTCTCTCTCTCTCCTAGAAATTAAAAAAAAATTAAAAAAAATAAAAAAGAAATAATAAAAACTTCTTCTAATCCAAAGGCATTGTTATAAAATGAAAAGGCAAGTCATAGGCTGGGATGAAATATTCACAAAATGTGTATCTGACCAAGCAAGGATCTAGAACATATAAGCAACTCCAATAAATCAATAATTAAAAATATTAAAAATAAACCAATAAAAAATGTACAAAAAACTTAGACAACCAAAAAATGTTTAATATATAAAATATACCTATGTATGCATATATATTTATACACAAATACATACAAATGGCCAAAAGGTGCTCAATATTGTTATTATGAAGTAAGTGGAAATTAAATCACACTGAGTTGCCTCAGTACACCCACTGCAATGGCTAAAAAAGATTAATAACACCAGATAGAGAGGATTTGGAGGAACAGGCAAACTCCTATATTGCTGTTAAGAAAGTATAATAATACAACTACTTTCATAAATGGTTTAACAGCTTTTTACAAAGTTAAACATACACTTATGTGACAGCAATACACTCCTACCTACTGAGATAAATAAAAACACATGTCCACACAAAATCATGCATGAATATTCATAACAGCTTTACATATGATAGCTATAAACCAGAAACAACCCAAATGTCCATAATGAGTAAACAAATCATGGTATATGTGTACAATAGAATTCTTCTCAACAATAAAAAGATTTAGTATCAATACCCTCTTCAACAAAGATGAATCTCACTGACATTACTGACTGAATGGAGCCGCACACAAAGAGTACATTCTGTAATCCTATTTATATGAAAAATAACCTATGTTAAAAAAAAAAATTAGAGCATTAGTTGCCTCTGGGAATGAGATATTACTAGAAAGAGGCACAAAGGAACTTTTGAAGTGATGGGAATATTTTATGTTTTGATAGAGGTATGAGCGACACAAGCAGAATGTTGGGGGGTTTTTAGTTTTTTTTTAATGTTTATTTTTTAATGTTTTTATTTATTTCCAAGAGAGAGAGAGAGAGACAGCGTGAGCAGGGGAGGGTCAGAGAGAGAGGGAGTCACAGACTGAAACAGGCTCCAGGCTCCGAGCCCGCAGTCAGCACAGAGCCCGACGTGGGGCTCGAACCCACGAACCGCGAGATCATGACCTAAGCGAAAGTCGGACGCTTAACCGACTAAGCCACCCAGGCGCCCCAATGTTTATTTATTTTTGAGAGAGAGAGAAAGAGACAGAACATGTCTCAGGGGAAGGGCACAGAGAGAGGGAGACACAGAATCCGAAGCAGGTTCCAGGTCAGCACAGAGCCCGACGTGGGGCTCGAACCCACAAACCACAAGACCATGACCCAAGCCGAAGTCAGCCACTCAACGAACTGAGCCACCCAGGCACCCCAAGCATTTTTTAAACATACATAAAAAATAGACATACATAAAATGTTACATGAAAAAACTATAAAAATAATTAAGTGGGCAATAAGATATAAGTGAATGAAAAATGGCAAAATGTTGATCAAGGTTGAAACTGAACCATGGGTACATGGGTTCATTATATTATTTTATTTAGGTATATTCAAATATTTTAGAAGAAAAGGAAAAAAGGCAAGAAGGGGAGGTTGACTATACCACAAATCAAAATATACTCTAAATCTCCTATCATGGAAACAATGTTCTCATAGATAAATAGAGGAAACAGTGAAACAGAAGATCCAAGAAAAGCCTCAATTACACAAATTTAGTGTACTCAAAGGTGACATCTCACATCAGTGGAGAAAGATGAACTGTTAATAAGTGTATTAGACAAGTGGATAGACATAAGAACAGATACTACACTTAATCCTAGTCAAAAAGCTGAGAAGCAGTGAATAGAAATAGAAGAAAAAAATAAAATTTGAACATTTCTCATACCTCACTAAAAACCGAGTGAATCCATTGTTTATATGCAAAAAACAAACAAACAAACAAAAAAACCACCTGCTAATGAAAAAATTAAAGAGGATTCACAAAGTGTCTGGCAGCTACCAGTGGCAACATAGTTCTGGAGAGGCGGCCGCAACATAGTTCTGGAGAGGCGGCCACAACACAGGGGTGTCCCAAGGAGATCGCAGGCTCAAGTCCAGAGTCCCAGGCCTCAAGTGAGAGCCCAAGGAGAGGCCGACGTGAAGAGCTAGGGCTCCAGGAGCAGAAAGAGCTGAGCGGTGGGCTGTGGGGTCCCAGAGGCTGCTTGCGGGCCTGAGGAAACCAGGAGAAACAAAAGTAAAAACATGCATTCATTTCACAAGTGCCCCCCCGGGCCCTGCCGTCCAAGGGCGAACTGCCCTCGGGGCATCACATCGGGTCAACCACGAAGGGACGAAGGGGAGGGGACGAGGAGGAGAGGCGCACACTGCATTGCCGTGGCACCCAGAGCAGAGCGGCAGGCCCAGGCTGAACCTTGGACACATCTGGCAGCAGAAGGATGGTGTGGCCGGGCCACAGACGAGAAGGGACAAGATGGTGGCCCTTTCAAAATTCTACCTAATCCAGGAAGGGCTGCTTTTCCATTTCCAAAGGCCACAGTGGACCCTTACTGGTCGAGAGAACTCACCTGCAGGGAGGGCCTGAGAAGAATTTACCTTGGAGCATCAGGTCCTTGAAGACAGTGCATGCCATGGAGAAGAGGGGCATGCTGGGAGCTGACTAAGAGAGGGCCAGGCCGGGAAGCAGCGGGCAGCAAGGCAGAGACATCCAGAGGCCAGGTGGGAATGCGCATGAGGCTGCTGTTCCCAGGGCAGGTGGGGCAGGGGAGTCTGGATGGAGCTGTGCTCTGCTCTCCTGGCCTGTCGCCCGGAAGACAAAGGCAGGAAAGTGTCACGGCCTGGTTGTGAACCAGAACTGATCCTCCTGGGCAAATACCGAATGAGGACAACCACCCCCTAGCAGTGGTGTCTGGCCACCATGTCTTTGACATCTTAGAGAAAGGCCAGGGTCAGAGAACACAGACAGTTTCTGGAAGCAAGACTTTTCTCCCTTGTCCTTAGAGAAGTAAGGTCTGGATGGGAGGTGTGTCCGCAGCCCCACCACAGGGGCCTGGGCACTCCCTCCACACGCCTTACTGGCTAGGCTTTTGGTTGGAGGTGCAGAAGGTGGGCGGCCGGCTTTGACAAACCAGCAGGATGTGAGTGCCTCTTGTCCCTGCGTCGCGCTGTCTGTATCATTCCCCTGCGGGACTCTTACCGGCTCCTTCCCTGGTGCACAGCACCCATGGTAGAACAGAGCCCTGCACGGCTCCTGAGTATCATCTCTCACGTGAGAAAGCTGTTCCCTACCCTCACACCTCCATCTGAGTCAGTGAAAACCTGGCCAACCAAATGTGGGCAGGATGGGACCTGGACATGACTGTGATTAGGTCCCTGTGGGTCACTGTGGGTCAGTCCCCCAACCAGAACTATTGCTGGTGGCTCACCCTGTCCTGGCTGCAACCACATGGAAGGAGGGGTGTGGGATGGATGTGTGGAAGGCTGTCTCATCCTGCATCCTTATAGCCTCAGACCCATCCAGATGCTCATGCCCCAAAGAGGTTACCTTACGGTGATTGCTGCAAGGCAGCTAAGTGCACCCTCTCCTAGAGCCAAAGGAGACAGAATGCGGGTACTTCGATCAAGATGCTGCCACATTTGACCCTGGAGGAGGGGAGAGGGAGCCAAAGGCCTGGGAAGCTAGGGTTGGAGGATCCAGAAGAGCTGAATGAGGTTAGGATCCCTGTGCAGAGAGGCAGAGCAGAACAGAAAGAGCAGAGTGGCTTAGCTGCCGTTCTCAGAAACTTGGTCAAGGTTAGATGCTTCTGTGGAGGAGCCTCCCCTCCCAATTCCTGCCAAGATGCACCGAGATGATGTAAAGGAAGGGAAGCACCTTTCTTCATGTCCCAGGGCTGTTCTTAGGGCTCCGAATCCTTTGTCACAGGGTACAGAGCCCAGCTCCTCCACAGTCACCCTGGGGGCCTCTGTGCTTTTGCTCAAGCCCCTCTGGATAGTGGCCTTTGGTGACAGGGATGCAGCGGAAGCACTGCAGGTGCCAGCTTCATGCTTCAGTAACCACTTTGCCAGCTGGCCTGTGGCCCCTAGGGGCCTCCACTCAGGCATGGCTCCCAGACACGCCCTGCCAAAACAGGCAGAGCAGGAGGAGGTCAAGGTCAATGTGAGCTTCGAACTTAACAAAAGTATGGCTGCCACGGATCCCATCGGAGACCCGGAGCCCTTGTGCTCGGGGAGGAGGCCGTGGGGCCATGACACCCGCCCTCCCGGGAGCACCGTTCCCACCAACCATGAGACATGACAGAGGAAGGAACTGGTCACAGGTTGCTGGGAGGTGGGTGGCGGGGAGCAGGCGAGAACGGTGATCTGAGGCACATTACTGAACTAACTGAGACAGTTCTCCATCTGAAAATGAAGAAACTATAGCTGTTTCATACAGATTTTGTTTCAATGAGAATTAAATAGAGTAAGTGTCTAAAGTGTAGGTCAGGACACCCTACACATCTTAACAGAGTCTGTTGGGGGCATTTCCTGGGCGAGGCTGGTGGGAGGGGAAGGGAGGTGATGCCCTGGCCAATATTGGTTTAACTATCTTAATCCTTTGCTGCAGAGAACAGGAACTTGCCAACTTAAGCCACTATACTGTAGGACTCTGAGGAAGGTGTTTAATCAGCCTGAGCCTCCCTTTCCATATACATAAATTTAAGGTAATGGGAATTAAATAATAACAATGTTGGGGTGCCTGGCGAGGGCTCAGTATATTAAGTGTCTAACTCTTGATTTCAGCTCAGGTCACGATCTCACAGTTCCGTTTATTAAAATTGAGCTCTGGGTCAGGGCTCTGCGCTGTCAGGGCAGAGCTTACTTGGGATTCTCTCTCTCCCTCTCTCTCTACCTTTCCACTGCTTGCATGCCTATGATCTCTCTCTCTCTCTCTCAAAATAAATATATAGACATTTAAAAAAGAATGTACCATATGGAAAAGTGCAATGCTTAGCATATTGTGAATATCTGTAGTACACAAAGTGGCTAGCCCCCAGTATAACTAGAGAATTCCCCTGGCTGGCCGTGGGGCCCTGGAGAACCAAGGGAAGTGGAAATTAGGATGAAATATGAACACAGGCCTTTGAGGGTATTTGCATATGTGGTCGAAAGCAAAATACACAGTAAAAAAAAAAAGATTACTGCAAAGTATATATACTTCCAGGCTGAGGAAGCAGAAGTTGCCTTTTTAATAGTGATGTGGGGTGTTTATTTCCACTTATAAAATTATACCTGCACATGAAAGCAACATTCAGCGTATAAGAACACAAAAACTAGCTTCTCTTTTGCCTCTGATCATGTTCGCCTTTGCCCAAATAATCACTACGAGTGATTTCTTGTGGATCTTCTCATGGTTAAACCATTACAACTTTCGCTCATGCTTCTATTTTAGGATAAAATAGACAGTACCTTCAGACAGTACCTTTAGATCTACAGAAATGAAAAACAAGACAATTGGTATGCTTCCCTTCTTTTCTTCTTCCTCTCTCGTCCTCCTTCTGGATTCATATTATATTTTCATGTTATTCTTCTAACCATTGCCTTTCCAACTTTGTCCATCATATTTTTATATTTGCCTCTGAATTTCATGATACTTTGCCTTCACGAATTTCACGGTATGGTCACTCCTCTGTGTACTAAATGAAGACACTATTTACTGTTATGAAAGATAAATAAACAAACCAGTTATTCTTCCTCATCCTCTTTTTTTTTTTTTTTTACAAATAGTTTATTGTCAAATTAGTTTCCACATAACACCCAGTGCTCATCCCCACAAGTGCAAAGAAACTCCAAGAAGAAATGACAGCTTCCTCATCCTCTTATAGATAATTGTCTTCATATTCATTGTGGTTAAAAATCTTTTTGTTAGCTTAACTACAAGTCTCTGACTTGCTTTGTCCCTAGGTTGGCCCTAAAAACTCGAAAACTAACAAACAGTATTGACAGTATTGTGGTTTCAAACAATATTCATAGTAGAGCCAAGAAATGTGATTGACCCTGAGAAAAGAAAAGTACTCCTGAGTCATTAACACCTTAAAGTTAAATTATATAAAACTTGTCATTAAGTAGGGGTACCTAGGTGGCTCAGTCAGTTAAGCATCCGACTTCGGCTCAGGTCGTGATCTCATGGCTTGTGGGTTCAAGCCCCATGTCAGGCTCTGTGCTGACAGCTCAGAGCCTGAAGCCTGCTTTGAATTCTGTGTCTCCTTCTCTCTCTGCCCCTCCCCAGCTCACACTCTGCCTCTCTCAAAAATAAATAAACATTAAGAAAAATTTTTAAACTTCTCAGTAAATAAATTATATTAAAACAAAGATAATAAATACTGAAAATTCACTCCTTTCAATTACACTTTGCTCTTGTGCTTCTGTGGTTATTGTATCCATATGTTGGAAACACTGTATAATAATGTGCCATGGTTGGTATTTTAAAATTGGCCATGGCGGGAGAATTTACGCCATGGAAATGGGAAAAATACTACACGTGAGGACTTGACTTGTTATTTCATTGATAAAACCTAAGAAAATGGTGGGGAATTTGTTAATAATGCAGATTAAATTTAAAGTGGGCGGTGTCTATAGTCATTACATTGTGAAGAGCACAAAATTGAAGAAATATTTTTCTGGTGTTTGCAAACACCAGAACAGTGTAGTCACTCAAGCCGTGACGTAGCTGCGGAAAGTTCTGACATACTGATCATGGAGGCTGAAAACGGTTTCAGTTTAATGAAAATAAATGAAATTACATATCAGACATAATGATCATAAATTATTGGGTAAAGCGCTGTGCAATCTATTTGTCAAATCATGGTTCAGTTGAAACTCTAGGGGCGCCTTGGTGGCTCAGTCAGTTAAGGGTTCCAGACTCTTGATTTCAGTTCAGGTCAGGACCTCACGTTTTATAAGATTGAGCCTGGCATCGGGCTCTGTGCTGACAGCTCAGAGCCTGCTTGGAATTCTGTCCCCCTCTCTCTGCTTGCTCTCTCTTCTCTCAAAATAAATAAATGAACTTAAAAAATGAAAAAGAAATTGAGATTCTAGTTTGGCTACAGTTTCAAAAGTTTGGCAAAAAGTAATAAAAGCATCCCATAAGAATTAATTAGCTAAGTGGAATCTGCAATCAAGATTGTATACTTTATTGTTATTTGTAAATAATATGCTACACATACTTTATATCGGCAAAATTTATAGTAAACAGAAATGATCAACAGACAGATAGATAGATAGACAAGACAGATGTATTTATGAGAGCTGGTTGTTAGGCATTTACCAGAACACCGCTGTTCCACAGGATTGCTGAACTTACCATCACATCACATAAGAAATTAGGAGAAAATGGAGAGAAAGACCCTCTCCTCCCATGCTCCAGGACCAGCGGGGTCCTGGGGGACCACAGGACTCATCAGAAGGATCCCTGGGACTTGTCGCTGAGCATGGGGAAGCAAATGCTGAGAAACAGCAGGGCTGACAGGAGAGATCACTCCTCTGTGCCTTTAGCCACATTTCTAAAAAGGGACTGCTGATCCCTCCCCCCCGCCCCATCCCCACTCATGGGGCAGTCGTGAGATTCCGTAACATGATGGTTGTGCCAATGTGCAGGCCCAGGAGCAACATTTGCCCCATAAGAGAGGTGCCACCATCCCCACCACAAATCATCAGCAGAACCCTGGGGCTCAAACTGCCCCCCTCCTCTGGCAAGCTGCCAGCCGGGGACCGTTGCAGGGGCTGGCCTGATTCTGATGCAAGCGGAAGACGCAGGGAGGCTTGGCCACTTCTGCTTTTGGCTCACACCCACTGAGGTATCTGCGTGGGGAGCACATTTGAATACTCAAACCTCAGCCACAGGTTCACTTCAAGTTTTGAGGGAAATTTTACAGGCAGTTTCATTATAGCTCATTATAGCTAGGCCTGTGCAGAAGTACCTCTGGGTGTTTCTGGAACACTACAAAATGTGCGAATGATTGCTCTGAGTGAGGGTATTGATCATCTCTTCCATCTAGAGGTTTCTTGCAGAAAACCCTAACCTTCTAAGAAAATAACCCAATATTCGGAAAAGGCTTTTTCTAGATCTGCCTCAGATCCTTTTTTTTTTTAAATAATGTAATGATGTGGGAACATAAATGCAGAAGCAAATCAAATACAGAAGGGTTCTGTTTGGGGGGCCTTTAAAAGAACATTACATACAGTCATAATATGTCATTTCAGATGTTATTTTTAATGCCATGAGGAAATGCTTGATTTAAAATGCTAAGTTAAAAAGCCAATGAGCGACATCAAGGCTGTGAGCCTCTGCTCTGGATCCAAAAGCCTCAGCTGGAGTCCTGCTTCTGTCCCTCCTTAGCTGCCTGACCCTGGGCAAGCCACTTCCACTCCCAACGCCTCAGCTTTCTCATCTGTACAATAGGACCATAGCAATGCCCCTCTTCATGGGCAGTTGTGAGGAACACAAGGAGAGGATCTATGGCACCTGGCACGTAGTGAGTCACAGACAGCGTTGTCATTATATCTGTGGCAAAAGCCATCCACATAAAATACTGGAGGGCAATATAGCCAACTGCCCCTAGTAGCTACTGCTAGACGGAGCCAGCGGTGAGATGCCTTGTCCTCCTTCCTGCCTGTCTGCGATAGGATTCTCCTTTCTTTCCCTGCCCCTTGAGCACCCTACACCCTTCCTACTGCTCATGCATTCTGCATACCACTCTGCTATAATTGGTCCCTTGCTTTTCTGATCTGTGAGCTCTTGAATCAGGGAGTGTCTCATTCATTTCTGTGGCCCCAGCCCCAAGCACAGACTTAGAAAATAGTAGGAGTTCAAAAGTTTGACCATCATATTTTTCCAAGTTTTACAGGAGAGCGTTTCAGAGATTTGCCACTGTGTAACAAAATATATAATGGCTTCAAATAACAACTATTTGTTGCTTCCTGTGATTCTTGGGGACCAGAAGCCGATGGGGCTCAGCTGGATGGTTCTTCTGTTCCTCGTAGTGTGGGCTGGGGACTGCCAGCTGTATTCACCTGAGGTCTGGAGGGGCTGGAAGGTCCAGGGGATCTGGCTCACACGACTGGTGGCTCAGTGTTCCTGGTAGCTTCTCTTTCCCACATGGCCTCTCATCACTTGCTAGGCTGGCACAAGCCTCGAACGACATGGCAGCTGACTTCCTGTGAAAGTGATGCTGACCGACTTCTCAGGGGCTATGTGCAAATCTGTCATGGCATTATGTCCACCTCTTGATGGGAGAAGGGATGTGTGTACCAGGCCGGTGGGGGGGATTTGGAAGGCTGTCTTCGGAGCATCTGATACTTGATGAATAGAAATAAGAGGAAAACTTAGTGGGGGAAGTAACGCCAGCTTCAGCTGGTCTGGAGCAGTGTTAGCTGAAGTCTTGCTGTTTCTGTTCAGAGTGGCACTAGGCCCTGGGAAGATGTGCAGCCGCAGCCCTCTCTCCAGGAGCAGCCAGCCGGGGGTGGCAATGATTTGCTAGGCTAGCCCTGTCCAGAAGCTACATCTCTTGCCCTACATCTCAAAAGAAAAAGAAAATGTCATGGGTTTGGTTTGCAGGTTCAAGCTTATCTTTTTTTAAACTATGTTTTAATGTTTACTTCGTTTTGAGAGAGAGAGAGAAAGTGAGCGAGCATGAGGGGGGTGCAGAAAGAGTAGAGGACAGAGGATATGACAGCACAGAGCCCAATGTGGGGCTTGAACCCGTGAACCATGAGATCATTAGCTGAGCCAAAGGCAGATGCTTAACCAACAGAGCCACCTAGGTGCCCCATGGCTTACCATTATAAGTCATGCCTCTGCTAGCATGGACGCTGCTTCAGTGTAGGATGAGAGGCTGAAAGTGGAAACGATTGAAAAAAATCTAATTAACTCTTCAAACCCTTCTCAGAGCACTTGAATGTGGTAGATTCTCCATAACAAAATCTCAGTTCCCAGTGGTGCCAAGTACTCATTTTCCTGCTTCTTTTAGAGTTCAAATTCATAGTCCTATAGGCACTCACACATCTGTGCAATATTCATAGTAGTTCTACATAGCAGCTCAGAAATGTCCTATAATACTAAACAATTCACTTACTTCTAAATGCATATATGTAGTTGTAGACATAACATACATAAAGTGTGACATTGAGCCTTCCCATTGGCCACTAGATGGACAACGGACACCAGAATTGCCAATAGTTTCATTTTCCTACTGATATTTTTTAAGTCAGAATACAAATTCAGTTTGGTTCAAATACTTTTTACCTTAATTTTGTGTTCATTAATTATCATCTATGTTTTACCTTTTGATCTTTTAAAGAAATCTTTAATGTGGTTACATCGGCAAAGTTTTAACTTCCTAAGATCTTTCTAGGTGTGTACATAATACGTTAGGAATGTATATGGTTGCTATTAGTGAATATTCTGCATTTTAAACTTTGTGTTTTGAGATGATTATAGATTCATAGGAAGTTGCAAAAATAGTGCCAGGAGATCCCACATACCCTTTACCCTGTTTCTCGCAATGGCTACATCTCAAAACCAGGGGACAGATACTGGCACCATATATAATCATGCTATGGCAGTTTATTATGTGGGTAGATTTCTGTAACCACCAAGAGACAGAATTATTCAATCACCACAAAGATGTCTCTGGTGCTACCCCCTCTGTAATCACACCCACCTCCTGTCCCTTTATTTTATTTTATTTTATTTTATTTTTTTAATGCTTATATTTATTTTTGAGACAGAGCATGAGCATGAGCAGGGGAAGGGAAGAGAGACAGGGAGACAGAATCTGAAGCTGGTTCCAACAGCTTCGGATGGGGGCTCAGCACAGAGCCCAACATGGGGCTCGAACTCGTCAACCACGAGATCATGACCTGAGCCAAAGTCGGACGCTCAACTGACTGAGTCACCCAGGTGTCCGTACTGTTTCCTTGATCCCTAACCCTGAGAACCACTAACCTGATTTCCATGCACACAATCTTGCCATTTTGAGAATGTTATACAAATAGAATCATACAGTCTATGTTTGAGAAGAGATTTTTTTCTCTCGGAATAATTCCCTTGTGATCCATCTACCTTGTCATGTTTATCAAAAGTTCATCTCTTTCCCTTGCTGAGTAGGATTCCTTGCCATGGATGTACCACCGTTTTACTAATTGCCCATTTAACTACTTTGAATGTCTTCTCTTTAGAGCTGTTACAACTATAGCTGTTTCAGAGAACCGCCCTTTACCTATTCTTCCTCCACGGGGATGGTTGAGAGCTGATCCCACCATCAGCAGTGAGATGGACACATGACCACAGTCATCAGGTTATTCTTTGCCCTACCCACAGGGATGCATGCAGGATTGGCACATGTACCAGTGATGCAGCCAGAGATCATCTCAAGCATTTTTGCTGGAACCATTGGGTTTATGTGCCTATAGCCAAAACTGCCTTGAGAAACACACTCAATCTCTCTGAGCCTCATGGTCCTTGGTTCTGCAATGAGGACTTTGAAATACTTATGCTAACAGGTAAGTATATATTTGTTTATTCAACAAAGTAAAAGTGTCTATTGACAGAACAGATGCAAAGGATTTCAAGAAGAGGGAGAAGCAGGTGCAAGCGTCTGGGACAGGAAAGGAGCTGAGTGACCAGTTGGCCCAGGGCATAATCCTGGTAAGGACTGGGGGTGGGGCGGGGCGGGGGGACAAGATGAAGTGGAGAAACAGGCAAGGACTTTCTACGATCCAGAGGGGAGTTTGAACTTGAGACTTTCATGATGAGAAGCCACCGAAGTGTTGGAAGCAGAGAAATGGCATGTTCCAATTTATTTAGTGCCATGTGGGGAATGGCCCTGGAATCATGGGCACATGCAGAAGCCAGTGAGGAAGTCTCTGTATAAGACTTGGCAAAAAGTTGTGGCCAACTGTCTAGGGTGATAATAGTGGGTACAGAGAGAAAGGGCTGGATTTGGGATACACATTGGAAATAGAAGGAATTGTAAGCCTTCCTCACAGAATGGGTTAGAAGGTAAAATCAAGGATGTCCTCCTGGAATTTTGTTTGAAGTTAGTGTAGTATTTACTGACATGGAGAAAGGGAGCAAACTTGGAACAGGCTGGGGCACCAGGTCTCATCTGAGGTTCATGTTACATTTGAGGGTCATGGGGCAGTCAGAAATGGAAGTCTGCAACTTAGGAGTAATATCTCTCAATTTTGGGATCCTCAGAAGGTATCTTAAAACTGTAGAAGTGGGTGAGATGATCGGGAAGGTGTGCAAGAGAGAAATTGAACACTGAAAAGAGAATCGTTTCTTCAACCCGCTTCAAAGCTAAACTTGGATACAAAAAGAAAACACGAAAACATGCTACCTTTGCTTCATGTCTTGAATTGGTGCTTAACTTTCAACTTCTTTTGTTTTCTTCTCTTTTTTAAAAATGTTTTCAATGTTCATTTATTTTTGAGGGGCAGAGAGTGCATGGGGGAGGGCGCAGAGAGAGAGGGAGACACGAACCTAAAGCAGGCTCCAGGCTCCTGGCTGTCAGCATGAGCCCGACTCAGGGCTCAAACTCATGAACTGTGAGATCATGACCTGAACCAAAGTGAGGCACCCAACCGACTGAGCCACCCAGGAGCCCCAACCTCTTTTGTTTTCTAAACATACGCATTTAAGGCCATACATTTCTTTTAACATAACATGTGTATCATTAACACGCCTGAAAAGTCTTAAAATGAGCGGGTGGCATCTAGTTCTAAATACTCTGTGATTTCCACTCTGATGTCTGCTCTGAGACAGTGAGTAGTTTAGTATCTAGATGTATGTCCTTTTCAGCTCTTTTTGGTTACTGATATCCGATTTTACTGCCCTGGGGTTGGGGAACTTTGAATAACACTGATTCTTTAGTAGGGACCTGCATCTCCTTTGTGACAGGCTGCACACACTCGGCTTCTACCAACGTTTCACAGGGAAGGCTTCTCTGAATATTTCTTATTTCGAGCTTGCTCACAATAGCAGCACAGAGTAGCACAACCTCACAATCTTTACTTCTCTACTATTTTTTTTTTTTTAATTCTGCTTGTTCTACCGGCTTCTGAGTGGGTTGTCCTAAAATATCCACTAAGGTTGTAAATTTGTCAGATTGTCATTAGGCCACAGGTTTGTGTTCGCTTGTTTTCTTCCTTTAAAACAAGGAAGGTTTGAGCCTTTTAAAAAAATTATTCTGAGAGAGACAGGGTGTGTGCACACAAGTCAGGGAGAGGCAGAGAGAGAGGGAGACAGAGAGAATTCCAAGCAGGCTCCACACAGGAAGTGCAGAGCCAGATGCAGGGCTCGAACTCACAAACCTGAGATCATGACCTGAGCCAAAATCAAAGTCAGATGCTTAACTGACTGAGTCACCCAGGCCCCCCTTTCTTTCAAGCTTTTTTGGGTGTTTATAGTTAAAGACTATTGTATCTCTGTGAATTATTATTTTTATTGTCTTATAATGACAATAATCTTTATCCTCAGGAAGGCTCTTCCTCAGTACATCTTCTCTCTTATTAATATCGTGACAGCAGTTTTCTTTTAGCTACTATTTGGCTGGTATATCATTCTCAATTCATTTATTTTCCATATTTCTGTGTTTCTTATACTTAAGTCTGTCTCTTGGCAAACGGCTATAATTTGATTTTTTTTCAATTCCAACCTAAGTACCTCTATATTTTCATATATGAGCTATCTGTTTACATTTACTATGGTTACTGATACATTTATACCGACTTTTTACCTTCTTTTGTGTGTCTGTTTACCATGATTTTTCTTTTCAGTTTCTTTCCTCCCTTTCTTCCCTCTGTTGAACTTCTTAAGTTTCTTTGTTTTGTTTTGTTTTGTTTTGTTTTGTTGATCTTTATCTCCCTCTACTGGTTTGGAAGTTACACATTTTAAAAAAAATTTTTTTAATGCTTTATTTCTGAGAGAGAGATAGAGAGAGAGAGAGAGAGCATGATGAGCAGGGGAGGGTCAGGGTCAGAGAGGGAGGGAGACACAGACTCTGAAGCAGGCTCCAGGCTCTGAGCTGGCTGTCAGCACAGAGCCCGACGTGGGGCTTGAACCCATGAACCGTGAGATCATGACCTGAGCCAAAGTCGGACGCTTAACCAGCTGAGCCACCCAGGTGCCCCTGGAAGTTACACATTCTATTTCTATTCTTGTTGTTCTTAAAATTTTAACATGTGTACTTGACTTTGAAAAGTCTAGAGCTGCACTGTTCGTAACAGCAAGGGTACCAGCCACCTCTGACTACTGAACATTTGAAATGGGATCAATGAACAATTAAAGTTTTCATTTTAATGAATGCTCATTTTAATTTGTGTTTTAGATTAATGTTACTTATTTTTACGAATATAACTTATTGTCAAATTGGCTTATCATTTTAATTTTAAAATTCATACACAATCCAGTTGTTGGGAAGCTTTTACCTATGCTTGGGACAATTTGGGTAGGTAAATTGTCTTTTTCAACTCCAAATTTTGTGAAATCTAAATACAGATCAAAAATTTCCAATGGAAATTTAGCACCCAAATTGAGATGCCATTATAAATGTTAAAATACACACCAGATTTGGAAGACTGAGTACTGAAAGAGTCTAAAGTTTTTCAAAAATAATATTTATATTGATTTCAGGTTGAAATGACAGTTGACTTTTGAACAACATGAGTTTCTTGATAAATACAATACAGTATTATAAATGTATTTTCTCTTCTTTATGATTTTCTTAAGAACATTTTCTCTAGCTTTCTTTATTGTAAGAATAAGGTATATAAGACATAGAGCATACAAAATATGTGCTGATCTACTGTTAATATTAACAGTAAGGCTTTTAATCAGTAATAGGCTATTAGAACACCCCACATTATTCAAGGGTCAAATGTATAATATTTTGCATATATCATATTAAATAAAATATGTTATTAAACTATTTCCTCTCCCCCTTTTTAATATGACTATTAGAAAAATTTTAATTGCATGTGTGGCTCACGTTATATCTCTATGGGACATGCTCACCTAGAGTTAAAGCCTCAGGCACCCAGGAGCCTAGAGTTTCTAATTCTCCCCCATTCTTCTCTCCCGTGTTATTATATTCATTATTAAATATTGTATCATATGCAATACCCGTTCCACCATGTTCTTCACGCCTCTGACTTGAGTGATTACTCTCATTTGTTTCACATACAGTGATAATTCAGGTTTAGTAAAATGTCCGCCCATTTTTCTGTCCACCTGTACACCCGACAACCAGGCCTTCTTTGCAGTTAAGCTTTCCCTATATAGCTTCCAGAGGCCACACTGCAGGCTGCATTGACACAGTGTCACGAGTGATACCAAGGACCCAGGCCCGGGCAGAGCCCCACTGGTCACAGGTGCAAGGACCTCCTGTTGGAATACAGCTGCTCCACTGTGGCCTCTTCCACCCCAGCGGGAGCTGCTGGGGGCAGGAGCTGCAGACAGGCGAGCAGGCTCCGGGGTGACGTTGTGCTGAGCCGCCACACTGAGCCGCCTCTCTGCGGCTGGCCACCATGCTCACACTGGCCTCTGACTCAGAGCGGGACTTTGGGTGAGCAGCACCTTGCCCATTCCTCTAATCCTCTCCTAGAATGTACATCGGACTACCTTGGGCCACTTCCTGGAGCAGATGAGGGGCCTTAATGCCTCTGCTCTGTGAGCCCTACCTGACCAGGGTCATGGTCAAAGCATCTTCCTCTCCCGTAAGGACTTAGGGGGCCATTCCCCAGGGCTGTGCCATTTGTCTCAGCCCAGTAAGCCAGTTCCTGGACCATCGGGAAGTGAGGCAGTCATTGCCTCCTTTAGATTCACACCCTGATTGCCTCACCAGCCTCACCCTTGTCCCAGCCTTGAATTCCCCAGATGTGAGTACGTATTTCCCATGGGTGCTATCCATGTGATTCCTTTGAGTCTCCTCCCCCGCCCCCCTCCCGCTGGCCTGCAGAGCCACTCCTTGGAAGGACTTCCTCAGAAATGGCAGTGCCCTCCTGGAAAGCGCGTAAACACACACACACACACACACACACACACACACACAAGTAGTGTGCTGAGAGCACCATCGTGTGGCCACAATTGCCAATTACAATCAGGATATATACCTATATATGCATATAAATAACATCTATATTACCTATATTATTAACTAGTTTCGCATTTCTTCTATTCAATCATGGGAAACCCTCTTCAAAAGAAATAGGAAACAATCCCTTGACCCCAGCATCAAATTAGATATTTGTATACATAAAATAACATATTCTTCTGATGTTCATAACTTCTAACAACTAGGAAAACAAAACTTTGCTATATAAAAACAAGCAAGAAGTCCCCTAAGAATTTTTAATATAATGTGATTTACAGTGTAGTTTTGGCTGAATTTGTGACTGCTGGGGTTCAACAGCTCATTGGTGGGATGCCTCCAGAGGACCATTGGGACCATCATGATTTCTGGGGCTTCTCTTACACAGGACCTTAACGTCACAGAAACCAGTCAGTCCACTGATGGTGACAGGTTCCTGGCTATGACAGAGGATTCCCACTCAGCTCCTGGGGAGGCCCGGAAAAGGCCCAAGAGGTGGCCATGGTATCGCTTCTGGTTCCCACAGAGACCCGTACACCACAGCTCAACATAACATTAAAGACAGACACATTCTCTGCCACTTGCTGTCAATTCCATTTTAAGCACAAATGAAAACTCAGGCCCTGACATCACCTAGGACTGTTTAATTATATGGTAAGCATCCCACCTTACAAAAATGGCTTCGATTTTAATATGTAATGTAAATTAAAGCGCAGGATTTATAAAAATGGGCAGGAGATACAGTTTGAAACACTGCCCTCACTAACACTGCATTTGATGATGGAGGAGACAAGCATTTCCCGGTCTCCTGTTAAGCAGAGCTGCACAACGGCCATTAGGGCAGGTCCAGAGCACTTAGCTGCCATCGTTGCCCTCACTCAGTCCCTCACTGCAGTGATGGGAAATGGGTCTCAGAGAGGCAGTGAAACTTACCAGTGACCCAGCTAAGAGGTGTCCAGGCAGGAGTCAAAGCCACCTTTGCTTGACTCCAGTGCCCTTGCTCCTTCCACTGCAGCCCCCACACCTCCTCCAGGAAGCCTGGATGGAGATAATAGCCCTCCACAGCGCATGCACAAAGGAGGCCTGGAACGCTGCTTTCCAGTCGCATGCACGGTGGACGGACAGGGTCCAAGAACAGTACACTACAACTTGCTTCTCACAAGCCCTGAACTCTGCCCTTGCAACAGGCTGTGTGCCTCCTTGCCTCTGCCAGCGGCTCCTCTTCCCCACAGCCCAGCCTGCCGCACTCCCAGGGGCCTCCAAGAGCAGTGCTTGGGGTAGAGGACGGCCCTAACTCTACCATCACCACCTCCCTGACACTGGGCTGACGGAGACTCCATCCCAGCCCCAGCTCTGCCTAGATGTCAAATCAGACTTTCTAAGGCTACCAGTCCACGGCCAGCCACCGTGCTTTGGTCAGGGAGACCTAGAGCAAAAGGCCATACAGTCCTGGTGAGGGGAAAGCCTGCCTAGCCTCAGAGAAAGGGGCTGCTGATCAGAGCCCCACTGGGAGGCCAGGTCTATAAAGGCTACCTTCCAATTTCTCTCCTTGGCCTTGGCTTTCAAAAGATGCTTAATCAGCTGGCCTTGGTTTCAAATCTCAGCAATGCCATTTATAATCTGTCCGCTTGGAAAGTTCACTGAGGGCCTCTTACCTCAGTTTCCCAATGCACCAAGTGGAGAGATTTAAGCGATGCTGGTTCCTTGGAAAGAGGCTCAGATGCCCCACCCCCACGCTCCCACGCCGTCCTTCCCCTCTCCCACAACCTGAGCTCTCCTACTCTGCTAATGACCTCCAGCCCCACCTTCCCTCCCATCCTGAAGACACAAGACTGGCCAGCTGTGCAGAATTCGAGAAGACTCCTTGTGGAAATCGCCAGGGATCCTACACGCCCTACCAACACATGTGGCCCCAGGGAAGGTGAGGGGGAGCCTCTGAACTGCGGCAGCGGCAGCGCGGGAGGTGAGACCCCGGTCCCCGGGCGTGTGAGGCTGCGCCTGCTGTTGCCCGCCAGGGGGCGCTCTGCACCAAGCGGAACTCCTGGCGGGCGTCCACCCTCTGGCGGGCCTGCGGCAGCGTCTCCTGGCAGAGGTTAGGCTGGCGGGGCAAGGCTTCCTCAGGCGGGGCAGCCGCAAGCTCTTAGCAGGCCAAGGACGGCCATCAACGCAGCGTCCCCAGAGGCACCGAGGAGCCAGAGAGCCTGCATCTGACTGATAATGTTGGGCCGGGGCAGCTTTCTCCTGGTCCTGCCCGCCTCCCCTGCCCGCTCGTCACATGGGGGGCCGGGGGCAGGGCCAAGGCCACGGCCACGGCCACGGGGTGAGCAGTGGGGCAGGGAGCCCGAGCCCTCCCTCCAGGCGGTGCCCGAGGAAGGATCCCAAGCAGGCGCCAGGGTGGCGGAGACGGAGGTGTACAGCCCGGGTCCCAGGTGAGCAGACCCCAGCGGGCAGCACCCAGGCGGCTTTCCCGGACGTCTGCCTGCCGGGCCCCGGATGCCCGCCGGGTGATGGGTGCTGGTTCGCACGGCTCACATGCAGGCGCAGCCTCCGGGCTGCAGGGCATAAGCGAGGGGCCACAAGGTGAACGCGTGCCGAGGCCAGTGCAGGACAGCGGGGCCTTTCGGCCACCCTGGAGGATGGGGTAGCAGCGAGTGCCCAAACACCGTGGGGTTCAATGTTCCCCCTCCACCACGTTAAATTGTGATGGGCTGACTCACAAGTCCACTGTAATATTCACCTCAGCCTACTGTCAGGCTAATGTATCTGCTCCACAGTCAGCGCCTACTGAGTGCAGGTCGTCGTTATTAATAACGTTTGCCAGTGGGGGCATGCCCTGTGCAGGGCATACTGGCCCGAGTCCAGGAGAACCTGGTACTTCCAGCACCCTCTCCCACGATGAGCGGGCTGGCTGTGTGGCCGGTGCCAACCAAACTGCTCCTGCCTGAGTCATCAGGATTGCCTTGTGCGGAGCTGCTGGGCGGGGGCAGGGCAGTGCCACAGCTGTACTGAGCTTACCTGGGATGTGGCCTGCCCTGGAACACTGCTGCCAAAAATGATGGGTGAGGGAAAGGCAAGGGCTAGGCCAGGTGCTTGGAGAGCAGTTCTCCCGTCCCCTCTGCCCCTGAGATTGCTTCCTCTCTCCCCCTCGCTGGCAGGCAAGGCCCACCTTATCTGCCCTTCCACCCATGTTTCCCCCAAAGCAAACACCTTGTCATCCTCACTGTCCTCCTGGTATAATCATGCTACACACACACACACACACACACACACACACACACACACAGTCAGCCTCATCTATTCTATCCCTACAGCAATCTGCAGTGGTCCCTGTATTTGGAGTCCCTCTCCCCACATTGGTCACAGTGCCCTGGCATGTACTGTAGCTCTATCTCTTTCCTATACCAGCCCAGGTACCGTGTGAAAGCCAAGTCCACCCAGCTCCTGGGATGAGACCAGGTTGGTTTAGCCAATATGTACATCTCATTCCCCAACCATCAGGACTGGTTCAAGGATGAATTTGGTTGCCCAGTCAAGGCCATGAGGCAAGAGATGTCTGGGGAAGTAGGAAAGGGAAGCTTCCCAGCATTTCAGAGAGAGACACCAGAAGGTATGTTTTCTCTTCCTGTTAGACGTGAAAGAGAAAATATTAGTTCCTAAAGCTGGTGTCCAACATTTTTTAATAATTAGGAGACCTTTCCTAATTGGCATGAGTGAAACAGATACCCCAGGAAAAAAAGAGGAGAACTTGAAGGTGGGAGGGAACCAGACTTGGATGACATTATCAAGGTGCTGGATCCAACCAGGCCTGAAGTCTATTTTATAAGGCCTTTCCTACTAAAGGAGCCAATAAATCTGCCCTTATTTTTTAAGCCAATTTTAACTGATGTTTTTGTTTCCATCAACTATAAGTTTCTTACTTGATTTTCTTTTGACCAAAGATAAAATGGATACTCAGAAGGTATAAATATAAGGTTGCCAGATAAAATAAAGCACACTCAATTACATCTGAATTTCGGACCAACAATGAATACCTTTAATACTACAAAGGTAGATATTATGTCCTATGCAATATTTGGAACCCACTTACCCTAAAAATATAACTGGGCATTCTGTATTTTTATTTGCTAAATCTGGTAACCCTATTTCAGTAATGTGTCCAAATTCATACTACTAGAAAAACCTGGACACACCACCAGAGTTTTTAATCTGAAGCTCCTATTAACACCAGGTCATGCAGAGGGCTTCTTACTGTCCCTCTTCATTCCCCTCCATCCCCCTCCCAGTCATGTGTGCTAAGAGAGTACAGAGAAATGTCACTCTGGGTCCCTAAGGGTCTCCGAGGTAGGTCCCAGCTCCAGAGTTCCCTGCTTGCCACTCTGCTTCTCCAGCTCCTTGGCTGGGC
Source organism: Proteles cristata cristata (assembly GCA_017311185.1). Taxonomy (NCBI): domain Eukaryota; kingdom Metazoa; phylum Chordata; class Mammalia; order Carnivora; family Hyaenidae; genus Proteles; species Proteles cristata. Next base: position 899,252 of record JAESUZ010001669.1, on the reverse strand, counting down.
TCCACCCCAGCCTCGGGTTTGGGGCTTTGCTGCTCTCTTCAAGCAGTGTGGCTTCTGTGGCTGCTAGCTGCCACCAGTTACTCGCAATAGGCACCACTTGGCAATTCCTCTGTACCGTCCCCATGCGCCCCGTAGAGCATGACCGTGGCTGGAGCTGTCCACAGATGGCCAGGACTGGACATTAGGACACTGCCCCGATGCAGCCTCCCGACAGGGCTGCACTGCAGCCCCCGGCCCTGCCTCCACCTCCTGTGTCCGCGATGGCCTGAATCCCTGCTTTCCTGCATCCTCCGGGCAGAAGGGATCTGCCCACAGTGAATGCTAGCCATGCTTGTTTTATCTGCATGACAAGGATCGGTTCTATGATCACAAGCACGACACAAGTGCAGTACTGCAGAGAAGGGGAGTAAAGGTAACAAGAAAGGGATTAGGAAGAACATTCTAGGAGTAGTTGTCTTTCTAGGGGTTGCTCCTTGCCTCGGTAAAATCCGGATGTATGTAAATGGGTTAACATGACCCCTTGGGACTGCCTTTCCCTGAGAGTGAGACCCGCTATGGCAATGATGTTGATGGCTGCCTAAATGTCATTTGGCTGTTTCATGATTGGGATTTTCTTCTCGATTTTCCCCAACTGTAAACTGTGCAGTATTGGTACTAAACAAAAACTGAACAAAAGTACAAGGCTGAGGATCTGCTACTGGGTGCTCTGGGGGCTTTGTGTGTGAAAGAATCACAGCTCCTTTTGAACCCAGGTCAGCTGATAGAAAAGATCAAGCAGAGTCTCTGAAGCGTGAAGGGCTTTGCCATTTTACAGCCATCATCTTGTTGATCCTCCGCCTGCCCTGAGGGGTACTTGTCAGTTATTGTTCCCACTTTACAGACTAGAGAACAACTAACACCCACAGGTCCCGTGACTCGCCCAAGGCCATTCCCAGATCCCTGGGTACACTTGTGTTTGAGGGACTAATTCCTCACAGCAAGGGTTCTTGTTTGAAATCCAAGAAAACACCAGATAAAGGGCATTCTAAATATATTTCTTTTCTATAGATGCTGATCTCCTGTTACTGGAAAACAGGAATTAGCTTGTCTGCTTGAGGATGTGGTTGGTTCTTTATAAAAAGGATATACAAGAAATTTGCACATAGACTGCCAGCTTCATTATGCTGCCGGCAGCTTCCAGCAAAAGAAGAACATTTGCAGCCAGATATTTCGGTAAGAATTTTATTTCATTCTATGTGGAGTATGATTACCTTTGCTCTGAGCTTCTTGCTTGAGAAATGGGGGTCACTTGAGGCTGAGAGATGGGGTGACTTGAGGAGCTATCTCGGTCTTGTGGGCTGGAAGGATCTGGGGGCATCTGTGGTCACGGGCTGGATACCGGCTGATGGCACAGCCCTCATCCCTGAACTTGGGAGCTGTTCTGAGTCTCCCAGAAACACAGGGCTTTCAACATGACCATGATTGTTGGAGGGATTTGACTCCAGTGACTCAGGGCTCTGATGACATTCAGAGTCTGTAAGGAGGACGGTGCCCAAAGATGGAGGTGGCAAGAGGAAGGTCCTTCACAGGGAAGGCTGTGCGTCCTGCTTGGAAGCAGCCCAGCCCAGCAGTTAATTCAGAAACAATGAGGATGGTCCAGGATCCCCTGTTAAAGTGGCAGGAGGTAACTTAGGCCAAGTGGGCAACCCGCGGGGTGGGCCACATGCAGGTGCTGTCGTGCAGATCACACGTGTGGTCTTGGGGGAATCACACAGGTGCTGGCTGGGTGGCTCTGCAATGGCGTTCTGTGTTCTCTGGACCCAGACACCTTCAAACGATGACTGAAATTCCAGATACTAGAGAAAGAAATGCTGACAGCGGTATTCAATCTAGGTCGACGTTAGAATCATGAGCTTTTAAAAATCTGCAGGTATTTTTAAACACTTGGAGACTGGTCTGGAGTGGGCCCCAGACATCAGCATAATTTTCATTCCCAGGTAAACCTCATGAGCAGCCAGCGTCAAGGAGCCACCAGACCGAAGCTCAGGAGGCCTGAGAGCCTGTACACAGCAGCTCTTGCTGTGGTCTGGGTGGATATTTATAAGGATGAGGAGTCAAGCTCTGTGGCCACAAAGCCAGGTCACCTGAATCTGACTCTGGGCTGGACGCGAGCTACAGGACACTTCTCATAATGGTTAACATCTTGGATCTCCCTTTCTGCAATAGGGGTGGTGGTGGGGAGCTGAAATTAGCCTTTCATCCTGTTCAGTTCTAATGCATTAGCGGGCTGTAAAATCTCCAGTTTTTTTCCTCTCAGTGGGGTTTATAGCATCATCTGATTAGAAAGGAAAAGTCACTTGCTTCTGTGGAGGGTTCCGGTCCCCAGATTTTCACAGTATAGCAGATACCCACCCCCAGCTTCAGAGCACAGATGATAATTCTCTGGGGGGGGGAAATGATATAGTGCACGAGATACCTGAATTGAAAGAAGTTGATTGAACTAAATTTTTAATGGCAGTGAAATTCATATCACAAAATTCACCATTTTAAAGTGAAGAGTTAATTCAGTGGTGATTCGTCCATTCACAACATGGTATGACCATCACCACTCTCCAGTTCCAAAGGATTTTCGTGGCCCAAAAAGAAAACCCTATACCCGCTAAGCGGAAGCTCCCCAGCTACCCCAACCCTGGCAGCCGCTGATCCACTTTCTATCTCTAGGACTTCCTGATTCTGGATATTTCGTATAAATGCCATCATATAACATGTGTCCTTTTGTGTCTGACATCTTCGGCTTAGAGTGATGTTTTTGAGACTGATCACATGGTAGCACATAGCAGTACTTCATTCCTTTAGACTTAATTAATTTTAAAATCATTATCTGACCACAAAACAGCTTGGCAGCTTTATAAAAACAGACCAGCCATGCTGTTCCGTAGAAAGCTGCTGAAAAAGAGGAAAGTCAGGCAGTACAGAGGAAGCAGTTTCTTCTCCTCATCTTTGATCTCCCTGGGTCCACCCTTCTGTCTCTCTCCCTTTCTGTTTCTCTTTCTGTCTCTTTGTCAGTCTCTCTCTCTCTCTCTCTCTCTCTCTCTCTCTCTCTCTCTCTCCTTCTCTCTCCCTCTCTCTGCCTTTCCCCCTTCTTTCTCCTCTCTCTCTCTCACCATAGATTCTGGAGAAGGTCATTGGGGGCTTTTAACTGAAATTAAATTGGGAGGTTGGGGGCAAATGGAAGGTTCTTTGGGGTTTAAATTGTGTTGCTGCACTTCACTTCTTCACTTTGCCCAGAGTTTCATCAGGTCAAGGACCTGTCATATACCACGAAGCCGGAGGTCAGCCAGTACTCTGGTCTCTCATTTGGGGAGACCTGTCACCCAGCCATAGGCACCACCCATGTAAGCATTTGCATGATCCTGCCCATTCTCACCACGTGCAGCCTCTTTTCTTCCCACACTGCTGCCCACTGGTCTGCCCGGCTCTGTCCCACGGACTGGTGGATTCCCCTAGTTAGCTGACCTCCCCAGTTATCCCCACAGCAGATCTGAATCACGGTGGGCAGAAAGATGGTAACCCCTGCCCATACTGAGCCAGAGAGTCCAGAAGGAAAGGGAAAGCTGCTATGAGTCCAGTCATCTCTTCAGGACCCCAGCTCCTTGGCCCACAAGCAAACCTTCCAGACCAAGGTCAGGGAGCAGCTTGGACTGGCCATCCTCTACCACACCCCTCCCCGGTGTCCTCCCAACTCTGGCTTTGCTCACTTGGTCTTTCTCTGGAACATCTCCTCTCCCCTCCCTGCTGTGGATGGCAGGGACATGAGGAAACCACAAGAACCCAAGTTGGGAGACGAGAAGCACTGGAAGAATAGGAGGCTCAGAGACAGGGGAACCAAAACCATAGGGAGGGAAGTGGTGGAGAAGAGATAGGTCGAAACCATGTCAGACTCTCTGTCATGGGTAGGACGGAACTATTGAAAGTTATAAGCCTAGGACTGTTTGGATCAGTTTTATAGGACACTTGAAACGTACATTATATGTCAACTCTATTTGCAATTTAAAAAAGAAAGAAAAATAGATCAGATCTGCGGTTCCTGGAGGTGGGGGCAGGGGGAGGGGGAATTGGGGGAATGTGGTCAAAATGTACAAATTTCCAGTTATAAGATAAACAAGGAATGAAGAGGGGTGGAATGTACAATGTGGTGATTGTAGTTAACACTGCTGTGTGATATATTTAGAAGTTGAGAGAGGAGATCCTAAGAGTTACCATCATAAGGGATGATTTTTGCTTCTTTTTGAAGCTACATGAGATGGCGGATGTTAACTAAATGGCAGTAATCCTTTCACAATAGATGTACATCAAATTGTTATGCTGTACACCTTAAACCTATACAGGACTGAGTGCCAATTATATCCCAGTAAAACTGGAGAGAAAGAATTGCTTATAGGAAGAATGATGTGGCAGCAGGGTGTGAAGTCAGATCTCACCTCGATTCCTACAAAGGCATCCTTACTGGTCTTCCTGACCTTGGAAACCCATCCCTCTCTTCTTAATACTGCAGCTGGAATGGGGCTCTTAGATCCTAAATCCGATGGGGAGTGTCACTCGCTCAACATATGCTGGTGGATTCCCATGTCAGCACTCCATTCGACTCATCATTACCCATCGTATCATCTCCATGTCCCCTCCTTGCTGAGCACCAGCAATTCTGGTGTCCTTGCTACTCAGATGTGCCAGATTTTTGCATGTGTTCTGCCCTCTCTCTGAAGTACCCTTCTGCCCAACATCCACATGACTCATGCACTGACCTCCTTCAAGCTTTCACCCAAATGTCATCTCCTTTCAAGGCTTTAACTGACCACCTACCTGTGTCCCAATAGGACAGGATATTCAGTGAGTCATGGGTCACCTGACCATCACAGTGACTCAAAGGTCAAGGCTGACGAAACAATCATCTCACGTGGTGCAGGTGGCCCAGGCCAGGGGGTAAAGGGAGCGACTGAGCTCTAGAAAAGTCTCAGACCAGCAATGAAATCCTTGGTCTGGAAGTCCTGCATGTCACACTCATTGTCCAACTACCCATAAGGGATCCAGGAGGGTACTACCATGTGCCTAGAAAGGTGGACAGGCAGTATTTGGCTAATGGCAGTAATGACTGCACTGTTTGCAACCCACCCGACATTCCTCTCCTTTTCCCTGCTTTATTTTTCTTCACATCATTTGTTATTATCTCAGATGTTTGTGTATTTAACAGCATTACTGAGGGGTAGGCTACGTAGGATAAAATTCACCCATTCTAAGTATACAAGTCAATGATTTTTAGTATATATGTAGAGTTGCACAACCATCACCATGACCGAATTCTGGGACATCTCTATCACCCAGAATTGTTTCCTTGTGCACATTTGCAAATAATCCTTACTCCAGCCCCAGCCCAAGGAAACCATTGCTCTGCCTTTTGTCTTTGTAAATCTGCCTTTTCGAGACACTTTAAGGAAATGCAATTCTATATTATGTAGTCTTGTGCATGAGGATTCCTTCACTTAGCATAAGATTTTTGAGGTTCACTTATGCTCTTCTTATAACATGGTTTGTTCCTTCTTAGCTGAATGATACTCCTGTTGTATGGGTGTACATTATGTTTACCCACCTACCAGTCGATTTGTTGTTTTACGGCCTAGCATATGGCCTATCCTGAAGAAAGTTCCATATTATATGAAAATAATGTATTTTCTGCACCCATTATTAGGGATGTCCTATCCATGGCAGTTAGGTCACATTGGCTGATCATGTCATTCCAGCCTTCTATATCATGGCTGGTGTCCTGTCTAGTTGTTCTCTCCATTATTGAGACTGGGACATGGAAATCTCCAACCCTCGTTATCCAATTGTTTGCTGTCAGTGTTTGCCTCATGTATTTTGAAGCTCTCTCGAGTGTGTATAGATTTATGATTGTCACAGCTGCCTCGTGGCCTTTGTTGGGCAACCAGCCCATCCCTGCACCTGTCTCTCATGGCCCCTCACCCCTCACACTCACAGGGAGGAGGGAAGGCAGGTATGTTAGTTTGCTCCAGCTGCCATAACATAGTACCACAGGCTGAGTGGCATAAATGACAGAAACTTATTTTCTCATAATTCTGTAGGCTACAAGTCTAAGATCAAGGTATTGGCAAGCTTAGATCCATCTGAGGCCTCTCACCGGAGCTTGCAGACGGCTGTCTTCTCCCCGTGTCTTCACACGGTCTTCCCTTATGTGTGTGTGTGTGTCCTCATTTCTTCTAACCCTTTATGTTGGATTAGGACCCAACCTAATGACTTTGTTTTAACTGAAACGCCTCTTTAAAGACCCTGTGTCCAAATACAGTCACATTCTGAGGTGCTAGGGGTTAGGAATTCAATATATGAATTTGGGGCGGGGTAGGCGGATACAGTTTAGCCTGTAACATCAGGAAAGAGCCCTCTTTGGGTCCTGGGCTGTGAGCTGGCAGCCCTGAGGCACCTGTGCCCCCAGGAACAAGGAGGCTGGGGAGACACTGGGCAGAACCGCTGGCAAATGTCTAGACAGAAGCTCTGCTAGACACACTGCCCACTGGGGAGCCAAGCGGAAGTCCACACTTACCCGCCCCCAGTGACAGAACCAAGTAGGGGCTGAGTCAGAGGCTTTCCTTAGAGAGCCATTTTCTTAAGATGATTTCTGTTTCGGCACATCTGTGAGAAGTGAATTGACCCTGAAAATGATTGCAAAATAGCAAACCGCAAAGAGAGCTCACAGCCTTTCTGCACTCTACAATTCCTCCTCCCCTCCAGTCTCCTTCAATGCTGCCCAGCTTTGTGGAGGCAGAGCAGCTCCCCCTGTTGGCCAGTTAAGGAAGCTGAGATTCAGGAAGTTCCTTGACCTCCAAAGGCACACAGCCAGTGAATGGCAGAGGCGGACCCAGACCAGACCTGAGCTGACCCATTTCTAGTGCTCATTCATAGCTACACCCCTGCCTTTAAGACATTGTCCACACCCCTGGCCACAGCCATCAAGTCCCCTGGAATGTGCCCGTCTGGTCTCTGTACTGGGTTAGTGGTACAAACTGGCTTCTCTCAACATGTTCGATGGTTGGCAGTATTACCTGCCAGATAGAACCTAGAAACAAGGGTAGGAGAAAGCAACATCCTGGTGACCTGGGAGGAAGATGAAGATGAACATGGGGACATAGTTGCTCATGGTTTTAACTTTCAGATAGCATCCTTAAATGTCATCTAAGAGTCAGGGCATCCTGAATCCAGCTTTGCTCAGTGTTCTGGGCAAATGGTCTTCCCTCCTCTACCCAGATCTCTGCTCCCTCCTCCACTTAGCTCCAAGTCATGATCCAGTTTCTGTTAACTTAACAGTATACAGGGAAAATCAACCCTCCCACCTTGCTGGTGACATCGTTATCCCAATTCGGAACAGATTAGACTAGTCTTTAGAGAAAGCCAGGCATGGAGTAGATCCTAGGTTCACCACTTACTCTGATGGCTTATTCAAGTTATATAATCTCTTCATTTGGGTTCCTCACTATTAAAGGGAGACCTTGATAGGCCATATCACACAACCGTTGTAAGGATTACACATCTAACAAAAAAATAGTTTTCAAGGAAGGGCACAGGGTAATTCCTAAAAGACTGAGACAAACCACTGGATTCTGTTGTTAATCTCTGGCTCTGAGCTGTTGCTTTTTTGAAAAGAAAACAGAATGATCAGTTTGTGCCTGATGGAAACTCTGTGTAGGGGCACCAGGACCCTATACTTGGAGCCAGGCACCCTGTCTTATTTCTCCAGTATTCAGGGAATGCAAATCCAATACCAGTCAACTGAGGGTCTCAGAAAGTCAGACTGTCGTCTGCTGATGAAAGCTAGCTGGGGCCATTAAAGGTGACAGGCCTGGGAGGTCCACTCAAGGATTCTCCAATGAAAGGTTGGTAGTTCATTTGATCACTCAGCACACAATTATTGTGGCAGGCACTGTTCTAGACATTGGGGATACAGCCAGTACCAAAACTGTTAAAAATACCTACTTCCTGGAGCTCATCCACCACTTGCTATAATCTAATGGTGGGATCTAAAGGAAGCTGCTCTTTGAAGTCTTTCATGTGGACCATGGGCCTCTGGGAGGTGAATCAGGATCTTCTAGGGATAGGAAGGTAGGAGGTGCAGTAGGAGTTGTTTGAAAAAGAATAGTCACTCTGCAGCAGCTGTGAAATTTGACATGGAAAAAGCTTAGAAATTGTCACTCCCACCCGTACAACAAGGAAGAATATAAATGAACTTAAAATCAATGACTTTTCTTAGACCCATCAGAAAATTGAGGTCACAGGGCAAACCACTACCTCAAATCTAAACATCCTGGGAATTTGAAAAATAACAGCCAAAATCAGTCTACTTGAAGCTGAAGCCACTAGAATCATATTCTGGTATGAACACTTAAATGCTAAATTTGACTAACTGCTGGAGGCTGAGTGTGGATTTGCCTGAGAGTGAGAAACTCCTGGAAGCCCAGAATTAGCAGGGTGGGGGAGAGGGGCACACTTTCATGAGTTTTACCTCCAGGAACTCTACCAGATACTCAAGATGAAGAGTCAAGAAAAATTCCTGTGTGTTTTGGAAAGGGAAAGTTAACCACTTAGAAATATGACCAGAATGCCCCCCATAAGAACCCCTGCCCTCCAAGTAACTTACCAGAGCCATAACGACCTGGTAGAGGGGCAGTTCACCAACTCCAGCTTCCTCTAGACTTACTCTCACCTAGGGAGAGGGGGAGAAAGGGGGGCCTATTTAGTAAGTCTGAGGGTCATATCCCAGAGACTCAGGCTCACAAAAATACTGATAATTGGACAAGATTATAAAATGCTTCTCCTCCTCACACCTTCCCAACACATTAGGAGGGCTCAAGTATAACTGTGCATTGCAACTGAAAGAGCTGTAAGACATAGGATCTATTTAGGAAGGAGTTCTTAGGGAAACCCAAAGACAGTAGAGAAGGAAAAAATTAAGGAAGCTAGAAAAACTGTGGCCTCTGGCACCTACAGATATGATAAATGTTAATCACAGCACAGCGCCCAGCCAAATTAACATAAAACCTCAAACTAAGATCTACTTATTTCTGTTTCTGTTGCCCAATACATTATGTATGGCTTCCAACCAAAAATTACAAACATGCTTAAAAAGCAAGGAAAAGACCCCACATCCTAAAGAGATAAACTAAGCGTTAGATGGTTGCATATGTAAGGAGCTGGGAAGTCACCACTCTGTCCTAAGACCAGGAACCAGCTGAACAGATTGAAAAAATCAATAACTCTTCTAGAATCCATAAGAGAAGGGAGGCCACAGGGCAAACTGCTACCTCCAGGATTGGAGACAGGCAAGCACAGGGAGTCACGATTACTACTGCAGAGATTTGCATGTGAAAGCCACCATGGGAACCAGGGCAAGCATAGCAAAACCTGCAATGTAACTGATCAATTGCCAGAGGCTCAGTGTGGATAAGTGAGCATTAAGAACTTCATGGGGGACCCAATCATAGGAGAGTCTCACCATATCTTGAGATTTACCACCAAGGGTTTGACCAGGTTCCCACAGTAAATATCAGCAGGAGGAGAGGAAAAGGAACCATTTTTGAAATACACCAGAATGCTCTGTTCTTTTTTTTTTTAAGTTTATTTATTTATTTTAAGAGAGAGAACAAGTGGGGGAAGAACAGAGAGAGAGAGGGAGCGGGAGAATCCCAAGCAGGCTATGCACCGTCAGCGCAGGGTCCAATGTGGGGCTCGAACTCACAAACTGTGAGATCATAACCTGTGCCAAATCCAAGAGTCAGACACTCAACCCACTGAGCCCACCCAGGTGCCCCAGGAGAGTGCTCCGTTGTTAACAAGGTCTGACCTCAAGAGAAACTAGTTAGTCAGAACCCAACCTGATGAAGTGTTATTGGAGCCTGACTGACCTAGAGAAAGGAAATACCCAACCCCAGGCAGCGCTAGCCAAGTATCAGAATCAGACCCAGCCACGGCAGAGATTTTAGAATTGTAAAGTGGGGAATTTTGGATACCTGGGTGACTCAGTTTGTTAAGCATCAAACTTCGGCTCAGGTCATGATCTCAACATTCGTGGGTTCAAGCTCCACATCGGTCTCTGTGCTGACAGCTCAGAGCCTGGAGCCTGCTTCGGATTCTGTGTCTCCCTCTCCCTCTCTGCTTCTGCCCTGCTTGCACTCTGTGTCTCTCTCTATTTCTCTCAAAAATAAATAAACATTGAAATAAATAAATAAAAAGTAAGTTGGGAGGTGTAAAATAACTATGATGATCATATTAAGGACTTTATGACTGTCCCATGAATTATTTCCAGTATCTCTGAGGTGGGGATCAGCATGGAGGAAGTTCACTGGACCAATACCTGTGGGGAGTCAGCAGGCAGGACTGAGCTGAGGGAGAGGCTGGATTGTGACATCACTATGACACGGCATCAGTCAACCATGCACTCAGCTGAGGCTGAGGTGGGCCCTCAGCGCTGTGCTCATTTGAGGCGAGAAGGCCAGGCCTTTATACTCACACTGGCCAGCCATCAGTGACGGCTGCCCCCAGGAAGGGAGGTACCTTAGGTGAGGAAATCTCCAGCAGAGGCAGAGGCTGAGAGCTGCCTGCCGGTCCTCGGGGCATCTGGGTTGCATAGCAGAGCCCACGACAGGTCATCTCTGGATTCCCACTTATACAAAGTAGTCTTTGAATGCACTTTTCTCTACAAAGTAATGTGTGTGCAGGATACACCCCCAGGGGCTGATATGCTGGGTTAGGTCTGTGCCCTGTGCTCCTCCCTGAGTCCCATCATTGGGCCAGAGCTGCCTCTGGAGGGTGGCATTCCTCTCTCTACTCAGACTCTCTGGGTTGATGGATTGGGAATGCAAGCTCTGTCCCTCCCCTGTGAGACATGTGACAGTTATCCCCATGTCTTCCCTGTACCGGATAAAGTAACTCTGGGGGGCTGCATGGAGAATGAGGAGGGGTTTAGGTCTATGTTGTGATAAATTCTTGTTGGTTATGAATACGCTTTAACCGATATTGCTGAGTCCATGACTTGATGACTTCCAGAAGTCTTTATCCTCTCAGTTGGCTGACAGGGGTCACCATGAGGAATCAGATGCCTTGAAAGCAGATTTCTGGGCATATCTGTGGTTTGGGGGCCCCCAGGGTGGAGGGTGGAGCCAACAGAATAAGGAGTCAGTTCCATCACACAGGTACCATCTGGCAGATCCCTGTGCCTAGTCCTTGGCCATAGAAATGGACGGAGCCACCTGGGGTGGCTCAGCAGCCTGGGGTTGAGATAGCAGCTTAGCCCCTGCTAACTGGTGGCCTTGCAACATATCATTTACCTCCTCTGGGCCTTCCTTTCCTCTTAAAACAGTAATTAAAACATCTTTGGAGGGTTATCTGTGTGAATCATAGTATCAAGGCTTGGAGCAGGGTCGGTGCTCAGCAAATGGTAATACGGGAAGCATTGCCTTGCTGTTGGGGCTGGTTCTCAGACTGGATGCGTGCATAGCTGGACATGTATGTATGCATGTATCAATCATTCAGGGTCGTCCTGAACAGAGAGTTCAGGCCAGATTCACATGCCCACTGCAAGCAGGAGAAATGGGCCTGCTGTCAATCCCTGGCTGCCACCTCTGGCCATTGCCCCTTTCTTTGAATCCCAAAGTACTGTGTTCAAGCCTTTGCCTTGGGATTGATTCTCCAGGCAACAACACAGTATAGGGCCAGGGCCCTGAGGCTAGACAGTACCTTTCTGCAAATGACAGATGTGTCCTCCTCCCAGGCTGAGCCAGCCCAGGTCAAGACTGTAGAGCATGGTCCAAATGAAGCTTCCTGCAACTCTTCAGCCTTGTACACTGTCAGCCAGGCCCAAATGTCCAGCCCCACCAAGGGGTTCTTACAATGTATGTGCAGAATTATAGATTTGGGATCTTGTAAGTCCCTTGGGATGTTGGCAGAGATTGATATTCAAAATGAAAATTGGGAGCAAGGAGAAAAATGCCATGGACACGGGCCTGAGCTGCTCCCCATTGCCCTGCCCTGGGATAGACCTGCATTGTGTCTGGTTCTTTGCTCTCTCCCAAACCCTGTCCTGGGCATAGGCCCAAGAGGGAATGTGACAGACCCTGGCCTTGAGGATTCACATCTAGAGGGAGGAAAACAGCCTTGGATATTTGTCTTACCCTCTCTGATTCTCTGACATTAACTAGGTATCAAAACAATTCAACTCAATTCAATTCAATTCAATTCAATTCAATTCAATTCAATTCAATTCAATTCAATTCAATTCTGACACTAGCTGTCCAGAATTAGCACAGACCCCTCAGGCTAAGGACTCAGTCCCACAAAACTGCCCCCACTTCAGACCTAGTTGCAAACGGGTTGTCCAGGCACTTCTGTCCGACTTGGCTATCACTTCAGAGATTCACATGACCTCCTTCTCAGTTTGATGATTATTTGAATGGCTCACAGAACTCATGAAAACACTTGGCTTACTGTTACTGGTTTATTGTAAAGGGTACAATTCAGGGACAGCCCAATGGGAAGAGATGCATAGTCAAGGTATGGGGTGAAGGTGAAGGACACCAAGGGCTTCCATGTCATCTCTGGGCATGCCACCATCCCAGCACCTCCAAGCCAGAAGCTCTGCGAACTCTGTCATTCGGGGGACTTCATTGAGATTTTATGACATAGGCATGATTGACCAAATCAAGCCACTGGTGACTGAGATCAACTTTGAACACTCCCCAGCAGCTACCATTTATTGAAAATGCACTCATTGTTAAGCTTCATCTATTTCTTCACAAGTCTTCACAATAGCCCCAAGAGCTGGGTATCATTCATCCCAAGGAAGATCTCAGAGGCTAAGACTTGGGTGGGGGGGCATCAGGATTCAAACCCAACACCCCGTCAGAACTCCTGGGCTAGAATCAAGGTATAAGAAATTCAGAACCAAGCAGACCTGGCTGGACAAGTCTGGGTTAGAAATGGGTGCAATTTAAAAAAAAAAAAAGAGAGAAATGGGTGCAATTTGGGGGTGGGAGGGGTTAGCAGTTGCAGTATAACAGACCATAAAACTCAGTAGCTTCAAATAGTAGGCAATTATTAATCTTGCTGATGGGTCAAGCTCTCCTGGGCTTTTAACAGTCTTCTGTGCTAAGAGACTGGCCAGTCCATGGTGGGGGTGTTGGGTAAGGATGGCCTCGCTCACATTTGTGATGGCTGTTGCTGGCTGTCCACCAGGCAAAATCTGGGTTGATGGAGCTGCATGTCTCTCATGGAAGGAGTTAAGGAATTTGGGAGATTTTTGCAGTCCATCTACCACAGGAGAGACATGGCTACTTCTAAGTATTAGATGCTCACTTTCCAAGTCTCTCCTGAGGCTGGACTTCCTAGAGGTAAGCCAAGCCTTTGGGGGTAATCACTCTCTGTTTTAGGTGATATGCTGTGCATATATAAATCCTCTCCTTTGCTAGGACCTCTGGGTGGCTGAGTGGGGTTAGGTGTAGGGCAGAGACCACCTCCTGGGAGCCTTGAAGCCGAGGCACAATGAGAGCTTCTCTCCCCTGTATGACCTGGGCCAGAAGGAAGGCCCAGCAAAGCTTTCCTGGTTGAGTCTGTGTGCAGGGGGAGTCCCCTCCTTTGCAAGAAAGGGCAGTGTGAGCACCATCTGGTCTGATTCCTGCTAGAATCAGTCATTTTTAAGCTGAAGGGAAGTTAGGAAAGCATTTCACAGTGGAAATGCAAAATAACAGCACTGGAAGGAACGATCCTTAAGTTGAACATATTGCAAATATCAAGTGAGTGTTTCTGAAGCCATTTCATGCATTGCAGTGTGCCCTAGTGGCACTGTTGAGTTATGATTAGGATGTAATTCCCAGAGACAGATGGACCTGGACTTGGATCTCAGCCCCACCCTGACTCCCTGCAAGACCTCAGTTAGACCACGCCCCAGCCCTCAGCTCCACTGATGCTCATAAAGGCAACCCTGCTCCACAGTGCGTGCTCATAAATGTGATTTGATCATAACATATGCATCCCTGATGTGAAGTTATGTCATGGGAAAGGAGGCTGTTCGCAGGACTTCCTCTGTAGCCCTGTTGTCCCTGTTTTACATATGAGGGAGCTGAAGCTCAGAAAACACAAGCCACTTGCCCGAGTTCCCAGAGCCACCCGTTGGCATGGGGATGAATTTGAACTCAGGTCTCGTGGGACCTAAAGTCTAAGTAATCTCCATAACCCCTGAGACCTCCCTTGACTGACTCCTTCTAAAAGACCCCTGGTGACCAGCTACCAGAAGATCATAATGGTCACAAGACATCATGTGCTTTGTATGGATATTTCTCCTACTCTTCTCTCAACAGGATGGCTCAGGTGTGGTTATCTGAGAATCAACCTTATTTTCAGGGAAGCAACACTGGTTTGTTTGTTTTTTAAGTTTTTAGTGCTTATTTGTTTATTTATTTATTTTTAGAGAGAGAGAGCAAACACAAGCAGGGGAAGCACAGAGATAGAGGGAGGGAGAGAGAGAATCCCAAGCAGGTTCCACACTGTCAGTACAGAGCCCAATGCAGGGCTCAATCTCATGAACCATGAAATCATGACCTGAGTTGAAATCAAGAGTCAGACACTTTACCAACTGAGACACCCAGGCACCCGGGGGAAGCAACATTGTTATTAGGACCCAGGTCTCCCATTAGGGTTAGAACATGGTAGAATCCTTTCACCCTGGCCAAACTGTTCAACGTCTTCTCTCTTGGCGACATGAGAACTTATCTTTCTTGGAGTTGGCTCAAAATGGCTACCTTTCTGTTGACCCAGTCATGTTCTCTCAGATCTGGAAGATGCCGTCGAAGTTAGCTGGTCCAATTCCTGCAATTTCCAGAAGAGAAAGGTTATCTGTGGAGGGAAAAGATGTTGACTGCATGGGACTCAACATTGGAATAGGGCCCAAAGTTCCAAGACCAGGTACTTAACATCGGTGTTTTCCTGGGTTGTCCAAAAAGATGTGCATAAATGCTCTTATTTAATTCTCTCAACAGCCTTGGCTGGCTGGTATTCATGTCCCCATCTTGAAGAAGAGGAAACAAAGGCATGGAGAGATTAACTCTTCTGTCCAGGGCCACCCCCTCCCCCCACACCAGTGGCCAACCTGGCATTGGAAGTCAAGTGTGACTGCAGAGGCTGATTCAAGAAGAGCAACTGGGAAATATACATGTCTACCCCAAATTAGGGAATTTTATTTCACACAGAGAACAGACTCCAACCACTAGTCATTTCAGGAAGTGGTATTTTGTGATTGATTTGACTTCCTCTTAAGAAATGTGAGAGCAAATGAGTCACAGTGACCCTCCATGCCAGATTCCTTTTTTCGGGGTGTGCTTCCAAAACACTCTTGCTGTGGCTGTTTCTGTGTCAACCTGGGCCTCTCCCTGGAGATTGGACCTGGGCTCCTCTGAACCAGGAACTTGGTGATGAGTCCAGATTTCCTTAGTGGCCGGGCCACTCCTTTGCTCCAAAGAGCTCTCAAGGGATAGAGGTGTCCCTTGACCTGGACAACAAGGGGCCTGGTGGGCTGTGTTTGGGGCAGAAGTGATACATCCTCTCTCCACAACCATTCCCAGCCTTCAACCAAGGCTCCATTGCAGATTTGCCCTAGAGGCCTCAATCATTCATTGGGAAAATAGTTATTAAGGTCCCTGGAGACACAAAGCTATACAAGGAATAATGTGGTTTCTGGAAGAACTTGGTAGGAAAGCTAAGACGAAGCTAGATAAAAACTGCTACCACACCGCCTTCCCTCACATTGCTCCACAGAGGCAGACACCAGGCTGTTCTAGCCAGAACTCTGGGTGACCAGTTGGGGATGATAGAGAGCAGCAAGCACGCATAAGGCCCCTAGCGCAGAAGTGGCCAGGATGCTCCATGGTAGGCTGGTTGGAGGCAGGAGGGGAAGGCAGAGCTCATAGGAGGAGGACCAGTCAGAACCAGAAAGTACCCAGAGGTGTCCACAGGCTTGTGATCCCCGATGGGGCCCACAGAAGCACATTTTACAAGTAGCTACCTCTGCACCAGAGGCTTTTGATCTTAGAAAGGGGGCTAATAAGTTATTGACCAGAGTCAGTATATTCTGAGAATAAGTGAGGCATGAGGCAGGGGCAGGGAGATGTGCCACACATGGGTGGTGAGGAGCCTTCCCCCAAGTCAGCACAGATCTCCACACTAGGTAGCAGCAGCTGGTGGCAGAGGAGCCGGGCTCCTGGACACCAGGGCTAGAGTGTTTCCCAGGGCCGTCACAACATGTGACTTCATAACAGTGAGCACACATGTGTGTGAGGGTGAACCTGTGGGAATACGTCAGTCTGCACATACACATGCACATGTGGGCAGGAAGCATGAGACTGTGCCTGAACCTGAGTGTGATCATGTGCCCAGGACAGAATGTGTGTGTGTGGGAGGGGGGGGGTAAGGTGTGTATGTAAGAGTGTGAGTGTGTATCATGAGTGTGCATGCATGTTTATGAGTGTATGTGTGTGTGTGCATGTGTATGTATGTGAGGATACATGCGTATGAGTGTATGCATGTGTGCCAGGGTGTGCGTGCATGTGTATAAGTATATGCATGTGTGTGCATGCGAGTGTTTGTGCATGTGAGCATGTGTGAGAGCTAGCAGTTTCGTAAGTCTGCCTCCCCCTCTCACCAGATTATAGGCTCCTGAAAGCAGTAGCCGTGCTTCTCCAGTTACCTGTGTAGTAACTGGCATAAAGGAAGCCACATACCCCTACATTTTGTGGAGGGTCAAATATGTACCAAGCATACGCTCCCTGCTTTAAAGGCTGATCTCATTTAATCTCCATTGCAACCCTGGGGGGTGGCCCCCATTTTACAGCTGAAGCAACTGAGGTATTGAGAGATGAAAGGGCTTATTCAATCCACTTGGCCAGTGCATGGAGGGGCCAGATTTTGACCCTGAAGCCTGGGCTCTGTCCGTGATACCACACCACCTCCCATAACCCAACAAACAGAAACCAAGAAAGAAACAAGCTGATCAGATGATCGAAGCTCATCCAAACATTGGGTCTGCAGAGGGTTGATGGGGGCCGTGAGCCCTCGGCACTGCTATTTGGTGTGTGCCGAGCTGTAGCGGTTGCCTCCTGTACCCCCCCCATCTCACTTCCTCTGAAATTACCTCCCCCCTCCTCTCCCTGTTGTATTTACATCAAGAGATTGCCTGCTGAGTTACACAGAGCTGTAAACAGAGAAGCCACATTTGGAAAGGCTTGAAATTACTGACCAAAACACAAGACTCACATGCCAGAGAGGTCAAAGTAAACTATAAGCTAGTGAGCAAACTCTTTTAATGGGCAGTGCAAATAAGTGTGTTACCTGCATCAGTAAGAACATAGACTTATTACAGCTGTTCCTGATGATATGTAATATTGCAGGAATATCTGTTACCTCCTGGTATGAGAATACAGCTCTCTGGGTCAGAATCTTGGGAAAGAATGAGCCAGTAGTGCGTCTTCACAGAGTTTATTGGGTTGTCAGTGCACAGCTGGTTCTTGCGCATCATGAACCACAGAGTCGGATGCTTATACACACTCTGGTAACATGTCCTTATATAGTGCTCAGCAGTTTGCAAAGAGCTCCCACATCCACAGCCTTCCTACCTTAGTATTGCCCATTTGCAGTGGGCAGAAAAGAAATTATCATCTCCATTTGATGGGTGAAGGAACAGGCACAGAAAAGTTAAGGGACTTGCACAGAGTAATTCAGATCAAGGTAGAGCCAGGATTCAGACTCAGTTCTCTTGCCCTTCATCCTCTTGGCTTCCCATGGTGAGAGCTGTTTTTTTAATAGTTTATTGTCAAGTTGGTTTCCATATAACACCCAGTGCTCATCCCCACAAGTGTCCTCCTCCATGCCCATCACCCCCCTTCCACTCCCCCCCACCCCCATCAGCCCTCAATTTGTTCTCGGCATTCAAGAGTCTCTCATGGTTTGCCTCCCTCCCTCTCCTCCACTGGTTTTCCCTTTCTTCTCTCCAGTGGTCCGCCATTAAGTTCCTCCTAACCCTATACATGCAAACATGTGGTATCAGTCCTTCTCTGCCTGACTTATTTCGCTCAGCATAACACCCTCAAGGTCCATCCATGTTGCTACACATGGCCAGATTTCATTCTTTCTCATTGGCTTATAGTATTCCATTGTAAAGATAAACCACATCTTCTTGATCCATTGATCAGTTGATGGACACGTAGGCTCTTTCCATGTTTCGGCTATTGTTGAGAGTGCTGCTATGAACATTGGGGTACCTGTGCTCCTATGCATCAGCACTCCTGTATCCCTTGGGTAAATTCCTAGGAGTGCTATTGCTGGGTCATAGGGGAGTTCTATTGTTAATTTTTTTGAGGAACCTCCACACTGTTTTCCAGAGGGGCTGTACCAGTTTACATTCCCACCAACAGTGTAAGAGGGTGCCCATTTCTCCACATCTTTGCCAGCATCTAGAGTCCTCTGATTTGCTCATTTTAGCCATTCTGATCAGTGTGAGGTGGTATTTCAGTGTGGTTTCGTACTTGACACATTCCCAAAGGCAAGGGAATCAAGAGCAAAAATGAACTATTGGGACCTCATCAAGATTAAAAGCTTCTGCACAGCAAAGGAAACAATCCATAAAACTAATAGGCAACTGACAGAATGGGAAAAGATAGTTGCAAATGACATATCAAATAAAGGGCTAGTATCCGAAATCTATAAGGAACTCACCAAACTCCACACCCGAAAAACAAACAATCTAGAGAAGAAATGAGCAGAAGATACGAACAGACACTTCTCCAAAGAGGACATCCAGATGGCCAACAGACATATGAAACGATGCTCAGCATCCCTCCTCATCAGGGAAATACAAATCAAAACCACAGTGAGAGCTGTTTTCACCTGGCCATAGAAATCATTTCCATTTTTACTTCATTTGGAGTCTTAATCATCTCTTCTCTAGATCATTCCAATCCTCCTGCTCAATTCTTAGCCTCCAGGACTCACAACAGAGCCACCATGCACCACTTGGAAACCATGGTGTGAGTTGAGCTGGACTCTAGGGTGGGAAGATGGTTGAGTCTCAAGGCTGTGGGTGGAGAGAAGGAGTGTTGCTTCCCTCACAGAAGTAGAGAACAAAGTAGGGTAGGGTACAAAGTAGGGACCCCCCACACACACACCCATAGACAAAGACATTTAGGACTAACTTTCATGTTGAAGTCAACATCCATGACAAGGCATCTTGCTGTGCTATGGCCAAAATAACTACTGTGCTGGGGCTTGATGTTTGGGCCACTCTGGGGGCACCTTGAAATTCCATATAAACTTTAGAATCAGCTGGTCAATCTCTGCAAAAGAGTCATCTGGGATTGTGTTAAATCTGTAGATCATTTTGGGAAGTATTGCCGTCTTAATGTTAAATCTTACAACTAGTGAACATAGGATGTTTTTCCATTTATTTAGATTTTTTCAGCTAAATTCCTTTCAACAGTGTTTTCTAGTTTTCTTTTTCTTTCTCTCTCTCTCTCTCTTTCTTTTTTAAAATATTTACTTACTTTTGAGAGAGAGAAAGAGAGAGCGTGAGTGGGGGAAGAGCAGAGAGAGAGGGAGACACAGAATCCGAAGCAGGCTCCAGGCTCTGATCTGTCAGCACAGAGCCCCATGTGAGGCTCAAACCCACAAGCCGTGAGATCATGACCTGAGCCAAAGTCAGACGCTTAACTGACTGAGCCACGTAGGTGCCCCAGTGTTTTCTAGTTTTGTAACAATAAGTGTTGCACTTGTCTTACTAAATTTACCCCTGTATATTTTGTTCTATTTGATGCTATTGTGAATGGAATCATTTTCTTTCTGAGTTCATTTTCAGATTGTTCATAGCAAGTGTATAAAAATACAATTAATTTTTGTATATTGATCTTGTTATCCTTCAATCTTGCTGATTTCATTTATTAATTCTGATAGTTTTTTAATAAATTCCTTAGAATTTCCTATGTGCAAGATCATGTCATCTGTGAACAGAAATAGTTTCACTTCTTCTTTCCTAATCTGGATGCTTTTATTTCTTTTTCTTCCCTAATTGCCTTGACTAGAACCTCCAGTACAATGTGGACTAGAAGTAGTGAGAGTAGATATCCTTTTAAATCTACTGAGACTTACAATGTCGTCTAGCAGTTGGTCTGTCCTGGAATGTGTTCCCATGCACTCTTGAGAAGAATGTGTATTCTGCTGTTCTTGGACAAAGTATTCTATAAATGTCTGTTAGGTCTAGGTGGTTTGCAGTGTTGTTCAAGCCCTCTGTTTCCTCACTGCTGTTCTATCCATGACTGCAAGTGGATATTAGTTTCCAATTACTATTGTTGCACTCTTTCTCTCATGAGTTCATTTTTGCTTCCTGGATTTTGTTGTTCTATTGTTAGCTGAATATATGTTTATAATTGTTACATCTTCTTGATGTATGGACTCTTTTATTAATATATATTGACATTTCTCCCTTGTAATAATTTTTTTCTGGTATATTTTGTCTGAATTTAGTACTCCACTCCAGCTCTCTTTGGTTACTGTTTATGCAGGTTATCTTTTTCAATCCTTTTTGTGTCTTTGAATCTAAAGTACAATAGTCCCTCCTTACCCATAGTTTCAATTTCTCCAGTGTCAGTTACCTGTGGTCAACCCCCATTGCCTATGTCATTCACCTCATTTAATCTCATTACAAAGGTATTTTATCATCTCACATCATCACAAGAAGAAAGGTAAATACAGTATAATAGGATATTTTGAGAGAGAGAGAGACCACATTCATATAACTTTCATTATAGTATTTATTTACAATTGTTCTATTTGATTATGAGTTGTTGTTTCTCTCTTACTATGCCTAATTTATAAGTTAAACTTTATCATAAGTATGTATATATAGAAGAAAACCTAGTATATATAGGGTCTGGTACTATATGGTCATCCACTGGGGGTCTTGGAGCATATCCCCCATGGATAAAGGGGACTACTGTATGTCTCTTTCGACAGTATTTGGTTGGTGTCTTTTTCATCCATTCTTCCACTTCAGATATTTAATTGGAGAGCTTAACCCATTTATATTTAATGTAATTACTGATTTAAAAAAAAAGGATTTACTTTTGCTACTTTGTTACTTTTTTCTGTGTCACATACCTTTTCTGTTCCTCAAATCTTTATTACTGACTTCTTTTGTGTTAAATAGATATTTTCTAACATACTCTTTTAATTCTCTTGTTGTTTCTCTTACTATGTATTTTTGGGTTATTTTGTTAGTGGTTGCCTTGGGGATTACATCTTAATTTATGACAATCTGATTTGATTTAATACCAACTTAATATCAACAGTAAACAAAAACTTTTCTTAGATACCTCTATTCCCACACACATATTTATGTGTGTGTTATATCTTCATACACTGTGTGCTTATACATTGTGTGCTCATCAACATAAATTGTTTTATGCAGTTATCTTTTAAATCAGATAAGAAAAAAAGAGAAATTACAAAGAAAAATACATGAATCCTGTCTTAAGTATTTACCTATATAGTTTACTGGTGTTCTTTACTACTTCATGTGGATTTGAGTTCCTGTCTAGTGTCCTTTCATTTTAGTCTGAAGGACTCCTGGTAACATTCTTATAGGGCAGTTCTGCTAACAATTAGCTGTCTCAAGTTTTGTTTATTTGGGAATGTGTTCATTGCTCCTTCATTTTGGAAGAATAATTTCATCAGATACTAAACTCTTGGTTGACAGGGTTTGTTTGTTTTCTAGCACTGCAAGCTAAATATATCACTCCACTGCAGATTGAAGTAAGGTAGTATGTGTATACCAGATATTTAACAAATGACAGAGGTGTATACCCAGATAGGGGTTGTATTTTGAAACAGATAAGGATGAAAAAAGTCAGAAGGAAAGAAGTATCTCTTGGAATGGGAAGACCCCATCCAATGGTGCCTTTTGGGTGAGCTGAGATTGCCGGCAGCCATAACCCACAAAAGCCTTACCTAGGACACATGACAACAGGCTGCAGTATCCTCTCCATGGTTTGGAAGGATAGTCTGTGGTTTCCAGGCTGAGACATACAATGATTAGCTTGGTGGCATAATTGGAGAAATAAGGAAGGAAATACTGTCTGAGAGAATAGACACAGAGGAGATGCACCATCTGTGCTGAGTCAGGAAGATTAGGAAGTGAGAGAGGAGAGGAAGGTGGAAACATGGGCTGAGAGGCATAATATGGGCATCAGCTAGAAATCTGTGAGTTGCAAGTCACTGAAAGGAACCCAAACCAGCAAAAGCCAGAAGAGGGAATTTATCAGAAGCATATTGGAGATTTACAAACTCTTTGGGAGCTAAAGAAGTAGGCTTGTGAAATGGACAAGGAGGATAGTGGCTCCAAAGAGCCTAAAAGCAAGAAAGCACAAGGATTATCTTCTTGCAGGACAGTGTGGGCAAGACACCCCTGCAGGATACCACCACCATACTGCAAGGCACCTTCGTCATAGCAGGACATTGTCACTGCCACTAGCACTGGGAAGTCCATTCTAACCATCTCTCAGACTTTTTTGTGATACTGAAGATTAGATCAAAAACCAGGCAGGGGCATCTGATGGGCTAAGCCTTGGTCACCTGGCCATATCTGACTACCTGCAGGAACGCAGCAGATCTGTTCCTTACAACTTCTCAGGAGGGAGATGGTCAGAGATTCCCCCATGATGGGAAGGGGCTAGATGTTCTGCAGCCCCAAAACAAGTTCCATTCCATCATGGCAAATGAGGAGAAGAAAAGGTGTAATTTTGAGAGCAGGGGAGTCTTGGGTGGTTTGGTCAGCTTGGAGAAAAGAGCTAGTGAGGGAGAGAGGGATTAAAGATGCAAAAGGAGGAGAAATGTCTAGAAGAACAGATGGAGATTCTGTGCCAGGGGGAGAGGTTGGGTTGCCCAGAGGAGAGGAGCAGAGGGGCAGGGCTGCTTGTGCAGGGGAGAGATCCTGACCTTGGGGAGAAGTGTGAGTTGAAAGAGAAGCATCTGGAAAACTTCCATTCTTTCCATCTGTCCCAAGCCCTGCCCTACCACAATAAGCAGGTGTTTTCACAAGGGAGAGGACTTGTTTTCCAATAATGTGAAACTGACCAAAGTGGTGAGTCACCATTTTCTAAAATCTGATTCTGGGGAGGGGAAAGCATTTCAGACCTGCTTCCCTGAGGGACCCAAGTGAGGACAGCTTTTGTCATTTGGGCTTGGGCAGGCTGATGCTTGGGCAAGCAATTGCCCTGCCATTGGGTACCCCCACCCCCACTTCAGAGGAAGGGTGACAGCTCTTTGGAACCTCAGTACATCATATTTCCAGGACTCAGAAACCCTCTAGTGAGGTCACATTTCCCTCTTTCCCCTCAGCCTCTGTGACAAGCAGGAGGTCAGCAGAGGATCCTGCCTGGCCCAAGGTGTCAGGCCTGTGGGCTGGGGTCCTTCCTGCCCTGCCTGTAAGTGCCCTGGGGGACCCCACATACTCATAGCAAAGCTGTCCCATTATTAGGTCCACATACTCTCTAACAGAAGCTTCCCCTTCTAAGAAACCCATAGTGTGGGGCGCCTGGGTGGCTTAGCCGGTTAAGCGTCCGACTTTCGCTTAGGTCATGATCTCGCGGTTCGTGGGTTCGAGCCCCGCATCGGGCTCTGTGCTGACTGCCAGCTCAGAGCCTGGAGCCTGTTTCAGTCTGTGACTCCCTCTCTGAACCTCCCTGTTCACGCTGTCTCTCTCTCTCTCTCTCCTAGAAATAAATAAAACATAAAAAAAATTAAAAAAAAAAAAAAAAAAAAGAAACCCATAGTGAGACTTTGCAGCTCAATACAATCTCTGTCTGAAAGGTGCCCCATTAAAGGGGAGCCCAGAAGACAGCTGGCCAAGTAAAGATTCTTAAGTGAGTAGTATTTGTCTGAATGCAACATTTATAGGGGCTTAAAAATGAAGCCTTTGAGTTCCACAGAAACCCCATGTGGTAGACATAGTTTAGCTGTTCAGAGCCTCCTTCGAGAAAGGACTCATTGCCCAGCTGCAGGGCTGCAGGGAAGGGGATCAGCTGACAGCCACTGGCTGTTAGCTCTCTTAGGGTCAGCCTCAGCTTTCAAGCCAACTTCATGCTGTTCTTGGGTGGCCCCCAGCAAGGCAGTGGTGGCCAAGGTCACGCTCTTCTCGAGAAGGTCCTCAGCCAGCGACCATGGAAGGCGGCAGTACACAGGCCTGACCACCTCCACCCCCGCTGTTGGTCTCTCTACTTTGGTGCTCCCCCGAGTGCGGCAGAGACACTGTCCCGTTTATGCGGTGCTCTGACACTCCCTTCCCACCCCACTCCTGCACAGGCGTTAATTCCCAATAAAACTCTCATCTCAGCACCTGCCCTAGAGAACCCAGCTGGTACCCCGCTCACTCTTCCATCCCACACAGCAGGCCCCCCCGACCCTGGATATTAGCTGTCAAAAAGTTGAAGGCAATGTGTGACAAGTGCCACAACGGAGGTAGGAACAGAAGGCTGTGGTGTCTGAACTGGCTTGGTACCTTCAGTCACCTCTGCCCCAACTCCAGGGCTGCAAGACTCTAGACACTGTGCCCAAGGCTGCAAGTCACAACTGAGAGGCTTTCCAAACCAAGCCTCTGTGTTCTGGTCTCAACCCTCTGCCTCTGGCTTGGTGTGTCTGGGTGGTTTTGCAATGCCCAATCCTGGATTCTGCATCTTTGTCCTGATTCTCTGGCCAAAATCCTAGGGCACCAACGACCCAGAAAAGTAGGAGTCCAGAGTTCTAGACCCATTCTGGGGGCCTGGGCTATGTATGCAAGGGTGTGTCATACACTGCAGTGTG
The DNA here is from genome assembly GCA_017311185.1 of Proteles cristata cristata. Taxonomy (NCBI): domain Eukaryota; kingdom Metazoa; phylum Chordata; class Mammalia; order Carnivora; family Hyaenidae; genus Proteles; species Proteles cristata. The sequence continues at coordinate 874,325 of JAESUZ010001669.1, read as the reverse complement.
TGGACAAGACAAATTAAAAGCCAAGCTAAACATCTGAAGGGGGCATGGGGCCAAGGACAGAGAGAGACACTGGGCCTAAGGCAACAGGACTGAGGCCAGGAACAGTGGGCCAGGCAAGCGGCCCTGCTCTCCGGGACAGAGTATCTTGAAGCACCCAAGTGCCCACAGGCTAACCAAGGATACGTTCAGAGTACCAGCAAGGCAAGGCCACCAAAGCAGCAGGAAAGTTCACCTTTGATGAATCCCACACAATCGTGTGATTAAAAAATCTAGAAAGAATACTTTAAATTCAGCATACTGTTAAGTTTTGTTTATAATTTATATTTAAATTATGGGTTATAATATTTAAATTATGGGTTAGTTTTTAAATTATGGGTTAATTATAGGTAATCATTATGGGTAATTTAAATTTTATATATTTAAATTATGGGTAAGGTTTTCATCAGCCCTGGCAAGAGATCTTTTAGAAGGTTCTTGTGGTCTCAGGGATGGGTAATGAGGGAGACAGTAAAGGTGCTGAATTCTAACCATGGGGCTCTGAGCAGGGAGAGGACACTGAAACAGGGTCCAAAACGGTACATCCCAAATCTGAAGGGCAAAGAAGGGCAGCCAGAGGGTATACCTGATGGGAAGTTCAGCTGGAGTAACAAAGAGGACCACCTAGGTAATGACTCTCCCTCTCATAAGCATCCAGGATATTTCCAGGTTGACGGGGGGGTGGGGGGGGCTTGGCCTCACTAGTTGTTCAAGGGCTCAGACTACAGGGCTTCTCCCTTCTCCTGCATGGACTTCCAAGATGGCACCAGAAAAGGGAGACGAGCCTGGTGGAGTGTTGCAGGTAGGAGTCCTGTGGCCAGGACTAGAAGCGGCTGCATCACGTCAGCTCATAAACAGTGGCCAGGACACAGTCACACGGAACTGCAAGGAGACTGGGAAATGGAGGGCATCTGGGCATGCCCATGAAGGAGGGGAGAGCAGATCTGGTGGAGAGCTAGCATTCTCTGCCCCGAGGAAGGAGTCCTCAGCCAAAGGTGGGGGGGAGGGGGGCACAGAGTCAGCAGGGGAGGGAATGGCCAGAGGTGTGCTGGCAAATGCCTAACAACCGGCTGTCCGGAAGGAAAAAAATGTTAAGTCCTGGTTGATAACGTTTACTGATTTTCTTAATGTAAATACTCCCACCATCACCAATTTCAAACTACCAGCATGCTCGCTGAACAAGCAATTGCCAAGGGATGTGTGGTAGCAGCTCAATATATAAATGAATTCAGTTCTTCATAGAAACAGAACCAACAGGAGATATATGAATATACGTATATTCATATATATAGCATATTATGTATATAATGGATTACAGTATAGTTATATAAAATATGTTATAAAGACAGATATAATATATTTATATGATATACAAAATCAACCCTCACAATAATATTTTCACCATGCATACACAAAAGGTGCAAATAACCTTAAGAATGTAGATAATACTAAAATGTAGTAAAATAATTAGGAAGCGAGGTGTGTTGAGTATGTATTCCCTTTGTTTTTAATATAATTTATTTCGTTGTTCATAAAATTAAGTTTATAAAATTTAATTTCTAATGATGTCTGTGAAAATTGCCAAATTCCTGAAAACTTAGCTATCAGCTCTTATTGGCTTTTGCTCCCGGCCAGCTGCTCTGGCGTTCCCCCTTCCCGGTCCTACCCCCCACCCCCTGCCCCCAGGATGGATCAGGACTAACGTGCCAGAAAGCTGGAGCATCGGCATCCTGGCAACAGGGACAGAGAGCACTAGAAACAGGAAGTCAGGGGACGCTGGTGCTGGTGACCATGGCACAGGCAAATCAGACTCTGCGACAGCGGTGTTTTCTCCTGTCCTTCCTCCAGTTTCCGGAACAGGGGAGCAGAGTTCTGCTATCTATGTAACATCTCGGTGAAAAATAGAGAAAGGCTCACCCTCCTACCAGTAGATCCCACGAACAGTGCTAGAACACAGAGCTTTGCCAGCAGAGCTGAAACCCAGCCCTACCCCCCCCCCACAGGACACCTTTGTACAGTGCACAGGCTATACAACAGTACCTGTGGCTCTGTGTGGAATGGAGCAGCCTCCTGGTGAGATTTGGGACAGAGGCCCCTTTCCCTTCTCTGACTGGGAGATTGGTTGGTGAAATGTGTCTCTCTCTGAGAAGACTCCCTTGGCATGACAGCAGGCAAAGACTGTCTCTGGTGTCCCCAAGTTCACAGACATGCAATTATCTCCTAAAGTAGTGGTTTTCAACCCTGGTCATATGTTGGATCGCCAGAGGGGCTTTTACAATTCCCAGTGACCAGTATACATGCTGGGCTATATAGGGCCCAATGGCAGATGGGATACAGATGTTAGTTTTCAAAGCTCCCCAACATGCAGCCAAGGTTGATAACCACTGATGTGAAGTCATCTTGGCTCTGGCCAGTGACGCTGGGTTGGGGGACCACCTGACAGAGAGCTGTGCATTCCAGCGGGTGCCTTTGGAGAGTTCTGCCCTCCCAAAGCTCCCCATCACCCTTCCACACCTAGCCAAGTCTGGCCCCCAGCAGCGTTAGGAAATGCTGAAATTATGCACTCCAGGAAACTGGGGAAGGGAAACCAAGGATCACTGCAGACAGGGGCAGGGCAAGGGGCAAGGGGCCATCTGTCTGTCTCTACTTCTACGTGAGACCTGTATCTTCCCTCCTTGGCCTCAGCCTCCTGCCTGTAAGTGAGAGGAGTGGTCTGTTCCTTCAAACAAAAACTCATGCAGGAGGTCGCCATGTCCAGCAGGTCTCTATGCCCCATTCTGTCCTTATCTCACCTTCCCTCCTTGAAGCCTCAGACGGACCTGGGGGGCTCCCAGGGCCCTCTGGTACAGGCTTTGTAAACAGCAAGAAGGAGGGGACACTAATGTCCCTTCCAGCTGCACCCATGGATCCCCTCATCCAGAGGCGTCCTGGGAATGCGGTCTGAGGGCAGAAAAAAGGAGGAGCTGCTTTCTCTCCTGCGCCACCCCTGTCCCCCATCATTCTCAGGTACATGGTCCAGACTCGCTCTTGCCCTGTTCCCAGCTTTACTTCTGGGTCTGAGCCCAGAGCCTCTGTGGTTTTGTCTGATTCCAATACTGACCCCATGAAAAGCAAGCGGGTGAGTCCAGCAACTTAATGTCATTGGGGGAAACAGCTGCACAGGAAAAGCACCCAGGGGTTGTTTCTTAACCAAAACAAGTGTGAGTGGACCCAAACTAAATCTTCAGGGCATTTTCGTGCCTCTAGCTTGGAGGACATGGTCCAGGCTGCATTACTCACAGGGCTTCATGATTGCTCAAGACGTTGTCACTGGCCACGGGACCTCACCCTGTGACCCTGATGTCAACATGAGATTTTCCAGATCTGTATCCTCCCCACTTCTCCCCAGTGGCCTCTGTCCCAGCCTGACCCGGCCTCTACCTGGTCTGAAAGGAAAAAGAGGGCAATTCAGTCATTTAGGGGTGTTTCTTGAATCTGTCCCCAAGCCAGTATTCCTCACAGGGCTCACAGCCTGAGTCCAGCCTGAGGCTCAAGGCTGGGTGTGCAGGAGGAATGTTGGGTAGTCTGTGAGACACAGATAAGAGCCCTGGGGAAGTGGTTAATGGCTCCTTCTGGTGGTAGAATCAGGAGAGTTTTACAGGGGACTTGCTCAGAATGATCAGGCTCGTGTGGTGAAACTGGGGGAAAGCACACTCCAGAGGGAAGGAGCTGCTGGTGCAAAGGCACAGGGGCATGCAGGGGCTGCACATGCACATGTCTGTGTGTAGTATCACTAGGAGATAGCTCGCAGACGAAGGCATGGATAATACCATGAAAAGCCTTGAATATTATATCAAAATACTTATTCATCTCTTCTGAGGGGTGGCTGGGGGCCAGAAAAAGTGACTAGTTGCTGAGTAAGACAGCTTTTTCTCCATGGACTCTGCTTCCTCCCTACAACCTGGTCTTTGTACCTCCCACATCCTGGTGAGTCCTTGACCTCTCCCATTCTCCCGTCCTCTCTGTAGGCCAGACCTGTCCTCGCTAGTACGGATTGCTGCAGGGTCTCTCACTAGACCCCTAGCCTCCAGAACTTCTGCCCATCCAGGTGCCAGAGTTGATTCCACATTAATACGACATTTGTGGTTCAATAGGCATGGGGACACTCTGAGGATCAGGGAGGGAGCATGGCCGTTCAAAGCAGAGAAATAATCATTCAAAGCCCTCAGCTTCAACTGTTAACAAGGACCACACAGCACTCAGGCTCAAAAGAAACCCAGCCCCAGGCACAAATGCCTAACCTGGCACATGGGGTCATTTAAGGGGCACAAAGCCTGGTCCTCACCATCCAACAAGTTCACTGAGGGCTCTCAAGCCAAAAACTGCTCACGTGAACTGGTTGGAATTTGGGGATTTAGAGAGACTGGCATCATAGAAAACCATCAGCTGTAAACACACGGCCCTGGATTTAGATTCCCATCCTGACAGTACTGTATGACTTTGGGCAAGTTGTTTAACATTTAAGTGCCTTGTTTCCTTTATCTGCAAACCCAAGACAATAGCACCTGCCTCGGGCAATTTGAGAATCATGTGACATTTTGAATACAAAGCACCAGCCTAAAGCCAGACACAGTAAAATTCTAATAAATGATAGCTGTTAGTGTGATCGCATTTCTTGGGCAATTTTTAGGCTCTTGAGGTTGAACTCCCCAAAAGTCCCGCTATGCATTCTTTATTGTTATGTTAGTATTAATCAGAAACATGACAATTAGCATGTTTTTGAGATCCTACTAAGTGCAGGACCTGAACTTCGTGTGCATTCTGACTCTTCTCACCGCATTAAGGCAGCAGAAACATCCCTAACAATCTGCTTGCCTGGCTCATCCCCTAGGGATCTGAACGCCGCCCGGGCTGCAAGCTCCTTCTAAGACACACCTGTCTTTCACCGTTGAACCTTGAGCTCATAAACCGCCTCCTGGACCCTCCTGGCAGGAGACATCAGGCGGAGCAGATCCCATTAGACGGGCCTCCCCGGTCTCCCCGAGGGCGCTCTCGCCGGGCACCCTGGCTGGTCAGGAGGGCCGCCTCTCTCCTCTGCCAGCGGCGCGCCGGACTGGCCCTCCCCGCGCGGTGGGCGGAGCCGTCGGGAGCCGTCGGCCCCGCCCTCGGCCGGGCCCGGGCTGCGCCGCCCTCCTGCTCGCGGACCCGCCCCGCCCGTCCGCCCGCCTGCTGGGAGCCCAGCCCCGCGCGCCGGCTCCGGGATGAGCAGCGCCGCGTGCGCCCCGGAGCCGAGGGACCGCCAGCCAGGCCGCCCCGCCCTGGCCCCGACATTGATCAGCAGCCGTTACCGAGCCTTTTACTGGTTCGCTTGGATGGGAATTAATTCTGGGATGGATAAATAATGCATTGAGGTTTGCGTAGTCCCAGGCAAGCCTTCGGTCGGTCGGGAGCAAAGAGAGGGAGCCAAGGGAGCCTCGCTGATAAAGCCCAGCAACCATGGGGGCCCGAGCGGGGCAGGAGGGGCAACTGGGCAAAAGGAAGAGAAAAGGGAAGTGGATGACAGCATGATCGGCACAAGGACGCTTGTGGAATATGTTGAGCCCAAAGATCAGGCAAACCAGGAGGGGTAAGTCCAACTTCCCGGGGCGGATCTGGGCACAATGTGTGTCTCTTGGCTAACACGTGCACACGCTTAGCCAGCTGCCACACTGGGAGACAGATGAGGCAGACGTTCCAAAGGCATCCTCCTAAGGGACATGCCTTCCTAGTGAGTCTCCTGGGGTCTGTGGGGGGTCAGACCTGAGACTACAAAAGAGCAGTAGCCATGTTAGTGCTCCCCAGTCGATATTTAGCCCTCATCCAGTATTCTATGTTTTGCCGACTTCCTGGGTGGCTCAAAGTGACCAGGCGATAAGTTGGGGAAAACTTTGTTTCTTTACTAAAAAATGCTTGACGCTCAAGATTTGCCCCAACAGCCAAGACAAAAGTGGCCCTCACTAGGGAGGGCCATGCCCTGGTTTCTGGAAACAGCCAGGTCCGGGTGAGAGCCCTCATTCCCGAGGCCTGAGTGGGTGTTCTGTCGAGCCTGCAGGAGCTACCTGGGCTGGGCTGCAGGAAACAATTCCTCAGGCAGGTCCCATGGGGAGAACTCCCAGGAAGCTACACAGCCTGGAGATGAGGGTGTGAGGGCAGAGACCTAGAGATAAGAAAGAGAGGCAGTCTGGAGAAACTTGCAGGGATGATCTTGCAAGACCGGGCCACTGCCCCAGCCAGCCCGTGTCCCTGCAGAGTGGCCTGGGGACTCAGGGCAAGTCCCAGGACTAGGGACAGCATCTCCCTGGGGATAGCAACTTCTTAGCCGGAGTGTCGTTTGAGATGAGAACATCTATGTTTTAAGAAAATAGAATGTGTCTGTAAAGGTGGCCAGTGTTGGGGGAGGTCTGAGCCTCCCTGTGAGCAGTGACTCTGAGGACAGGTAGTGGCTTGGAGGTGGGTGGAACACTTGCTTGGGGAACCTGGAAACAGTGTGTTTCCCCCCGTGTGTGCGACAGGGACCCTCCAGCCTCCCGTGAACTCACGGGCAGCACACCTATCCATTAGCTACTAACGGATGATTACTGGGTGGGCTGGCCTCCCAGAGCATGGGCACGACTCTCAGGGCCACCATGGGGTGCTCCGAATGGATGATAACCTGTAGATGCCGGTGGGCAAAAGAGGGCTGTGCATGGCTCTGCGGAGGGGTGGGAGTGCAACCTAGTGACGAACTAACGGGGTGGGCCAGCCACACGTGCACTTAGAAAACTTAAGTCTGTCCTCTCAGCCCTGTCTAGATATAGATGTAGATGTAGATATAGATATAGATCTGGATATAGATATAGATTTGGATATAGATATAGATATAAAGATGTGGCTGTTGAGCCTTGACATATGGCTAGTCCAAACTGAGAAAATTACACACTAGATTCTGATGACTTGGCAGGGGAAAGAAAGAATGGAAAGTATTCTTAATAATAATCACATGGAGTACATGCTGAAATATCAATATTTGGGATATATCAGGTCAAATCAAATATATTATTAAATTTAATTTCACCTGGGTTTTTTTCTTTTTTCTTTTTTTTTTTACCTTCTTTTAAAGCAGCTACTAGAACATTTACAATTACAGTTACGTATGTATCTCCCAATAAATTTCTGTCGCACAGTGCTGGGCTAGAAAGAGATCAGGGCTTCAGTAAAGGGGCTCTCAGGAAGCCAGCCTTTGAAATCCCAGATTTCTTACAGAGTTGTTCTAGGTCAGCGGTTCTCAGCCAGGAGTGATTTTGCGCCACCCCCCAGGGGACCTTTGGCATTGTCTGGAGACATTTTTGGTTGTTCCAACTGAGGGGTGGTACTGGCATCTAGTGGGTAGACAACGGAGATGTGCTAAACATCTTACAATGCAGAGCATAGGCCCCACAACAAAGAATTACTGGGCCCTGAATGTCTATAGTGCTAAGGTGGAGGGACACGCTACTAGGTGATATTATCTGGTAAGATATTTTAAAAGATGACTTGTATGGTGTCGTGGATCAGCTAGCCACTTACCCACAAAAATGTATGATCATAAATGATGATACGAAACATTCTAAGAGCATATACTACAAACGTAGCATCTGAAGGAAGTAAGTGGTACTTGAGCGGTAAGCTGGGAAATGGCCGGAAGCTAACGAGGCAGAGAATGGTGGAATAGGCACCTTCCAGGTGGGGAACAGCGCGTGCAGGTGCTGGGGGCAGGTGCTGGGGGCGGGGAGGGGCAGTGGGCAGAGCAGGAGGCTGGAGACCAGGTCAGGAATGGATGGCAGCTCAGGCTTGCAATTAACTAGGGAAAAGCCTTCCCAGGGATGTTTCTGGAGAAATATAGACCAGAATTACACATCTGTGTGTGTGTGTGTGTGTGTGTGTGTGTGTGTGCGCGCGCGCGCGCGTGTGCACGCGCTGTGGTAGAAAGAAGAAATTGGGCTGTGGTAGAAAGAAGAACTTACATCAAAATTCGTCCCCATCGAACCCGTTCGGAGCTGGGCAGGATACATGTTATAAACACAGCAGGCATAGTATGCAAATCACAGCACTTGGGATCCAGATACTGCCTTGTCCATACTTCTCCAGACTATTCGTATTCCAGATACACTACCAGGCTGTGCCACTATGTGTATACACTGGGCTGCATGAAAAAGACTGGGATTGTTTTGGGGGATAGTTAATAAAATCAGCCTCAGCCAGCTCAGAAGCCGCTGGGGTCTGGCCCAAAACGCTGCTCTGCAGATAGGGTCTTCCCAGGGACCCTTCTTCAGAGTCAAGTGGGCTATTAATTTCCTGGCAGGCCCCCATCCAGGATGCCAGCACCCTGAAAGGTGTCCTCAGGTCTCTTGCCTACGGAGGGGAAATGTCGAGATTAAGAACCCCAAGGGAGCACCTCCTGTCACTTACCTGCATCTAGAGCTAAGTTTGGTCCTCTGTCATGCCCTGACGGAGCTCACTTTCCAAGAAGTTAGAGGCAGAAGAGACAGAAGTCAACATGGAACACACACACACACACACACACACACACACACACACGAGGACAATAATAATTCATAAGATAGAGAGGCACCCAAACCACCTGGAAGAGGCTCTAAATAGGCCAGTGAATTCAAATATTGTGCATAGTTTTAAGTGCATCACACAATTCAGACTGACTTCAGGAGAGTGATCCAGATTGGCTCAAATCAGCATAAACTGGCCATTAATATAGTAAGTGACTTTAGCTTGCCATTTCTTGCTTAGGACCAGCTCAGACTCATCCTAGCTAGTCGTGACCTGTTGAAGTGAGCCCAGGCTATTTGGAACCAGGTGTGGCTCCCTGCTCCCACCTGGCTCCAGCGGTGCCTTCCAGAGACCCTTCCTTGTCGCTATGCCCCAGCAAGCTCTTCCTCCCCTGATTCCCATTTCCAGAGTCCCAGAGTGGGAATAGAAGAGAGAATTCCCCTGTCCTTGCAATAGAATTGCCCCTGCCCGGGCGCCTGGGTGGCTTAGTCGGTTGGGCATCTGACTTTCGCTTAGGTCATGATCTCGCGGTTCGTGGGTTCGAGCCCCGCGTCGGGCTCTGTGCTGACTGCCAGCTCAGAGCCTGGAGCCTGTTTCAGTCTGTGACTCCCTCTCTCTCTGACCCTCCCCTGCTCACGCTGTCTCTCTCTCTCTCTCTCCCTAGAAATAAATAAAACATTAAAAAAAAAAAAAAAAAGAATTGCCCCTGCCCTTGCCAATTTTCCCAGAGGAAAAATAAGATAAATACACGAAAACTCCATGAATGTATTACATATACAGGGAGCAAGTCACAAGTCTGTGTGCTTGGTGACACGAAAAGTTGCAATTTCTTTATCAAGACAGAAAAGAAAAGCATAAGGCAGGTGCCTTCTCTCCTGGAAATAGGAGAGGAGGCGCAGTGGAGCCTCGCGCCATACCCTCAGGTCCACTACCACATTCTGTGCACACTCCCTCCCCTGCTCACACGGCCCCTGGGAACACCTGGTTAGAACCAGGTCTGGCTCCCCATCTCTCCAGCCAGTCAGAACAGTCCCAAAGTACTTGAGCTTGATACGGCCCCAGCTGGCTCCGAGTGTCACCTTTCTGAAATCCCTTTCTGTAATTGGACTTACGTCTTAAGAGGTCGGTATGTTCTGTCAGTCTGGATCGAGGCTTGTTGCTCCTAGTCTAGGAGGATGAGGGATGGGATGCAGACCTGTCACTTTACTCCCCAAAGAGCTCTGAATTCGGCTTGTCTCACTCAGCCTCATGCCATCACCCACCTGCAGCCATCATCATGCCTCACCTGGACTATAGCAGTAAGACTGCCTCACCCCCAGCCACCTCCATCCATTGTCCACTCCAAAGCCAGAGCTATCTCTTCAAAGGTAAATCCAGCCATAAACCCACTTCTGGCCTCTTCCCCTAGCTCCAGCCTGGACTTCCCCATTGCTCTTCAGGTTAAGATCCAAAGCCTTTACCGTGACCCACAAGGCTCCTCCTACAGTCTAACCAGTGGCCACCCCTCCAGACTCCTCTCACTCTCCAGGCTCTGGCCACACTAGCCTTCTTCCTGGTCCTCAACTGTCCATGCTTCCTACCACAGGGCCTTAGCACACCATTTTCCCTACCTAGAAAATGCCTCTCCCTTTTCTCTCTCTCTGTCTGTCTGTCTGTCTCTCTCTGTCTCCCCGCTATGTCCTCTGCTGCATGCTCTCCTTGCTTTCTTTTAAAAATTTTTAGGGGCGCCTGGGTGGCTTAGTCGGTTAAGTGTCCGACTTTCGCTTAGGTCATGATCTTGTGGTTCGTGGGTTCGAGCCCCGTGTCGGGCTCTGTGCTGACTGCCAGCTCAGAGCCTGGAGCCTGTTTCAGAGTCTATGTCTCCCTCTCTCTCTGACCCTCCCTTGCTCACACTGTCTCTCTCTCCTAGAAATTAAAAAAAAAAAAAAAAAAATTAAAAAAAAATTTTTATTTAAATTCAGGTTAGTTAACATACAGTGTAGTATTGGTTTCAAGAGTAGAATTTAGTGATTCGTCACTTACACATAACACCCAGTGCTCATCCCAAAATGTGTCCTCCTTCATGCCCTTTGCCCATTTAGCCCACTCCCCACCCAAAACCCCTCCAGCAACTTTCAGTTTGTTCTCTGTATTTAAGAGTCTCTTATGGTTTGTCCGCCTCCCTGTTTTTATCTTATTTTTCCTTCCCTTCCCCTACGGTCATCTGTTTTGTTTCTTAAATGCCACATATGAGTGAAATCATGTGGTATTTGTCTTTCTCTGACCGACTTATTTTGCTTAGCGTAATACCCTCTAGTTCTATTCATGTCATCACAAATGGCAAAATTCCATCCTTTTAATGGCTGAGTAATATTCCATTGTTTATATATACCACATCTTTATCCATTCATCAGATGGTGGACATTGGTCTCTTTCCATAATTGGCTATTATTGATAAGGCTGCTGTAAACATTGGGGTGCATGTGCCCCTCCGAATCAGCATTTTTGTATCTTTTGGATAAATACCTAGTAGTGGAATTGCTAAGTCATAAGGTAGTTCTATTTTCAGGTTTTTGAGGAACCTCTATACTGTTTTCCAGAGCAGCTGCACCAGTTTGCATTCCTACCAGCAGTGTAAGAGGGTTCCCATTTCTCCACATCCTTACCAACATCTGTTGTTTCCTGAGTTTTTAATTCTAGCCATTCTGACAGGTATGAGGTGGTATCTCATTGTGATTTTGGTTTGTATTTCCCTAGTCATGAGTGATGTTAAGCACCTTTTCATGTGTCTATTAGCCATTTGGATGTCTTCTTTTAAAAAGTGTCTGTTCATGTCTTCTGCCCATTTCTTCACTGGATCATTTGTTTTTTGGGTGTTGAGTTTGAAGTTCTTTATAGATTTTGGATACTAACCCTTTATCTGATATGTCATTGGCAACTATCTTCTCCCATTCCGTCGGTTGCCTTTTAGGTTTGTTGATTGTTTCCTCTGCTGTGCAGAAGCTTCTTATCTTGATGAGGTTCCCAGTAGTTCATTTTTGCTTTTATTTCCCTTGCCTCCAAACATGCTATCCTTTCTTTACAGTATTTACCTTGGATTATAGTTGTATACTTCCAGGTGGGATTATCTGATGGCTGTCACTCCATAGGACTATGAGTGCTGTGAGGACAGGAACCTTTCTGATTTTGAATATCATTATACTTAAATGTCAGGCATCTGAAGGACACTCAATACATATATTTTGAATGAATGAATGAATGAATGAATGGTAGAGAAAGTATTAGCCTGGGAGGCTGAAGCACTCTGCCCTAACTGGTCCAGGTCCTTAGGAAAGTCAGCCCCTCCCAGGAACCTGTGTGGCTTGGTCAGTTAAGTGTCTGACTTAGGCTTAGGTTATGATCTCACAGTTTGTGAGCTAAAACCCCACATTGGGCTCTCTGCTGTCAGGATGGAGACCGCTTCGGATCCTCTGACACCCACTCCCCCCGCCCCTCCTCTGCTCATTTTCTCTCTCTCTCTCTCAAAATAAATAAATAAACTTTAAAAAAGGAAAAAGTAAAGTCAGCCCCTCCTTTGACTTCCTTATATGTTGCAAATATTTCCCCAATTTATTGCTTGCCTTTTACTTTTATATTGTTTTTTTTTTCCCCAGATATACCTAAGTTCTTAATTTTTATGTCATCATTCTATCAATATTTTCTTGTAGAGTTTCTGCCTTTGTTTAGAATATTTCAAAATAAAATTGATGTTGCTCTAAAAGAGGCTCTCTCTTTTAGAAGAAGTCATTAAACTAATGAGCCACACTACAGCAGCTTTAGCTATCTTTCTTTTTTTTTTTTTTTTTTTTACAAATAGTTTATTGTCAAATTAGTTTCCACATAACACCCAGTGCTCATCCCCACAAGTGCCCTCCTCCATGCCCCCCCTCCTCCCCCCCACATCCACCAGTCCTCAGTTTTTGTCAGCATTCAAGAGTCTCTCATGGTTTGCCTCTCCCCCTTTCCCCCACCATTTCTGCCCTTCTTCTCCCCCTTGGTCCTCTGTTAAGCTCCTCCTAATCCTCCTATACGTGCACACATATGATATTTGTCTTTATCTGCCTGACTTATTTCGCTCAGCATAACACCCTCAAGGTCCATCCATGTGGCTACACATGGCCAGATTTCATTGTTTCTCATTGCCATGTAGTATTCCATGGTATAGATAAACCACATCTTCTTGATCCATTCATCTGTTGATGGACACTTAGGCTCTTTCCAGGTTTTAGCTATTGTGGAGAGTGCTTTTAGCTATCTTTCTTAGCAGGAGTATCAATGTCTTAGAAGTCATGATGAGTGGGCAGAACTTGGTCAGTACTTTGGGGATGGAGCAAGAGAGCTCTATGAAATGAAGTACTTTCAGTGGCCACATTGTTCTTGATTTTCCCCACAGGAAAATAAACCAGTGGGGCACCTGGGTGGCTCAGTAGATAAGCGTCTGACTTCAGCTCAGGTCATGATCTCACGATTTGTAGGTTCAAGCTCCGTGTCGGGCTCTGTGCTCACAGCTAGCTCAGAGCCTGGAGCCTGCTTCAGATTCTGTATCTCCCTCTCTCTCTGACCCTCCCCTGCTCATGCTCTCTCTCTCTCTCTCAGAAATAAATAAAACATTTAAAAAAAAAAAAAAAAGGAAAGTAAACCAGCATTTATTGCGTGTCTTTTAAGCTCAAGGAATGTCCACTGCACTTACGTAATTCTCATAACTACACTATGATGAGGCATCAGTGCTCCCATGTTAACAGATGTAGAAAGAGAATCACGGCTGCCCTGCCAACAAGTGGTGGCATTGGTATTCGTGTCTGTCTGATGCTGAGGCTTCTGACCTCCCTCCCTAACCCAGTGCAGGGATCCACACCATCCAAAGCCCTCTGAAGACAGCACTCCATGTGCCCCAGGGGAGCTATAGATTCTTTGAGTAATAAGAAGCAGTGATTTATTTTTATTTATTTAATTCCAATAGAATTAACATACAGTGTGATATTGGTTTCAGATGCCCAACTCAGTGATTCAACAATTTTATGCTTTACTCAGGGCTCATCATAAGTGTCTTCTTAATCCTCTTCACAAATTTCACCCCTTCCCCCACTGACCTCTCTTCTGGCAACCACCAGTTTGTTCTCTATATTTAAGAGTCTGGTGTTTTGTTTGTCTCTTTTTTTCCTTTGTTTGCTTGTTTTGTTCCTTAAATTCCACATATGAGTGAGATCACATGGTATCTGTCTTTCTCTGACTGACGTATTTCACTTGGCATTTATATACTTTCTAGCTCCATCCTTGTCGTTGCAAATGGCAAGCTTTCATTCTTTTTTATGGCCGAGTAACATTCCATTCTTTATCCATTCATGTATTGATGGACACTTGGGTTGGTTGCATACCTGGGCCATTGTGAATAATGCTGAAATAAACACAGGGTTGCATATATCTTTTCCAATTAGTGTTTTTATTTTTTCTGGATAAATACCCAGGAGTGGAATTACTGGATCATATGGTAATTCTATTTTTATATTTTTGAAGAAACACACACTGCTTTCCATGGTGGCTATACCAGTTTGCCTTCCCACCAACAGTGCACGAGGGTTCCTTTCTCTCGACATCCTTGCCAACACTTGTTGTCTCTTGTGGTTTTGATTTCAACCATTCTGACAGGTGTGAGGTGATAGCTCATTATGATTTTCATTTGCATTTCCCTGATGATGAGTGTCAAGCATCTTTTCATGTATCTGTTGGCCATCTGTATGTCTTCATTGGAAAAAATGTCTGCTCATGTCTTCTGCTCATTTTTCACTGGATTATTTGCTCTTTTGGTGTTGTGATATTTTTAAGAAGATGCCCACAGCCTATGAACACATGGAGACTGAGTTTAGACAATTGTTGGAATATTTAAGGTTGAATTATTAATATGTAGTAGAAAACTAAGCGAAAGAGAAAACAAGATGCTTATGAACTCCAGGGAAAGCAAAAAGTGATGCATGAAAAGAAAAATTATTACAATGTACTACATAGCCCATTTGGGACTAGCAATTACACCGTGTAAATTAATAATGCAAAGCTGGGATGTTGATGAAACCAAATTATAGTATAACTATATGGGGAGGGTAGAGTGGGTACTTCTGTCTGGTGGGGAAAGGAGAGTGAAAGAAATGAAATCTTCACTTTAGCTAGAAGTCAACAAATAATATTTTTAAAAAATCACCAAGTGACTTGGCATGAAAACACATAGGTCAGTGAAACAGGATAGAAAGCCCAGAAATAAACCCAAGTCTATATGGTCAGTTAATTTATGAAAAAGGAGCCAAGAATATATTATGGGGAAAGAACAGTCTCTTCGATAAAGGGTGTTGAGAAAACTGAATGGTCACAAAAGAACAAAACTGGACCATTAGCTTATACTATATAGAAAAATCAACTTGAAATGGATTAAAGACTTTCATTAAGACCTGAAACCGTAAAATTCCTAGAAGAAAACATAGGTGATAAGCTCCTTGACATTGGTCTTGGTGATGATTTTTTTTAATTTGACACCAAAAGCAGAGGCAACAAAAACAAAAGTAAATGTGTGGGACCACATCAAACCAAAAAGCTTCTGCACAGCAAAAGAAACCAGCAACAAAATAAAAAGGCAGCCTACAGAATGGGAGAAAATATTTGCAAATCATATGCCTGTTCAAGGGTCAATATCCAAAATAGATATTCACATAACTTAATGGCAAAATATCATAATAATAAAATAAAATCCAAACAATTCTATTTAAAAATGGGCAGAGGAACTGAGCAGTTTTCCAAAGAAGACATATAATGGCCAACAGGTACACGAAAGGGTGTTCAACATCACTAAGGCCAGGGAAATGCAGACCAAAACCACAGTGAGATATCACCTTATGCCTGTTAGAATGGCTGTCATAAAAAAGTAAAAATAAGAAAACCAAAAGATAACAAGGATATATTATCTCAAGTGAGGTTGTGGAGAAAAGGGAGCCCTGGTGTACCAGTGATGGGAATGGACCTTGGTACAACCACCGTAGGAAATGGTATGGAGGTGCCCCCAGAAATTAAAAATAGAACTGTTCTATGATCCAGCAAACCCACTACTGGGCATATATCCAAAGGAAATGAAATCAGGGTATCAGAGGAGTATCTGCACCCCTATATTCATTGCAGCATTATTTATAATAGTCAAGACATGGAAACAACCCAAGTGTCCATCGAAGATGTGGTGTGTATATATATAGATGCAGTGGAATATTATTCAGCCTTGAGAAAGAAAGAAATCCTACTATTTGTTACAACATGGACTGATCTTGAGAATGTTATGCTAAAAAACAAACAAACAAACAAACAAACAAACAAAAGAGAATGTTATGCTAAGTGAAGCCAGACAGACAAAGACAAAACTGCATGGTATCACTTATGTGAGGAAGCTAAAAATGGCAAACTCTCGGGGCGCCTGGGTGGCTTAGTCGGTTAAGCGTCCGACTTTCGCTTGGGTCATGATCTCGCGGTTCGTGGGTTCGAGCCCCGCGTCGGGCTCTGTGCTGACTGCCAGCTCAGAGCCTGGAGCCTGTTTCAGAGTCTCTGTCTCCCTCTCTCTCTGACACTCCCCTGCTCATGCGTCTCTCTCTCTCCTAGAAATAAATAAAAATATATTTTTTAAAAAAATGGCAAACTCAAAGAAACAGAGAGTAGAAAAGTGGTTACCAAGGACTGTGGGGGACGGGTGGAGGGGTGAGTAGGGAATGTTTAGTCAAAAGGTACAAACTTTCAGCTATAGGATGAACAAGGTCTGAGGAGCTAATGTGAAGCTTGGTGGCATAGTCGGGAACACTCTATTGTATAATTGAAATTTGCTAGCAGACTACAACTGATAGGTTACCACCCACCACCACCACCTCCACCAAAAAAAAAAAAAAAAAAAGATAAATGTGTGATGTGATGGATGTGTTCATTAACTAGACGGGGAGAATCAAGATAAAGAAGTGTCGATACATGAATACTGTTAGAAATGTAGAGGTAAATACAGAAAGATCAAACTAAAAAAGATAGAAGTGACTGGCTCTGGGGGCCGGGGAATGGAAGGCGATGGAAGGACAGGAGACTGCCAGGTTCCACACCTCAAGTGGGACTACTTGAGGAGTGGTTGCAGAGCGATGGCCCAGAGATCAAACCGAAGGACTCGTACCAGTTCAAACCGGAGGACTGTTCTGAAGGGATGACCATGGGGTTCACACACCTCCTCTGTTCACTTCATTCTGAATGGTGTGGCCTTCCAGGATATGCCCATGGTGACTCTGTGCTGCCCCCTGCCCAGGCTTGTCGGCTGAAGGCTCCCGAAGACAGAAGACCTTCAGGGCCCTGTGAGTGGGACGGCAAAGGGGCAGTGATCTATTTAAGTGATGCAGTATCTGGCTTTGTCTGAGGCTCAGAGAGAGGATTGAGGGCTAGGAGAGGGGTCAGGGAGGTGGTATATGAGAACAGTTTCTGGAGAGTGGGACCAGGGTCTGGGCCAGAGTTCGGGCAGGGACTGGAGGCCTCACAGACAGTAGTCTGTGGTGCAGAAGGAAGGCCATGATAGACTCGTCCAGTGGTCTCCTTATCCTAGGTCAGGCCCTAGACCCCACTGCTCAGGGCTGTCACCTTCCCTGAGGGTTCAGGTGCCTGACCTGCCTCGACGTTCTCCACCACTGGCCAGGCCTTCTACCCCATACAGAAGCCTGGACTGTCTCCTAGCTCTCCTTCTGGAAGCTTGCTCACAACTCAAATGAAGTTGCACAGGCTCCCAGATGAACTGAATGTCTAGGACAAGCCCCAGGGACCTGGTCAGAGGAAATAAAATTCCGATTTGGGGGTCTTTAAACAACAGTAGCCTCAAGGTACATTGCAGCCAGATTTTTTGAATACTGTTTATTCTAGGATTTTCATTATTCATTTCTAGCATTTTCCTCATTTTTAAAATGGAAGCATAATTTATGTACAGTAAAATGTGCACATCTTAAGTGTACAGTTCTGACCATGCACCCAGATCAAGTTACAGTATTTCTTTTTTCTTAATTTTGTTTGTTTGTTTATTTATTTTAAGAGAGAGTGAGAGAAAGAGCAAGCAGGGGAGGGGTAGAGAGAGGGAGAGAGAGAAAGAATCCTAGGCAGGCTCTGTGCTGTCAACACAGAGCCCAATATGGGGCTGAAACCCACCAACTGGGAGATCATGACCTAAGCTAAAACCAAGAGTCAGACGCTTAACTTAAGGGTCTTCCTTTTAACCTCAGAAAGTTCCCTCCTCTTCTCCCCATGCCTCCTCACCCTCCTCAGAACCAGACAGACAGACAGACACTCTTCTGATTTCTAGCACCACAGAGTGTTTTTGCCTATTCTTAAATTTCATGTAAATAGAATCATAGGATATGACTCTCTCATTACTGACACATCAAAGCCCACGGATAGCCTTTCCACTCTCTTCTTTAGGGAAGAAAGGAAAGTCAGAAAATGTCTGTTGAGTATTCAGAATGTGCCCTATACCAGCTCTATACAAGTCAAGGGAGAAAATGGAAGCAGAATAATTTAAGTAAAATGCTCCAAATCACACCACTAGTAAGATCCAAAGCAACTTGGACACACCACTTTGAGGCTCAAGAAGGCTCCTTCCTCCAAATAGAGCCCTGCCCAGAGGCGGAGGCCAGGTGGGGTCACGGAGAGGCTTGGGCTCCAGTGATGGGAGTATATCCGATCCCTCAGAAGCACCTGTTTCCATGGTACCCACTGTGCTAACGCCGGGTGCAGGGGCCAAAACACAAGATGGGGTCATGCCTCCCACTTTGTCCTGCTGTGTCTCAGATTTATTTGGCTCAAAGTCACCATGGCTGAGCAGCAAGCTAGTAAAGAAGGGCAAGGAGTCAGGTCAGATGAGATGAGGAGAGTGGGTATCCTGTAGAAGTGCCTCACTAGGCGGTGTAAGAGTGCTGGCCCCAGGAGCAAAGGCGTGTGGTGGGGCCAGGCCCTGTCCGCCTGCTGAGGCTGAGGGATCCCAGTACTGGCTGCTATTTTATTTCAGCACACCATACTTCTGACAAAATTAGCCAGCTGGAATACCGCAGCCTCAGGTACCTTCCCCTCCCCGCACGCTTTAGGAGTCAGACATATATTTAATCTCATGCACTAACCAGCCATTTAATAATAACAGTGACCAGAGCTCGTGTCTGTTAAGCTTATGTAGCCCTGGTTTAGAACAAGCACAACTCGTGAAGCAGCTTTCTTTGGGCCTTCCACCATACCGGGGAGGCCAGGCCTCCCCCGTTCCTGCCTGGGTATGGCCCCGTGACAATTCTGGCCACTCCTGGACAAAGACATGCCCCACAGTCACTTTCTTTGCAAAATGCAGGACCGCTTCAGTGTTTCCGCATCCATCTACTGATTTTCACCCCCCGCTTTGACAGAGTGTTTCTTGGGCTGACCCTCCTTTAGAACGTCGCATCTCCTGAGTCTCTGTGCCCTGCTGGAACTTGCATTTTAATGTCTCATTACAACTACCATGCGTGGAATCTCCTTTCATCTTCAAAAGACCCCTAGTGAAAGACCACCATTGCCCCACTTTTCAGATGAGGAAACTGAGTCTCAGAGAGATGAAAGAACTGGCAGACAGGAGGAGCAGTGCTGGGATTCAAAACTTAGAGGTTCTAGGGGCACCTGGGTGGCTCAGTCATCTAAGCATCCGACTTTGGCTCAGGTCATAATCTCAGTGGTTCACGAGTTTGAGCCCGGTGTCGGGCTCTGTGCTCGGACAGCTCAGAGCCTGGAGCCTGCTTTGGATTCTGTGTCTCCCTCTCTCTCTGCCCTTCCTCCACTCATGCCCTGTCCCTCCCCCTCTCTCTCACTCTCCATCTCTCTCTCTCTCTCTCTGAAAAATAAACTTAAAAAAAATTTTTTTTCAAAATGGAAAGCCTCTTGAACCTCATTGTACACTTCTTTATTTCTGCAGTAGGGTGCTCTCCAGGCATCATGAAAGAAAAGCCATCTGAGGTAGAGAGAGCCTCATGTATCAAAGCCCAGAGGCACATGTGCTGGTCAAGCTGTGAGCCCCTGGGCCTGGCTGCAGTGCAGAAAGGCACGGGGGAAAAGGTGACGCAGCCTGGAGAATGGGCCCATCTCACACCCAGATCGGGCTTTAAACAAGGGAGTGATGTGGCTGGATGGCGCCTCAGACAGTGAGGCTTGTTGCAATGTGGGCAGTGTGTCTGAGGGCACAGAAGGAGCCAACATCCAGCAGATGCTCTGGGAGCAGTGGCCTTTCCCATCTGCCAATTGCAGAAGCTGTGAGGGGTCAACAGGGCTATTGTCAGGTCGCATCTACTCAGAGCACTTGGCTGCTGCCAGCTGGGTTCCCCTGCTTCTGGACACTGTTCCAGCCCCCGGAGTGCCAGCCTGTTGCTGCCTGAGGTCCACATGCCAGGAGATGAAGTGGGCAAGTTGTGTCCCAGAGAGATGCACTGTGAACCTAACCCTCCTTTCTCTGCCAGCCTCTCTGCCCAGAACACCAGCTGAGAGGAAAACTGAGGTCTGCACCCCATGGAGGATGCCCGAAGTCCGTAACACCAGCACTCTTAGGACACGGGCCACTCCCAGATGCTGGGCCAGAGGAACCCCAGGCTGGACTTCTGGCCCCAGAGAACTAGAGAACGGGCCCTAACCTTACTGTCTGAAAGTGGAAATAAATGATTTATTTGCAAGATGGGCCTGAACCGGGTTAGGTAGGCCTGGGCCAGAAGACTGCCTTGGGCTCCCCTACCCAGACAACCAGAGACATGTTCTGCCTCTGCTGAAATCATCAACAGCTTCAATGATTACTTAACCATGGGTAGAGTATATATTGATCTAAGCTAATGGCTTGTAGGCAGAAATGAAATTTATAATCGATACTGAATTACGTTGACTCCACCAATCCCAGGCTCCTGGTGAATGGCCTGCTGATCTTAACAGAAGTGGAGGTAGCAAGGCTGGGGTCAGCTGCTCTGGGCCGAGGTCCATAGAGAAGACAGAGGTTTCCAAGAGACTCAGCCAGGGGTAATAAAAAAACAGTACTAACCACCGTTCATTCAGCGCCTCTCCATTTACAAAGCACTTTGAAAGTGCCTTTCACTTCATCCTTGCCAAGCCTAGGAAGTGGATGGGATTTGTATTTTGTTCCCATTTTATATGGAAACCTGGGACTGTCCTCCAAATTCTCTGCCCCTTCTGTGACCTCGGGCAGCCTCTCTGCACACCAACCACCAAACTCGGAAAAGGAGGCAAAAGACGGTTCTGTGCTTTGAGTCAACTTGCTCGCCACTTCTCTGATTACGGGAATGGAATCTCTGATATTGTGCCCTTTAACTTTTCAATTGTATGAAAACAGGCCGCGGGTGGGAGAAACCCTGTTGGTAGATTTCTTCCAAACTAAGAAAATCACCTACAGAGGCTCGAGGTCTCTTGGATTTGATCTTTCCCATCTGTTTTGAACTTGAGGATTCGTGTCTTGTGGTGGTTCATTCTCTCAGCGAGTTTATTGAGAGGCTCTGTGCTATAGTGTAGGGATCCAGGCGTGGGGACCCCTGGCCATCAGCTCACAGATCAATATAGCATAGAGATGTCTGGCCGAGAGTATGTGCCAGTTCCGGGGGCAGTAGAATGGATGGAAATCAACCCCTCTGCTTTGAAAAGCTACTGGAGGGGTCTTCACATAGTAGGAAACTGCACCAATGCCTCCAGAGTGAGTCAGGGCTCAGTAGGCCTGCAAGCACAGAAATGCAGAGATGTGGCATAAAATGACCGCTGTGGGGACCAGTGATTGGCTTGGAAAGAGAGGGTAGGGGTTCTGAGTGGGAGGTGCAGCTGGAGACCTGACAGGGCACTGGCTCACAGAGGCCTTTTCCTCACCTCCACTCCAGACCCATGTCAATGACGGCTAAAGCACAGCATCTTCAGGGAGACACAGCCAGAGAGACCTCACTGTGGGATGAGATGTTTGCAGGTCCAGCTTGTGGACAGAGGTTAATGGAGGTCGATGAGGCTTGTCTTTCTCCGAGGGAGAGTTTGGTTGTTGTTGCTGTTTTTCATTAGTTTTGAGCAAGAGGGGTTAGGGTATAGTCTGTTCAAGGATAGAGGTGTGGGTCCTGTGAGGGTCAGTGTCAAGAGCCTGGGAGCCAGAATTCCCAGGTCTGACCACATGCTCTCTCATCCTGTGTGTCTTCCTGTGCCTCCTATTGATCACAGCCCTTCTTTCCCAGACTTCCATGGTGTAGGGGATGAAAAACATTTCCTCTGCCCTCTTAAGTTCTGAATCAGGGACCTGCTAATTAAACTTCTAGAAGACAGAGTAACAGGAGGAAAGGCAGTTAAACCCAGGAGCAGTACACTATGGGACGGTGATTAGGAAATGTATGGTAGATAAGGTTGTTTCAGTCAGGTTTGTCATCCAGACTATGATAAGTGTCTCGCTCTCCTCTTCCTGGTACAGGAGTAGGGGAGGCACCTAAAAGAGGAATTTATTCCCTCCTTTTAGGCAGAAGCGGGAGGAAAGACAGCTCCTTCAGTGTTTGCTGTTTCTCAATTGCCTGCCCCTCGAAACAGTCAGTGAGCCATGTTGCCATCATCAAGTGGCGTATTTCGGGGGCCACAACCTGATCCTCTCCCATGTTCACTCCATCGTCTCATCCAGCTTCAGTCCCCCACTGGCTCCCAGCCCCCCAGCCTCACTTGGTCCTGCTGCCCTCCTGCTCCATTTCCCTTTACATGCATCACGATGACAGTGAGACCTCACGTTTGGGTGTCTCTGCACCCCCTTTCGCTCTGCTGGGGCAGGTGCGTGCCTTTCATCTCCATGCCCCAGAGGCTAGCAGAGGGCGGATGCCCGGGAGGCCCCCACGAGTGGATAAGCGAATGCCAGATCAGCCGAATCTGAGGGCCGTGCCGCATGAAAGTGCAGAGCAAGCCGTTCGGTGTTACTCTGCCTTCACCTCCCTTTTGCCAAAGCCCAGCACCAGCTGAGCCCGGAGGCAGACCCGGAAAGAGCCAATCAAAATAACTTTTAAGAATGCGATCTTTTATATTGATTCCTTAAAATCATTACAATAATCATGATGGGGAAAAAAATCCCAACTCTCTAAACCACCTCTGCGCGCTCTTAGAATCAGTACTTCTCGCTTACGTACCCCTCATTGTCCCTCATCCTCTGGACCCTGAAGTGAGATCTGTCGGGAGGGCCTGGCCGTTTCTCTAGGTGCCTCAGATGGGGGACCTAGCAGAGGACAGACAACCAAATGGAGTCTGAAGAGAACGCTAAGTAACAAGTTGCGGGAAAAAAAAGTCAGGGACCCTCAGGAGCCCTAGTGTAATAAATCACTTGAGGCTCACACAGTATTCCCGGACAGCGCGGGGATCTGACGAGGCCCCCTCGACCTTGACTGCAGATTGCATTAACGTTATGAAAGCGGCTTGTCCGGCTCTCCAGATTGCCCCTTCCATTACCTCACCTCTCTTCTCAATCAATCTTTCAGCCTCAATACTTACCCTTTAAATCAATTCCACTCTGAGAGCCGTCTTGCTAGGTCTCCAGCCTGGCTTTAAACTCCCATTGACTTTTATAAATCAATTGCATTTTAGCTATAGGCAGCCGCCCCTCCACACTCTTGGGGTCGTGCTTACAGAGCTGCAGATGGATAAACATTCCCTGGCCAGCTGCAGGGCGCCCGACCCCAGTGAGCACCGCTAGGGCCAGATGCCCCAGCGGCCGCCCACGGCCAGTGCTGCCACAAGCCTATTCAAAGGGCCCTGAGAACAATCGGGTGCGGTAGGTGGGGTTCTCCTAAGTAGACCTTGAGATGAAGATGGTCATGAAGTACTCCTTCAAACAGGAGACACCAGTGAGGAGGTGAGGGAGCAGGACAAAGAACGGTACAAAGCCCGATCAAGGGAGGCGTCAGCCCGAGCCTCCTGGAATTGTGAAGTGTGAGTTACACCTCTTTACCCCTCTGAGTGGTTTCCAACTAGAAATCAGGCTGCAGGGGCTCTCAGGCTCCCACACCCAGGTACTTCCAGTCCTCCCAGGGCCTGGGCAAAGTGGTCTCCGGTAGCCTCAAGGCAGTCTCCCAAAGCAGGCCTGCAGCCCTGAACACGTAGGGAACCCCAGGGAATCCAGTAGAAGAGGTTCCGGCTGTTTTTCAGGTGAGAAATGATGGCCACCTGGGTACAGTGTTTCCACTGATTAATGGCGGAGACCATGGGAGGAGTAGGGGGCAAGGGTTGGAAAGCCCAGGAGTTCAGCTGCAGGCCTGTGACACTGGACGTGTCATGTAGACAGTGTGACAGACAGGTGGCTCTCTGCATGGGTGCCCTGTGCACATGGATGGTGTTTAAACCCACGAGACAGAAGCAGATCCTGGAGACAGTGAGTGTGGGTAGAGGTCCAAGGACTAGCCCTGGGCAGTGGATGAAGAGGCGGGAAGATGAGACAGCATGGAGGCCAGGGAAGGAGGGGAGGGGTCGGGGAGAGTGGTCTTGGAGCCCCAGGGTAGAAATGGCCCTGGAAGAAGGAGGTTACCAACTGGATCCGGTACTGCCAGGAGTCAAGAAATGGGAGGCCCAACCTGACTCCTGTATTGAGCCACGTGAGGGTCACTGCAGCCTCGATGAGAGTAATTTGCGTGGGACAGAGGTAGGGGAACCTGACTGGGTGGGGTCTAAGAATAACAGGAAGCAGTTGGGGATGAGGAAGAAGCTCTGGAAATGGATGAAGGTGATGGTTCCAGAGCAATGTGAACGTTCCTAATGCCCCTGAATTGTATACTTAAAAATGGCTAAAATGGGAAATTTTATGTTATGTGTATTTTACCATGAAGAAAAGGCATTACGAGAGGAATTGGAGAAAAAGGAATGGAGACACCTTCTCTGAGGTATTGATAAACAGGAGAAGTTAAACATGTCAGCCCATATACATTCACCCCGTTCCTTTTAATTCTTGCAAAGCGTCTTACATTGTGAATATAGCACAGTTTATTGGGCCATTTTCTGATCCGTGGCCACGTGGGTTTTCCCCGTTTTTAGGGATGACACAGAGGGCTGCAAGGGAATCGCTGTGTGTGACTGCGCGTGCACTCGTGGTTCTTTCTTGTAGGACAGAGACAAGAGGTGGAATTGCTGGGTTATAGACTGTCTATGTTTTTAACTTGAATAAATACAGCCCAATTGCCCTCTAGGTAGTGGCTTATAATTACTCACAACCCCATCAACACATGACATTCCCAGACTTTAAAAATATACCTGCCTGAAGGGTACACAGTGCTCTATTATCTGCTGGCTATAAGTTGTGTTTCGCTGACTACTACTGAAATTAAGCATACCTGCACATCTTGATTATATTTGTGTTTTCTCTTCGGTGCATTTACCTGTTCACTTAGTGCATTTAATTTCTTCAACTCTGAGAAATGAAAGCTCCCCGTTTGCTGGGTGGGCAAAGGGCGTCAATCAGGGCTTGGTCGGCTGGCCCCGCCTCTCATTTTGCCCTAGCAACACCTTAACACTGCACAGCGCTTTGCCTTCTCTAATAATGAATGAACCTTTGGGCACTTGAATTCCATATCCTCCACCCAGAGTTCTCATGTATCCCTGGGGTTAAGGACCATAAAGACATAGGGTACCCACCTCCCTCCTGGAGAACTCTGGGTGCATGAGTGTGTGTGTGTGTTTGCAAGTGTGTGTCTATGTGTAAGAGTGTATACATGCATGAGTGTAAGAATGCGCATGCGAGTGTGTGAATACGTATGTGTGTGTGTGTTCATGAGGGTGTGCATGCAGGAGTGTGTGTTTGCAAGTGTATATGGGGGCTCCCAGAAAGCACCAAAGTCTCAGGGTTCTACGCTGAGGAAGTTCTACCTGGAGGAGTTCCATAGATTTGGAAGGCATGAATGAATGAATGAGTGAGTGAGCGAATGAATGAATGAATGGTTGTGATGTGAGTGAAGGGCGCCCTCCTTCTCCCAAGGTCACAAGCTTGCCCTGGGCCTGCTCCTGGGCCCTCTCCAGAAACCTGTATCAGTTCTGGAACCTCAGAATGTCAGGGCTCTTTGACTTGAAAGCTTCACCTACATATTCACAGAACTGAAGAAGTTGATTCAAGGAAATGCTGAAGGCAGGAAAGTGGTTATTAATAAATCATAACAATGATTATTTTCCTTTCAAGATACTCAGTTGGCCTTATAAGAGGCAGTATCTCTGTGATCCATCAGCTGAGCAAAAGCCTGGGCTGCTTTGGCAGCCTCGGTAGCATCTGCACAGAGTGCCCTCCCTGGTGAACTGAGGCAGCAAAAGCTGGCTTTTCTTCTCTTCTGAGGGAGCCTGGAGCAGTGAAGACAGGGGTGCCAGCATCTGCTCAGAGACCAGTGTAGCTTGAGGAGACCCCTTGCCTTTGCCCCAGGCAACAAGGCTTCCCCCCCCCCCCCCCCGCCTGTCCCCTCCACGCCTGCAGCCCTCGGGAGGGAAGTGCCCAGGACCTGGGGACCAGGGCAGAAAACAACCCCCTTCTTTGTCCTGCCACATTGAGGGAACAGCAGGTCACTCACAGCTCAGTGATTTATTTATTTATTGCACAAGCGTGCTGGGCACCTACTGTCCACCAGTGCCCCATGCTCTGAGAGCTCAGCCTTCCTGGGCAGACATGCCCGGTCAGACAGTGCCTCACAGACAGGGCCCGGTGCCTGGCCGAGGGCTCCCCAGCACTCCTCAGGGTTGGGGTGCACTGATGAATCACCGAAGTTTTGTTGAACTCCTCTATGTGCTGGCCCGACTCAGGATCCTAGGGCGGGTGTGGAAGGAAGGGCAGGTGCATTCTGGGTCCTTCCAGGCCTATGATCTTATCAGATGAGACAGTTTTAGGCCCTGGTGCAAGAGAAGACAGAAAACAGAACCAGGGATGTGGCGCTAGAACAGTACATAAAGCCAGATTCCTCAGAGGGTCTTTAGAGGGGTGGAAGGTTCTCCATAACCCTTACAGATTCCCCCAGAAGAGAAGAGTATGCAAATAGAGGAGGCCTGAGCCAACCCACGCCCTCCAGAATTTCTTCGCCCATTGGGGTCTTTTCTGTCAAGGCTTATCTTAGAAATCTCAAGTAATTAAAAAACAAAAGCCTAGGCACTGCAGACTTAACTTTACCACTGATTCTCAACCCATTATGGGAATTTTAGAGACAAAGAAACTGAGACCCAGAGAAGAGAACTCCATAACCAGGGGACACACCTGTCCCCTCTCCACCTCAGTCCTCTGTCAGACTCCACCAGAATCCTGGGGTTGTGGTAACCCAACTGTCCAGGTGTCTAGGGCCCCATATAGCCCCGGTCCCTGGAAAGAGATGAGAAATTATCTGCCGAATCCAGCCCTGCTCCAGCCCCTCCACAGCTTGAGATGGTAGGAGAGGCAGAGGAGCAGATACAACCCTTGGAGCCGGGAGGTCCCTCCGGACGCTGCAGGTCCCATTGGGCACAACCCCCACCTGCCTGCCAGCGGCAGCCCAATCGCCTCTTCCTGCAGAACAGCCAAGGTTGCAGGGCAGAGGTGGAGCGCAGTGCACACCCCAGACGTGGTGCTATGGGCACCTGGAAATGGAAGGGCAGCCTTTCCAGGGCTGCGGGATCACTTCCAGGAAAGTATGAAGGCTCATTCAAGATGGGAAGAAGACCCAAGTGACCAAGAGACCTACGAGGACCCCAGCTGCTCCCCCACCTCCAACCATCTCTTCCCACCAGGGGCAATGAGTTAAGTGGGCAAAGGGAGCAGGCTGATGCTTTATGCAGAGAGTAAGAGCCTTTGCTCCCCCTGAAAAGCGACCCAGTAACAGGGTGAGCTAAGTCAGTAACTGAGTGTCATTTTATACCTACTGAATTATGGAGTAGGAATATTCAAATTATGATATTTCATGTTGGTGGTTCTGAGGCTAGTGGCACACTAGTACCCCTTTGTGGTGTCATATAGCCACACGTCATTTTGAGAAGGAAGTGTGTAATGGAATCTCACCAGCCAGAAGCCATAGAAAAGACTGTGCCCTCTGTCCTGTGAGTTCTCCCCAGGAACCCATCTTCAGGAAACACCTCTGCACAGAGACATCTGCTGCACCATTTCCACGATCAGAATCCTCATGGTCATGGTAACCAGTTACTGGGCACCATGTCCATGCCAAGCATTCTGCCAGACTTGGCCATCTCTTGCCCTCCACCTCGCCCTGCAGGGTCAGGTATCCCCTCCTCAGCTTGCTAATCAGCATGCTGAGGCAGACAATTCACAGAGCTGGCCATGATCTGAACCCAACTCTGTATTTCTTCAACCAGATCCCGTTGTCTGTTTAATTAAAGAAGTAACACTGGAGGGAGTCCAAACAGCCAGCAATGAGGGAATCTTTACGTAACTCACGGGGATAGTAAACAGCCACAGAAGTAATGGAGGGAAGTAGACTTTAATCTAGTATATATCAATACGTATGAAGACCAGGACCCACAGAAATGTGGGGAGCAAAGGTGTAGGGCAGCCACTAAGTGCAAGAGCATATGAAGCTCAGCGCTTGGTCCAGGGCTTCAGACATGGGCTGCTTTCCTGGAAGAAGTTGCTGAGTGATGCCTCCTGACTCCTCTGATTTGCCTTTGCTCTAGTTTCTGGGGAAGACCTTCTGTCTGCAGGGATCGCCAGTCCCCTTTCTAGGCATTGGGATGAGCCTGGAAACAGCCTGCTTGCTCTCTGGGCCAAAGCACAGCCAAGACAAGGCTAGAACATTCAACACAGGCCTCACCACAACCAAGGGACGGCAACAGGGAATCAAGGTGGAGAAGACACAGACTGGCATAGTCTGAGTTGTCACAGCTGTGACAGGGTGTCACAGCTGTCAGGGTGGCAGAGAGAATGGTGTGTCCTTTTAATCCCCCGCCGTGAGTGGGCTGGCCTCTTCTAGAGCAGGACCCACAGGGGTAGATTCAAGATTATTCCCAGGCCATATGTCACTCAAGGTGAATCTGGGGACCACCAGGCTATACAGTCTCCTGGATAGCAGCTGAGCATCATGTCACACTTAATATCATGTTAAGACACACACTTACTTAATAACTAGGGTGAGTTAAGTAGCCTGTAATATTTGACAAGCATGACTTGCATCCATTCCCTGAGCAGCACATGGTAAGAACCATGTAGAACTAGACAAGACATCATGTCCTCCCTTCCACGTCCCCCAGTATGGGGGGCAACCACAGAGGTAATTACCAGCCGTGGGTCACGTGTGCTAACAAAGGGGGAAATGACTCTCTGGAGAGGATTCAGAAGAAAGGTTCTATGGAAGAAGTGTTTGAGTTGGATCTTGAAGGATGCCTAGGAGCTCACCAAACAGCCAAAGCCAGAGGTTGAGTGAGAAGGGGCTGGAAGAAAGGTCCAGGTTACTGGGACAACATGGGCAAAGGGTAGGCCAGGCTTAGGGAACTGTGGTCACTAGAGCAACAGGAGGAGCTTACACACACACACACACACACACACACACACACACACACACACACACACAATCACCGATATAATGCCAGACCATGGGGCGCAGGGAATATGCCTTCCAAACAGAAGTTAGGATCTGTGGTTTAAGAATTACAAGTGTGATTCCATTTACAAGAACTGTCCTTCCAAAGGCCAGGATGG
This sequence comes from Proteles cristata cristata, assembly GCA_017311185.1. NCBI lineage: Eukaryota > Metazoa > Chordata > Mammalia > Carnivora > Hyaenidae > Proteles > Proteles cristata. The sequence goes on along the minus strand of JAESUZ010001669.1, from coordinate 845,053 downwards.
CCTCTCCTGGTGACCACTGCGGCAATATCCTTGCTACTGGCCAGAGAGGGGAGAGGTGCTTTACCTGAGACAGAGGAGAAAGAGGGAGATGATGGTATAGAAGAGCCTTGGTAGGAGACAAGGACCCAGGCATCATGTGAAGGGCAGTACCAGTTCTGGCAGAGTGTCAGGCAGTGTCAGGTGGGGAGCAGAGGGAACCCTCAGGCAGCGGGCTTATGGGCACTTATGGACTCTGAGGTTGGAGAGATGGCCCCTTTACCCTCCAGGGATCCATTAACAAGTTACAACAAATGGCTGGAGCAGAGACCCCGCTCCCCAGGCCCACTCTACCAGGATAAGTCCGGGGAAGCAGCAGAGTGACTCTGGGGGCTTCTGGCAATGGTGTCCAAGTCTGATGCTGCCAGAGAAAGGGTGCCCTGAAGAAACCAGGGAGGAGGGCTGATGGGGCCAGCTCCCTTGGGGACTGAGTAACAGAAACCCTGATGGAATGTGAGCTCCAGGAGGACCTAGATTTTTTTTAACTGTTCCTTATTTCACTGCTTTATTCCCAGCACCTAGGACAGTAACTGACACATATAGGTACTCAATAAATAGCTGCTGAATGAACAAATGGATTAACTGTTGAACAAATGGAAAGATGATGGATGGGTGGAAGGAAGGAAGGAAAGATGGATGGCAGGAAGGAAGGAAGAATGGATGGGAGGAAAGAAAGATGGATAAATGGATGGGTGTATAGATGGATGGAAGGAAGGAAGGAACAAACGAAGGAAGGAACGAAGGAAGGAAGGACGGATTCATGGCTACACAGACACATGCATGCATTAGTGAGTAGGTGGATGCATGGATGCATGCATGGATGCATGGATGGATGACCAAACTGGGGAAACGCAAAAGCTAAGGACCTAGAGACATAGCAGAAACTAACTAAGCAGGCAGGAGCACCTGGGTGGCTCAGTCTGTTAAGCGTCCAACTCTGGCTCAGGTCATGATCTCATGGTTCGTGGGTTTGAGCCCCACATCGGGCTCTGTGCTGACAGCTCAGAGCCTGGAGCCTGCTTCAGATTCTGTTTCCCTCTCTCTCTGACGCTCCCCCGCTCACACTGTCTCTCTCTCAGAAATAAATAAAATATTTTAAAAATTTTTTAAAAAGAAACTAAGCAGGTCTGCTGTGCACCTGTCCCACGTGGATAACCTTAGGCTGTTGCTGCTGAGGTGTTGCAGTCCATGCCCCTCTGTGCCCAGGGGGGATATGCCAAGCATGATCATGCCCTGGTGGCCTAGGCTCCCATGCCCTAGACCCAGGGCAGTGGGGATGCCAGGATGGGGCAAGGACTGACAACAGACATGTATCCTTCATACTCATCGTGTGTTTTCCTGGCTTCTAGCCCGCTCCAAAAGCCTGGTGATGGGGGAGCAGAGCCGGAGCCCTGGGCGGCCACCCTGCCCCCACAGGCTGGGCCCCATTCTGAAGGAGGGCTGGCTGAAGAAGCAGAGGAGCATCATGAAGAACTGGCAGCAGCGCTGGTTCGTGCTGCGTGGGGATCAGCTTTTCTACTACAAGGACAAAGATGAGACCAAGCCGCAGGTGAGAAGCATGTGTCTTGTATCCTGGGCACCACGGTGGGGTCCAAGGGAGGGTAAACTAGGCCCAGGAGAGGGGAGAAGGCAGAGATCCTCCGGTCAGGACTTCCATTCCTCAAGGCCCCAAGCCACTGACTTCACTCACAGTGTCACTTCACCAGGATTTCCAAAGTGATTGCTACTCCCAGCCCCCGTGTTCCTGGCATCACCGCTTGTTTTATGGCCGCAGCCTCAGCAGTGCAAATGTCTCCACATACTGTGGGTAGGGAGCCTCTCCACACAGCTTAAGGAATCAAGTCTTCTCTGCGTTCCTTTCAGTGTCTTGGTAACATTCCTGTTACTTCTGCTCTCCAGGGACGTGGGTACCCAAGACAAATGTAACCCCAAACTGAAATCTGGCTCACTGTGGAACCCCGTGTCCAATGCCTCTGCCTCTCGGCGGCTCTCTTGCTCTCCACCAGTACTACAAGATCCACTTGATCTGAGGTTGGGTGGGTGGGAGCCTGTGCACATCTCAGCAGTTCCCACAGTGTAGTGGTGGGGCCTTGGGGGTGCAGAGAGGGTGCTCAGTGATGGGCAAGGTGGAAGGGACCTGGGCACAGTACAGGGTCACATGGACATCACTGTGAGATGACCTTCCCACCTCTCTTTCAATTCTTCTGAGTCTATCAAGGAGGAAGCGTCAGTTGGGTACAGACATGTGTTTCACCGTCTTCAGCATTTGGGATCCTCCCTTAAAGAATGGGGACAGAGACGGGGGCAGGAAGGAGCTGGCCTCATCTCAGAGCCTGCAGTGGCAATAGTGCACACGTTCTGTCTTCACTGTATCATCCTAATGGTTAACTTCTGTTTGTGAAAAGCGGTACCGGGTTCCATTCATGACAATGATATCATGTTTTCCCCTCTACAATATATCTAAGTTAAAATTGAAAAGTGTCGCACAGCAGTATGAATGTACTTAGTCCTGAACTGTACACTTAAAAATGGTTAAAACTTTGGGGCACCTGGGTAGCTCTGTCAGTTTAGTGTCCAACTTTGGCTCAGGTCATGATCTCACATGTGAGTCTGAGCCCCGCATGGGGCTCTGTGCTGATAGCTCAGATCTGTGTCTGTGTCTCCCTCTCTCTCTACCCCTTTGGATTCTGTATCCCTGTTTCTCTCTCTGCTCTTCCCCTGTTCTCTCTCTCAAAAATAAACAATTAAAAACAATGTAAAATCAATCAATCAATCAATAAAAATGGTTAAAATGCTAAGTTACATGTTATGCATACTTTACCAGAATAAAAAAATAACTACTGAGTGAGACTGTTTAAGGAAAACTTTTCCATAGACGATAGCACCGAGGAGAGGTAGGGAGGACACAAATCACAAAGGGGGATCTGAACTACAGCTTAGGAAACCCTGATCTTGTCCAGACTCCCCAGTTTCATAAGGAAGGAACACAGCTCCCAGGGAGGCTGAGTGGGACAAGCAGAAACTTTGGAGTCAGGCAGGTTTGAATTTGAGCTGCATTAAGTCTAGCATGCTAGCTTTATGACTTGGGACAAGTTACTTTGTTTTTGCCTTTGGTTTTATCACTGCTAAATGGAGACATTGTTCCCTATGCCACAGAAATGTGCTAAGGATCAGATTGTCACAGTACACATATCTGATTGCAAATTCTAGCACATAGGCTACCTAAGTCTGGGTACCCTCATGCTTTCTCAGCCCTGCCTTTGCCTTGCTCCCCACCTTTCCAGCCCTACCGCTGAGCCCACTCCTCACACTGGGCAGCACACTTCTGGCTTGCCCACCACCATTTGCCTTCTGGCCTTTACTTTTTGTGTTCCAGCCCAGCCTTGGCCCTTCATAACGATGTCTTGGCTTTCCTGGCTGACCTATTAGTGACTCTTACATATGACTTGTCAGGTCACTCTGAGACTATGAAAGTTTCCAGGGTCCCTAGCCTCTTAGAGCCCTGTTTGTGGCCCCTCCTGTCTTCCCCTCCTGGCCCAGCCCTGGCACCATCTCCAGGGAGAACTACATGTTGATGTTGGGTGAGTCCAGGGGACTAAAGGACCACACTCAAGGGACCCAGGCCATGTGTGGACCCCTGCCACGGGCTTCCCCACATACTCCTTCCATCTCCCATCAGCTGCAGCTCCGTGAGGAAGCTGTGTCTTCCAGATTTGCTGAACCGGACACTCCCCTCCTTCACCTGTCATCTTTTCCAGACTTCAGTAGCGTCCAGTGGAAACGACTAATAAAATGGTAGTGTCAACATCCCCAGCCACCAGCCTGGAGGAGCCTGGGGCCCAATCCAAACTAAACCAGGACATTCATTGCCAGGGAGCCATTGGGAGACAGTATCTCCCAACAGATGCCCATGTCATGCCCAGGGCCCCTGTTTTGGCCTCTCTGCACCTGGCTGACATTCCCAATCCTTGTGGGACACTATCGCTTCCCATAATTCCCTTCCCCCGCAAGTCTGATGGTAGCCTGTTATGCAAGTCCCCAGTCTCAAGGAGACTGTTGGTTAAATTGGACTCATTTAGCTTATACTGCATGATCTCAAACCTGCGTGCCTGCTGGCAAAATAGCCCACACATTTCCACTTAATTGCATGAACTACATGTAATGGACTAATTCCCAATATCTGGTTCCTGGAAAAATGTGCCCTGCTCACTGTTTACAGTGACAGAAGTGCCCAGGCAGTAAGCACCCTCCTGACAGACAGCCTGTCATCTGTCTAGCAGATGTAATTGTCGAGAGGAGGGATGTCCGGCTACCCCTGATGCTGCACAGAGCACATAACGCGTGATGAGGATGACTCTCGGCCCATATTCTGTTTCTCTCTCAGGGCCCATATCGCGCCCCTTCTCACTAGCAGGAGGGTCAGCGGGGAACAGACGAACTAGAAACGGGGAAATTCAAGATGGAGGAGAAGAGGCTGTATGAGCTCACGTGGGAAGACGAGGCAAAAGTGCTTTAGGACAGAACCTGGAAGTGTGCCTCTGTCCCTACTGCTTTCCCAGGACTTGCCCCTGATGGTTTCTCCAGCAGACAGACGTTGTGGTTGCTAATAGAAGATTCCAGGGTTTTGCATCTTAGTGGTTTTAGCTGATGCTGGAAATGTTTCTTTAGCCATGAAACCTCCTACCACATTCTTTATTGGGCAGCCTGGTCTGGCAGAAGGCCCACTTTTAGTCTAGTGAACTAGCATCCAAGCCCTTCACTTCTGGGTCTCTTGGTTTTGAAGAGAAAAGGAACAGGATAGAAAACAACAAGTATAACTTCCAAAACATATGATGGAGAAAATGTGATCAGTTCAACAAATGGGCAGAAAATGGGGGGAAGGAAAAAAAAACAAGAGGGAAAGGTAAATAGAAAATAAAACATAAGCAAATAGGATGGCAAGGATTAGGGACCAAGAGTCATCATAACAAATGTGACGAGGGTCAGATTCGTCGGTCTGTTAAATGACAGAAAGTGGAAGACTGGCTTTGAAAAAGAGCAAAAGCCAGAAAGGATGAAAAACAAAACAGTGGAGACAAGATAAGCCAGCAAGTGCAAGCAGAAAGAGAGCAGATTTAGCAACATCAAAATCAAATATAATAGAATTCCAGGTGACGGGGACAAAGGGAAACATTTCATAATAATATAAATAACACACTGAGAAAATAGATCAGCTGTGAACTTTTATGCTTGTTATGACATAGCTTTGAAGGATACATTACCAAAGAAAACCAATACTCATTGTTCTCCATTTTTTTTTCCAAAAAGTGAAATGACAGGGACACGTTCATTGACTGTGGGGCAAAAGAAGACTTCTAAGAACAAAACAATAGTGAGTGAGGGTGTGCATGCAAGAGGGAGAGAAGTTCTATACATGTGGGAATGAAACACACACTTCATAATAACTCCTAAAGTAATAAGGAGATCAAAGTTAAATCAGACTTCAGACTAAGGATGACTGGATTTAAAAAACCCCACAACTCCGGTGACAAGCACTGAAGGGGGCTTTTGAAGGTGTGAACACACCTGGGGGGAAGGGACGGGGGAGACAGCCGCCACATGCATCCTGGATGCTAGAAAACAGACGGGTGAGACGCGGCTGATTCAGCAGACCCAGGAGAGCTGCTGTCCAAGCCAGCGCTAGGACAGCACAGAAGTCTGTCTGGTTTGCAAAGCAGCGCCCCCTCACTTCCCACCAAAGATTCAGGGATTGGCAAGACCAGACGTCTCTGGAAATGAGGGCAAGAGAGGAGCCAAACGCAGGAGAACGGGTGGAAGGGCAGCTTAGGAAGCAACTAGGTCGCAGATGTCCTGAACAACCTCACGGGAAGCCTCACTGCCTTCCATCTTGAGGCGTCGCAGTGGAGCTGGTTCTCCGGGAGGGGCGGGAGCGGCGCACTGCAGGCTGAAGGTGCTGGCTCTGCTGGAGCACGAGACAGGGGTTGACGGGCTCCGGTTACTTAGGCCCCCCGCCCCCCGCCCCACTCTCCATCCCACATGTGGCTCCCAGGCCCCAGCAGTCAGGAACAGCCCTCAGGAAGGACATGAAGAACTTTCACTTAAGAATCTGACAGGCCAGGAAAAAAACACAAAATATACAGACAGCAGAGCTTCCCCAGGGAAGCAGCCCTGGCCCATCTCTCTGCATTGGCCTGTCATGTAGACAGTTCCTCACGGCCCCTCATACAGCTTCTGGTCCACTGTTCACAGAGCCATTCCTAGCGGGGGCGAAGAGGTTTGGGTCACTACCCATTTAAGGAAAGAATCTCATGTGAAGGACAGACACATACACAGGAAAGGAAGGAAGGAAGGAAGGAAAAGAGAGAGAGAGAGAGAGAGAGAGAGAGAGAGAGAAAGAAAAAGAAAGAAAGAAAGAAAGAAAGAAAGAAAGAAAGAAAGAAAGAAGAAAGAAAAGAAAGAAAGAGAAAGAAAGAAGTGAAAGTAGAAAACAGGAAAGAAAGGAAGGAAGAGGGAAAGAAGAGAAAGAAAAGTGGAAAGGAGGAAAGAAAAGTGGAGAAGAGGGAAGGAAAGAAGGGAAAAAGGAGTAAGAAGGAACAAAAACCATGCAGGGTTGGGGGGAACATTTATATGAAACTATGCAGAACACCCTCAGAGACAGACCGCTAAAATGGACAGTGCGAAAACAAACCAGTTCCCAGAACCCAGAAATAAAATATCAGGAATGAAACCCCAAAGAAAGAGTTGGAGGAAAAACATAACACAATCTCCCAGAAAGAAGAGAGGAACAACCAGAGGAAAAGAGGAGAGGTAGTCCAACATCTGAATGGGAGGAGTTCTAGAAAGAGGGGAGACAGGAATCCTTAGATGCTTCTACGTAATTAGATCTCCAGGAGGAGAGTGTAAACCCTAACTGCAGTGACCAGCTCACTGTCTAGGTGCAGGAAGCCATCTAGGGGCAGGGAGGTGAATAAAGCCAAATCTCCACCTCCAATGCTGGGAATTCCATAGATCATACCTAGAATTTTAATTCAAGACATAGCAATGTAAGCATACTATTTTGAAATGAACATAAGAAATGAAAGAGAAAAGCCCCATCAGAAAGAGCTGGAAACAGTGACTGAGATTCAGACAACGTGGAATTGCTGCCTTATGCCAAGCCTTATGGGACTATTTGATTCGTCCAACTGTGTTGAGATATAACCTTAACTAAAAAAGTGGGTGAAACAAACTGAAATAATTTAGCTGGGGAGTTTTCAGAATACAGGCTGCAGGGAGGGTCGGGGCATGCAGAGTGAGGTGGTGACCAAAACACTCAGGATTTATCTGCATCCTTTTCATTTCTTACAGTGAGACTGTATTCATTGATATCCGTATTTTACAATGTTTTTAGTTAAGACAAGAAAAGAGAATCTAAAACCAAAAAAAGGAGTGTGGCAGGGACGCAGCCCTAGGAGTTCTTCAGGGAACCAGAAGGGGGAGCAGCCGAGGGTTCGGAGGGCTCCCGCTTCTAGACAGAGCCACCCAGCCCAGGCACCCTCTGCAGAGCTGACCTGGCACAATGGAAGTGCTCAGAAAAATGCATTTAAAGAGAACCTGGGTGGGCGTGGGGGTGTCTGGCATCTCACACCCAAGAAGGAGCTCAGCATCTCTGAAGTCCAAGTGTGAGCCTCATCGCATTGGCAGGAACATAAACGAAGAACGGGATGTGGAAGGGCTTGGTTGCCACGTGCGGGAGCCTGCGTCCTTATTCTGTCAACAGTGTTGGGGGGCTCTGAAGGTTTGGTGGCTCAGACTTGGCCCTCAGAGCTCTGAGAAGGAAGTCTTCCAGCAACAGGACAGGCAGAGGTTGGGAGGGGGCCAGGCTGGAGGCAGAATGACCATTCAGATGTGGCTCTTGTCCTGACATTGGGTATGGTCTAGAAAACCATGGTGTGCAGGAGCAAGGAGGTGTGGAGCCTTGGGAGCTGAAGGGGAGAAGGCGTAACAGGTGACAGCTGCAGCCTGGGGTGACAGAGCCTCAAATCTACGCCCCGGGTTGGCTGAGGCACCTGCAGGCATTAGCAGAAGTGATTTAAAAATTGTCTGGAGAACAGGCTGGGTTTGGTTTTGTTTTTTCCAAGGGGAGAAGTGATGGGAAGCTTGGCCGTGGGAGAGGAGATTGATTTAAAGTTTGATTTAATTTCGAGTAAAAGCTTGGAGTTGGGAGGAGGAAAGACAAGATGGATGGGAAAGCAGATGCATTTCTAGGAGCAAACATTAACATTGGACAGTCAGAAGCCAGAAATCTTAAAGAACAAGGAAACCTCTGGAGGGGGAAGAGAGGCCATCTGATCCTAGAGCTTGAAGGTCACGGGGAATGTGCCAGCATGCGGCCAGTCGGCCCTAGCCTCTGCCTTGACTCACCAAATGCGTACGTTAAAGGCAAAACAGTGCTGTTATGAGCTGGTTCCTCGGATCTCTGCCCTGGGGAGGTGCCTGGATTTTTCGGATGAGGAAGTGGGGGCTGGCATCAGGCCAGTGTGATGGGTACCCTGCCATAGCGCCTGAAGTCTGACATGTGCAATAGGACCGCTAGGAGGCAGCTCTTTGCTGTGCTGCTTAATGTCTGCCCGTGGAACCTCTCAACTGGGCTTGTGTCAGACTCCACCCAGCACAGCCCTTATCTCAGCCCTGTCTGGGGCCATAATCAAGATGCTGTCAGGCTGGTGAGAGCCCATCCCCTGCTCACAGCAAGGCAGAGAGCGTCAGACACTCTTTCACATCTAGACCTTGTAAATCCGACTCAGCCGGAGTTGATTTAGCATACACTGACAGAGGATCCTTCATAGGTCGTGAGCTGTCGCTCAGACTAGGCGATGATGATGATGATGATGATGATGATGATGATGATGATTGTGGTTGTTGATATTGCTGCTGCTTTTCTCGTGTTGTTTTTTTTAAATTTATTTTTAAGAGAGAGAGAGAGAGAGGCAGTGGGAGCAGGGGAGGGGCAAAGAGAGAGGTACAGAATCTGAAGACAGGCTCCAGGCTCTGAGCTAGTGGTTAGCACAGAGCCCAACATGGGGCTCAAACCCACTAACCGGGAGATCATGACCTAGGCCGAAGTCGGATGCTTAACCAACTGAGCCACCCAGGAGCCCCGCTGCTGCTTCTTTATAACACTTCCTGAGTTTAATGTCTGTTCTCCATTCTAGACTGTAAACTTGCTTCAGGCGGGACCTCAGTTTACCTTACTTATCCTTTCTCTTTTCCCACCACCTAGCACAGCACTGAGAACATAAGTGATTCTCGGTAATATTGGACGCTTACATGAAGAATTGAATGAATGGATGAATGAGAGAATGAATGAATGAATGAATCAAGAAAGAAACTGAATGAATGAGTGAATTCTGACCCAGCCTTGTGTTGGATCCTCAGTACGAAAATATTTCATTGTTTTTGTAAAATGCCTGATGGCTGGCAAGGAGCTAATTGGACTGTGTTCCCTTATTAGAATGTAAGCTCATTGAGGTTGGGGTTTCGTCTGTTTTGTTTTTACTGTGCCCCCGGTGTCCAGAACAGCGCCCGACACAGAGCAGAAGCTCAGTAACACTTGTTGAATAAACATTCATGATTCCCGTTGAGGCTCAGTAACACTTGTTGAATAAACATTCATGATTCCCGCTGAGGCGCACAGCAAGCTTACAAGGGCAGATAGAAGTCATTTCTGCTGTATGCACGGAGAACACGGTGATCAGAACGATGGAGTGGAAACTTATGTACTATAATTTTCCATATTTGGCATCAGAGAACCTGGGTTCAAATGCCATTTGTACCACCTATGAGCTGCCGATGGGGGGAGGTCTTTGAAGCCCCCCTTGCTCCGAGCTTTGGTGCGGTGTTCTGGGGCCCTGGCTGCACTGAGGACAGAACAATGACAATGGGTGGTGGTGGTGTCCGTGCTGCCCCAGCTCTCAGAGACCAGATTCCTTCAATCCGTCAAACGGGATCTAAAATAGAAGAGCTCAAAGAAGCGTTAAGAAGGCTTCTAAAATGAAATGTGAGGGATGCCTGGGTGGCTCAGTCGGTTAAGTGACTGACTTTGGCTCAGGTCATGATCTCGCGGTTCATGAGTTTGAGCCCCACGTAGACTCTGTTCTGACAGTGCAGAGCCTGGAGCTGGCTTCAGGTTCTGTGCCTCCCTCCCTCTCTGTCCCTCCCCTGCTTTCTCTCTCTCTCTCTCTCTCTCTCAAATATAAATAAACATTAAACATAAAAAATAAATAAACGATAAAATGAAATGTAAAACGCAGGTGACAGGTCCAGAAAGTGAGGACTGCTCGTACCCACAGGTTTCCCTGAGAGCAACCTTGCACGTGACCCACATTGTCTTTTTCAATGAAGAGTCCAAGCCAGTGGGTGTCAGGACTGCCATGGAAACCTGCTTTCTGGACCTCAGCAAGCTGTTTTCCAGAATCCCACATGATAGAGAAGGACTGACTTTTGGAGTTTGGCTTCCAGGCTTACTACCTAGGAACCAAAAAAGGGATTTCCCCGCTCTGAGCCCCCATTCCTCTCACACCAGGTGTGAGACGAGAGTTACCACAGACCTTATATGGCTGCCATGACAGTGAGATTCAACATGTAGGTAACATCCCAGCGATGGTCTTCTCCCCTGGGTGGAACTGGAGCCAGTGAAAGCTTAGCAAGTCACCCAGCTCAGTGAAGCAAGGGGAGACCATTGGTGCACACCATGACCCTGATCTTGGCTCTGCCTTACTTCCTGGCTTTGAATCTGACTGAAGGCGAACACTTACATGTATTATGAACCAGGCATGGTTCTAAGTGCTTTGCATGTATTAACTTGCTGCAATGTTTATAGCAGCTGGAGGAGGAATGTGCTTTGATGGTCTCCAAGGATGGCCACCACCCATTCCTGCCCTCCCTGAGTGCACACTGCTCCTCGCGATAGGAATTGGAATTGATGTCCTCTCCTCTGTTCCTGATGAGACAGCAGTGATGCTGGGCACTTTCCAGGTTCGGCCTGCGAGACTCTGGGCAGTTTCTGCTTTTGCTCTGGGAAGTCACTGCCATGCTGTGAGGATGCCTGAGTGGGCCACAGAATGATGAGGCAACATGTGGAGGAGAGGACCCACACAGCCCAGATAGGAGAGTGAGGCCTTCATGTACCTTCTAGCCCATCTCAACCCCAGCCGAGGGCAGCTGAGGGAGTGACTCTGGGGGGTGGGAGGTGAACAAAACTGCCAGGGCGGTCCCGCCTGCATTCTGGCCCACAGAATCTTGAGGAATAATGAAAAGAAATCAGTTTTTAAGCCACTAAGATTTGGGGGTTTGTTTCCTATACAGTAATAAATGACTGAAATAATTTAGGGATGGTCATTATCCCCACTTTCCAGAGAAGAAAACTGAAGCACAGAGAGACTGATTTGCCTGAGATCACATAAAGCTAGTCAGTCTTAGCACCAGGATCCCAAACTAAACAATGTGACCCCGCGATCCACTCCCTTAGTCATATGCTGTTGTGTGCTTTTGATTACATTACAAAACCAAAGATGCATTTAGTGAATCTGCAGAGGTGGGAGAGGCAGCAAAGGTGGAAAACAGCATGGAGCTTCAAAATGACTTTGACAGGCTGGTTTCATGGGAAATTGTTAAGATAAGATACAAAGCCTTCCTTCTGGTTCAAAAAAAAATCAGCTGATTTCACAGAATAGAAAGGCCTCGACTAAAAACAGGTTGAATGAGGCAGAGGTAAGAGTTTTAATTAGCTTAAAAGCTCGGTAGAGACTCACAGTGAGATATGGCTGCCAGAAGAACTGGGGACTGTGGGTTGTTATTGAGATGCAGAAAAATCAGAACAATGGATGGGAAGACCCATTAAGCCCTGCCTTGGTCACACCAGGTCGCAACTGTCACATGATAGCCCCTTGAGGCACCACACTTGCAGTGCAGCAGGGCACCCCGGATGGCAGGGAGGTCTGAACTCCTGGCCACATGAAGGACAGACTGAATAAATCATCTAGAGAAGACAGATCCTGGGAAGGGCTCCAGTTCAGGCACTGAAGCTCATGTGAACAAGACTAGATCTATTCTGTCACCTCCAGAAGCTGTAACCAGTACAGGTGGGGTTACACAAAGGCCACCATGTCCCCCTGTATGTGAAGAACCCTCTGTTCAGTGGAGTGGTCTACTGGTCAGGGCTGAGCTCCGGTCCCTGGTGCTATGCAAGTCACGGCCAGACGGCCACTTGGCTTCAGAGACAGTTGGTCATTGAATGGGAAGTTGGCCACAGAGGATCTCAGAGTACCCTTTCAACTCCCAAAGCCAAAAGGTCAGTAGAGACTCTTTATGGAAAAGAGGAATAGAGGCACAATAACTAGAGTCAGCCAAACCATGACGGTTTGCAGAAGTTCCATTCAGGATGAGTGAAACACAAGGCTGAAGAAACAGGCAAGCCCTGGGGGTCTGGTCAGACCGGGCAATTTCCCAGAGATCCTGCTGTTGACACCACCCTCGGTCTTAGGCGGCCATTCGGTAAAGAGCTCCAACCATGGCACCTGGCAAGGGTCTTCATGGAGACACAGTTGGTGGCAAGAGAGCTGATAAGACACAGACCTTAATGCCAGGGGCCCTTTGCAGCTGGTGTCTCCGACTGGTCCCATTTGGCTTACTGGTGAACTTGCCCCTGACTTCCTTAGAATTTCTGGGGAGCCTGACTTCTCTTCCTCCTTCCTCCTTTCCACTGCAATTTTCTGTCCACAGAAGAGCAAGCGACTAAATACTTCCCTAGCTGCTACCATAGATCTTGCCCCAGTGAATTCTAGCTAATCTAGCTGCACTGAGAAGGAACACGTGAGTGTGATGGAAAGGTGCTGAAGCACAGCAAAAGCCCCACTCACTGCCTCAGGATACCTGAAGAGCTAGCGAGCAGGTGTCCTCCAAAGGGCGTTAGAAGTCACCATGAGCTAACTGGGAACTGATGATAACATTACCGTTAATGCAGTGAAGAAAAACTAAACAATAAATGTTTTCATGTTTAAACTCTCCTTGGGGGACACCTGGGTGGCTCAGTTGGTTAAACGTTGGAGTCTTGATCTCAGCTCAGGTGTTGATCTCAGGGACGTGAGTTCAGGCCCCATGTCGGGCTCCGCATCAAGCTCCACATTGGGCTTCGTGCTGGGTGTGAATCCTACTTAAAGAAAATGTCCTTAGGGACAACCTCAAGTGCTTCTTTTACAAAGAATTACTCTTTGAAGTCTTCTAGAAAGAGAAAGTCATCATTTATTTATGTTCAAGTATCAGAATTTATGGCTTTTTTTTTTAAAGGAAGCCTTATATTTTTGAAGCTATTTGAGAAATATAACTCCCCACTATTAAACAGATCAAAATGAAAATTCTAGTCAGTTACTTTAAATCAAATAGAAACATAGTTACTAGATTCAAATTGGTAACAGCAGCCAATTCATTTTTAAACAATTTTTAGACAACATTTAGTTAAAACCATTTTCTCCTGCATCTGGCATGTCAAGGAAAAATATAAGATTGAAGGAATCATCCAAAAATATGTGTTTTAAAGCTTATTTTGTTTTGTTTTGTTTTAAATTTTTTATTTATTTCTGAGAGAGAGAGAGAGAGAGGACAAGCAGGGGAGGGCCAGTGAGAAAAGGAGACACAGAGTCTGAAGCAAGCTCCAGGCTCTGAGCTGTCAGCACAGAGCCCAACGTGGGGCTCGAACCTACCAACCATGAGTTCATGATCTGAGCCAAAGTCGGACACCCAACCCACTGACCCACCCGGGTGCCCCGATATTTTTGAAGGTGGGCCCCTGAAATAACAAGACCAGTAATACCTTGTGAGTGCCTACCATTAATCATTATATGGCAATATTTGCCACTGTCTATAGGGAAAGAAAACCAAGATACTAAGAGCTTTGATGGCATACTCAAGAATATATAAATCACAAGTGACAAGTTGCCCCCAACTCCTTGGCACCCAGAGTGTCATTGCCTACAAAATGGATCTTCACCTTCTAAAAATGACTTCTGTGTTTCCTTGAGTGTGGCCTGACTGTTCGTGGAAATGTCATGAGCTTCTCTCAGGGTCTGCTAATTTAAGTCAGCATGGATATTAGCTTATAGTACTTAAACGTCTCCCGCTTACAATCAGTCCTTTGGCTTTCGATTGAACCCAGTTAATTTACAATAATAGCTACAAGACTGATTGGTAAATTGCTAGTTTTGTCAATTACTAGGCAGAAAAATGAATCAAATGACATTGAGGCAGCATGAGAAATATATTTCATTCATTGTTTAGACCAGAATAACTTACTTTTAATTATATTTGGGGCATTCTAGCTCCTTCATACATTAGCAGACCACTGAGCAAAATGCAGGAGATTGGGAGTGTGTCTGTGTAGGTCTGCTGCCTCGCCTGGTCCCCCGAGGATGGACACAGGAAGCATTTCCTGAATGAAGAGCAGCTTTTGAGAGGATGGGGATGAGGTGCGCCTTTCTTAGCAAAACACAGCCTATGCCCTTTGGCAGCAGTCACCACCGCAGGTCAGCCGGGCGCAGGTCAGTGTACAAGGAATCTGTACCATGTTTCTTAGACTAACCTGTTCTCAACTAAACAGTGCAGGGGCTGCTCCCAGAGGCAGCATGTGCCCCAGAGCGCAGCACTAGTTGCAGAGCCTCAAGAGCAGTAAGACAGAACCGAACCATTTCCAGACACGAGAGGGGCCCTTCCATCCCAGGCGAGCCCCTGAACCCAGCATCAACACATCCAATGGTGCAGATTTTGAGCAGAAACAAACATCTGAAGAAATGTGCCCCAAAGCGCGGGCCAGGCTGAGTAAGCAGGGTCAGCCTCTGGGATGGCCTGTCCGTCGTGGGGTCAGAAGGCTGGAAACATGCCAGGGATGACCGCACAGAACAGCAGGCTTCTGGTTCATTGCCATGGACCCCGGGCTGTGGACAGTCCTGGTGTCTCCCCCCACACACACCCGTTCACGGTGTGGGACAGGGGCCAAGGCGCACTGCCTACCAATGGTTCCCCGTTCAGAGGGAGCACCAGAGGCTTTTCCAAACCCGCCAGGCAGGCTCCAAAGAGCCCAGGGCAGGGTGAGCACTGAGGTGGGACAGAAATCTAACCAAGTCCTGGATCAGAGAAAATACTGGAAAGAAGGGGGTGGCCAGTGAAGACGCTCTCCCCTTAAGAAGCTCAGAGCATGTGCCGCTGATGGCTGGTGCCCATGCAAATGCACCAGGCCTCTACCACGGGAACCGAGTGCTGTGGGCTCCACGTGGATCAGGCTCATCTCGGTTTCTCCCTTAAGCCCTCCGTCTGCAAAACCAGGTATTTTAAGGAGGCAAAGAGACCTACCATTGCGCCCAGTGAACCATGGGGGAAGAGAGGCCACTTTCACGCTCTGTCCGGGGGAGATCCTACAGTGGCCGGGCACTGGCCAGGGACTGCTGTGGTAGCCGTGACCCCTTACTTACACAGGGACCTGCAGCCCTGCTAGATTCCTTCCAGTGCTCCAGTCCAAAAAGTCAGATGAGAAGTGGGTACCACATGGCCATCACAGCTCGAGGCCAGAACCCAGACCGCCCTCCAAGCCCTGCTCAGCGCCTCTGACTACAAGAGTGAGGCAGCTTCCCCGTGCCTTCTAACGCCACACCACGAGTAGATGGGCCTGATCTCTCATTGCCTTTCCCCCGCAACATCCAATCAGAGGAGCAAGAGAATAATCTTTATTAATTAAACAGCTTGGCCTGCATAAAAATACAATGTGTAAATAGAACTATGATTCTAAAACTGTGTGTGTGTGTGTGTGTGTGTGTGTGTGTGTGTGTATGTTTGTGTGTGTGGCTAAGTGAACAGTTAGGATAAAATTATCTAAAATTTAATTTCTCAAAATAACTTCTAATTCATTACCATAAACAAGGCTAAATGGTCCTGAAATCTCAGCACCTAAACACAATAAAAATTTATCTTTTGCTGTGGACCAAGTGGCAGCCTTATCCGTCTCTCAAGGCCTCAGAGGTTGACCCAAGTGAGGGCAAGAAGAGAGAAGGCTGGAGGTCACTCCCGCCCGGTCCCACTAGCCAGAGCTTTGCCACGACCAGAGGGTTTGGGAACCCCCTGTGTAAGCGTTCTGGCCCACTGGTCACAAGTACTAGTTTCCCGTGTGCCTAGAAGACTTCTCACCGCCACGGGCACTATGAGCCTGCCACAGTGACCCAGTGAGGCCAGGACGCTAAATCTAGTGAGCACTGGCTTTACACAGATACCTTCCAAGATGGCATTGAATTTCGTTCCCATGAACATGGTCACGGGCGTTAGAATGCCCACATTGATGACAAGGGCCTGGGGTGAGAGGCTGAGCCCAAGCCTCCCTCACCAGGGTGGAACCGAGGTGTTAGCCAAGGACCCAGGTCACTGGACTCAACGCCACCTGCTGAGAGGCTAAGGAATCCAGTGAGCCAGGGCCGCCTAATGCAATGGCCCTGTGCTGGTCAGGGGTACACAGGGGTCTAGACCAAGAGCCTGGAGTGGCACAGAACTAACTAACTACAGACAAAACCAGGACTCCAGAAAGAGGACCCACCCACCATGCAAAGGACACTCCCTGAGGGGTTGGGTTTGGCTGTTAGCTATGAGGCTGGAGGGCTCATGGGGGCCCTGCCAGACCCCATGCTTAGAGCTGCAAGTCTGCCCCAGGCTCCAGGCCCCAGGCTCACCCTTGGATCCCAGCTGGATCCACTGTCATGGGCTTGGAGGGGCCCTGGGCTGGGCAGCCCCACAGGTAAGGGATTCAGCAACCGTGGGCAGCTGAGGGTGCAGGGAGCTGGTGCTCAGACCTGGAAGCCCCTGCTTCCTTCGGGACACAGTGCTGTCCCTCAGAGTACAGCCAGTGACAGGCTCCCTAGGGAGACTAGGGATAGCCAGCAAGTCAGTGGTAAAGCAGGGTGAGGGGATGTGCAGAGCACACCAAATGCATTTGGAGTGCGTGGGACGCAGCATCACTCTGGAAATCTGCTGGGAGAAGCTCTGGGACCAAGTTCTTAGCAAAGACACAGGCTGGACAAGTAAGTGACTCATCTCAACCCCTTAGGGAGGGGAAGCGCCCCAGCCAAAAAGCAATTTGTCTCCAACTTCAGGTTGCCTTTCTTCATATCTGCATTTTAGACAGTAATAGCCACGGTTCCAGGCTTGTGTGATAAGGAAAGGGATGATGTTCCCTGCTTGGCACTGAACTTCGTTCTGATCTCTGTTACTTAACATTCGGAGTGGTTCAGTTCCTGGTTGGGTGTCAGAGGCTAAAGCTTTTTAAGATTGATCTGAGGCCACAATCAGAATTACAGGAGATAAGGAACCCTGAGTGATTGCTTTTTGAAACGTGTCTGCAATTTTCCAAGATGCTGCCGGGGGAAAATCTTATCATGTCCTTGCTAAGGAACATTTCAGAAGTTGGTTCTTCAGACAGTCTCCGTCCAGACAGGGTGAAAAATGAAGACTTCCCAGACAGCCAGCCTTTGATCAGGTTGGAGACAGAGCTCAATTAGAGGGCGACGTTCTCAGAACTACCACGAACCCTAAAACTGAGACCAGTGGGAGGGATGCGGACACCCCAGTTCCCGCAGGAGGTCCCCCCAGGGCCGTCATCGCAAACTGAGGAGGAACCCCACCGTCCCCTCCTGGGACTCCTGAATCTGCACCAGACCTTATTTTGTGTCACAAGCAATGGTCTTATTGGGGGGAGGGGATGTTCCCAGAACAAACCGGTGTGGTGGCCAAAATAGATTTTACAATAATAATTATGACAATTGGTCCCTATTCATTCAGCCTTTAGTGCTTACAGAGCACTAGCTCAGGCAGTGCTTTGTACAAAGGACAGAGGTTAATACCCTCATTTTTACAGGTAAGAAACCCGGGCCTCAGCCCAGGAGCTGTTTGAGTCCCACCTCAGGGACAATGTCACAATGATTACAAACCTCCAGAATGATTTTGAAATATTTATATCTATTCTAACTCCCATGAAATGGTCATAGGTGGACTCTACTCCCTGGCTATGAAATAGTTCATAAATCACAACATCACTTACTCTGGACAGGCACTGAATCACGTGCTATCCAGACACTAGCTCACGAAATCTTCAAAACACAGCACATGACAGATGGGGAAACTGAGGCTCTCATGTCTGAGCCAGAGCCCCAGGCATTAAGCTTTCACGAAGTCGCCTCCACTACGCTGCCATCCTGGGTGCCTACTACAGCACACCAAGTCCTCTGCTCACTCTGTCCCATTTGGTTCCCCCAAAAAACCCCATTGAACAGAGAGGAAAACTGAGGCTGGGCAAGGAAGCCTAGAGTTCACATGCTTACTGTGGGTAAGCAGCAGTAGAGGATGGACACCAGATCTGCCTGCAGCACTCACCTGTCAGGTTTCCCTGACAGTCCCACACCATCCCAGACCTAAGGGTAATCGTTGCTTACCTTTCTGCAACGTGGGTGAGTCCTGCGGATGAGGCCACTGAGTGGAGGTGAACAGAAATCTTTTGCCCTCTTGCTGCTGTTACCCTCACTGTCAGTCCCCCTGGACCGAGCTGAGGCCTCCGGGCCACCGGGTGTCCTGGGAGCTGTTCCCAAGAGGTATCATTTTGCCCAGCGATCTGCGGCAGCTTCTCCAGTGGGTAGAGAGTCTCATGCACTCTGATTAGAGGACTTGGAGCATAGCTGTCACTAGATTTTAGTCCCATGAAAGGTGAGAGGCCAGTCGCCCCAAATGTTTGCAGAAAGGAGGAGGAAGGGAAGATCACTGTCATTTGCCTGAGAATGACAGAGGGACATTCAGGCTGAGGAAATGCTGGCCTGGCCCTTGACACATCAAGTGAGGAGCGTTCCGTCAGGGACTTAACAGGAGAAAGTTGGCAACAGCCCATCAGGTGTGGGCAGCACCCTGTGAAGTATCTGACTGTCTTTTTTTTTTTTTTTTTAATGTTTATTTATTTTTGAGAGAGAGAGAGAGAGCACCAGAGAGGGGCAGAGAGAGAGCAATGGAGACACAGAATCTGAAGCAGGCTCCAGGCTCTGAGCTGTTAGCACACAGCCCGATGCGGGGCTTGAATTCATGGACCATGAAATAATGACCTGAGCCAAAGTTGGACGCTTAATGGACTGAGCCACCCATGTGCTCCTACCTTTTTTCTTTCCTTTTCTTTTCTTTCCTTTTCTTTTCTTTTCTATCCTTTTCTTTTCTTTTCTTTTCTTTTTTTTTTCTTTTCCTTTTATTAAATTTCCTTATTTTGATGCCAACATTACTGGCCAAACCATAAAGCTGCCTCACCACTCTGTCCCAAAGTGTAAGCTGTCAGGGCCATTTCTGTACGTTTAGTAACGTGTGGGTTCTTGAGAGAGGGCAGTAACAGAAATTGGGATGGGATCGTACTACAATTATTTTTCTAGCGCCCCCTTTTTTTTTACTTAACAATTCAGGTTAGAAACCTTTTGCATTTACCTCATTCTGGAAGGCTGTACCTGAAATAATTTAACCACACCCCTTTGATGAGCAAGTAAGCTGTTTTCCACTTTTTCCATTAAGAAAACAATGCTTCAGTGAGCATCAGTATACGTGTATCTTTGTGCGTTTGTCTTTCCTTGGAACAAATTCTCAAAATTCATCACTAGGTTAAAGGGATATTTTATTTTAACATTATTTTAGAGATTGCAAAATAATGCAATTACTTTCAAAAAGGCTTTATCAAATGTCAAGCGTATGAGAATGCCCAGTGATGTAGAGGATCTTTCCGTGAGCTTCTTTGCCACTCTCGTCTCTTCTATGGTAAAGTATCTGTTCAAATGTTTTGCTTATTTTAAAATTAGGTCCCTTCCTCATTATTAAATTTCAAAAATGCTTTGTATGTTTTGGTCCAAGTCCTTTATCAGACTCATGATTTTCAAATATTTTCTCATTCTTAGATAGTCTCATATTCTCATTTTTTTATTTCATAACTCATATTTTCATTCTCTCAGTATCTTCTAAGGAACAGGATTTTTATTTAAATGAGTCAAATTATCAATTAGTTGTTTCATGAAGTGAGCTTCTGATGTATCCAAAAAATCTTCACCCAATCCAAAGTCATAAACACTTTCTACCAGAAATTTCTATCTTAGATTTTACATTTAGGTCTGTGATTCATTTCAGCATATTATTGTACATGAAGTGAGCCACGGATCAAAGTTTATTATTTTTGCATGTGAATATGGAATCACTCTACTCCACTTACTGAAGATACTTCCTTTCCTCATGGGATTGCCTATGTGCTTTTGTCAAAAATCAGTTATATGTTCGTGCGTGCGTGTGCGTCTGTGTGTGTCTATACAAACATCCTATTCTGTTTGATTAATCTACTTGTCTATCTTGATGCCAATATCACAATGGTTGCGATTACTGTAACTTTACTAAGTCTTGAAATCTGGCAATATTAGATCTCCAACTTTGTTGCTGTTTCAGAATTGTCTGGCTATTGCAGGTCCTTTATATTTCCACATGAATTTTAGAATCAGCTGGTCAGTTTCTACCAAATACTGGGATTTTGACTGGGATTGTATTCAATCTAGAGAGCAATTTGGGGAGAATTGACATCTGAATAATGAAGGGTCCTCTGACCCATGAACGCAGTGTATCTCTCCATTTATTTATGTCTTCTCTTATTTCTCTGACAATGATTTATAGATCTTAGTGAACAGATCTTAAACATCTTTTGCCATGCTTATCCCTAAGTATGTCATATTTTTGATGCAAATTAAAAATGGTTTTGATTTTCAGTTTCCAATTGCTCCTTGGTAGTATCTAGAGATACGATTCAGTTATGTGCATTTCTCTTGTGCCCTTGCAACCTTGCCAAACTCATTTATTAGTTCTAATAACTACAAACTAACAGTTTAGTTTCTGTAGGTTTTTACCAGATTTTTCTATATAGACAATTAGGTTGTCTGTGAAAGCACTTTTACTTCTTACTTTTAAAAAAAAATTTTTAATGTTTATTTATTTTTGGGAGAGAGAGACAGAGTGCAAGCAGGCGAGGGACAGAGAGGGAAGGAGACACAGAACCTGAACCAGGCTCAGGCTCTGAGCTGTCAGCACAGAGCCTGACATGGGGCTCAAACTCACAAACCATGAGATCATGACCTGAGCTGAAGTTGGATGCTTAACCAACTGAGCCACCCAGGTGCTCCTTACTTCTTCCTTTCCAATCTGAACAACTTTTTTCTTGCATTGCTGTAGCAGCTAGGACTCCAGTATAATATTTCGTACAAGTGGTAAGAATAAACATCATTGTCTTGATCATGGTCTGAGGGGAAGAACTTTCAGTATGGTATTAGCTTTTAGTTTTTTATAGATACCCTTTACCAGGTCGGAGAAGTTGGTTTTATCCCTAATTTGTTGACATTTTTAATCAGGAATGGATGTTGAATTTTTTCAAATGCTTTTTCTATATCCATTGAGATGGTCCTATTCTTTTCTCTACTTTACTAATATGGTAAATTACAGTTTGCCTTTTTATATGTTGTTAAGTTTGATTTGCTAAATTCTTGCTGAGAATTTTTGCATCTGTGTTTCTGGGGGATCTTAATCTGTAATGGCCTTTTCTTGTAATATCTTTGGCTGGTTATATGTAAAGATAGAGCTGGCCTCATGAAATACATTGGAAAATAAACCCTCTTTCTTAATTTTCAAGAAAACTGTGGGTAGTATTAGTATTATTTCTTTAAATATTTGACAGAATTCACTAATAAAGCCATCTAAGCCTAGAGTTTTCTTTGTGGGAAGATATTTAGCTACAAGTTCCATTTCTGTGCAAAGTATAGGGCTATGTCTCTATTTCTCCTGAGTGAGCATCAGTAGTTTGTATCTTTCTGGTCCATTTCAGCTAAGCTGTCTAATTGCTAGCAAATGTTGTTCTTAACATCACCTTATCTTCTAATATCTTAAGAATCTCTAGTGATGTCACCTCTCTCATTCCTGATATTGGTAATCTCTTTTTTTCCCCTGATTAGTCTGACTAAAAGCTTATCAATTGTCTTGATCTTAAAAAAACAGCTTTTGGTTTCATTGATTTTTCTCTATGATTTTTCCATTTATTTGTAGCCACTCTGATCTTTATTTTTTCTTTGTTTTACTTTGGGTTTAACTTGCCCTTCTCTACGTGCTTCCTTAAGGTGGAGACCTAAGAGGCCTTTTTTCCAAATGTCAGCACTGAGTGCTATAACTTAGCCCTCAGGTACTTCTTGAAAGTCATTTTTCAAATTTTTAAATGTCGTGTTTTTGTTTTTATAAAATACAAAATACTTTTTAATTTTTTTATTTCTTTTTTGATCTGTGGATTATTTAGAAGTATATTCATGGGATTTTCACATATTTGGGGATTTTCCAGAAATCTTTCTGTTATTGATTTCTAACTTGATTCCTTTGTGGTCAGAGAACATAACATTGTGTTGTGTTTTTTTTTTTTTCTAATATTTATTTATTTTTGAGAGAGAGAGAGAGCATGAGCAGGGGAGGGGCAGGAAGAGATGGAGACAGAATCCGAAACAGGCTCCAGGCTCTGAGCTGTCAGCAACAGAACCCGACGCAGGGCAAGAACTCATGAACCACAAGATCATGACCTGAGCCGAAGTCAGACACCCGAGCCACCCAGGCGCCCCCTTAATGTTGTATTTAAATTCTTTACCATTTATCGAGACCTGTGTATAGCCATCATAGTGTCACGTGCATTTAAAAAGAATGCATGTTCTTCATTTTTAGGGGGGGGCAATTAGGTCAAGTTAGTTGATGGTGGTCTTTCAAGCCATCTATATCCTTACTGACAATTGTTCTGTCAATTTATAAAATCAGCCACAGGGGTTACTTACATCATATCAGTTGGCAAACACTACAGATTTGGTGGCCTTATTTTTTCCTGAGAGCCTATGGTTAAGCATTTGCCACCGCACAGACCCGGTGCCCTGTCTTTTGACAAGCTCTAAGGTGATTCTCATGTCCTCTGCTCGAGGCTCAGACCCGCCCTGAGTGTCTCCCCTGGATGCTTCACAGTGACTCCTTACATAGCTTACTGCTGTCATGAGCAATGGGAAAGCAGACTGCCTCCGCTCCCCCCGCCCCGACACCCACCCAGTGCTGGAGCAGAGCAACGTGCTGGGATCTAAGCCGGGCTCTCCACTCATGGAGGCAGGAGGGATCTGGGTGGCCCCAAAACAATTCTTAAGATCCCTTGCCGCAGTGGGAACCTCACTGGGATTCACAGACTGAGAGGAGAACAGTGGGTCCCAAAGTCACAACCTGGCTCTCTACAACAGCGTCTTGCACACAAAGTCAGACAGCAGCTGCTATCACAAATGAGAGGCGATGTGCTCCGCGTCAGACGCGGCTGGGTGCACCTCCCAGCCTGCCCTTGCCAGCAGTGGGACCAGGAGCTGGTCGCTCTCTCCCTCTCTACCCTCCATCTGCTCGTCCAAGAAGATGGCAATAATAGTATCTGCCCCGTGAGGTCTCCAGAAAGATTAGATCCAACTACTTAAACAAAGAGCCGGGAATATAGAACCAGCCCCATAAACAGTAGCTATGACTGCTTTTCTATTTAGCTGGAATAAAAAGTAATGTCAGGGGAGCCTGGGTGGTTCAGTCGGTTAAGCTTCCGACTTCGGCTCAGGTCATGATCTTGCAGTTTGTGGGTTTGAGCCCCACGTCGGGCTCTGTGCTGACAGCTCAGAGCCTGGACCCTACTTCTGATTCTGTGTCTCCCTGTCTCTCTGCCCCTCTCTTGCTTTGTGCTCTGTCTCTTGAAAAAATTTTTTTTTATTTTTAAAAAAAAAAGTAATGTCAGTGTCAACAATGTTATTCCCATTTTATGGATGATTGCTCTTGAAGAACAGAGGAATAGAGCAAGTGCCTAGTTACTGAAACAGCAAGCACCAGAGATCATTGCATCAGCCAGTGATGGATCTTGTCCACACCATCTGATGAACACACCTCCCCACGCTGGGGCTGCACTCCTAATAGATTCCCAGTAGCTCCAGATTCCCTAGCAAGAAAGCAACCGATGATTCAGTTACAACAATTGCCAGCTGGTTCTCTGGTTTATTGCTGTAATTTCTCTAAAGCAACAACATTGTCCTGCCTTTGTGTGGCTTCTATGAGAAAAGGTATGTCCGTGTGTCCCTTGCAGCATGAGACACCAGCGGCCATGTAGAGAATCCAGCTACCCTGTTAGACCCAGGAATTGCCTGGAAAAGATGGCGTGCGGAGAAGAACACTCTGTGAACACGCACAGGAGTTGGGGGCTGCAGGTGACATAACCATGCCCCTCACCTGGGCAAACATAGATGCAAACGTGCTTTAATATGTGCCAGACACTGCTGTAAGGCCTTCCCAGGACCATTCGTTCAATATTCACAGCAGCCGCACAAAGTATCATTATCATTCCTATTTCACAAATAAGATAATTGTGAGATTGCACAGAGAGGTTAAGCAATTTGTCTGAGGTCACACAGCCACCCAGTAACTGAGCCAGGATTTAAGGCCCAGATATATGCTATAGAAATGGATTTTAAGATAGGTTTTGCATGGAGAGAGCCAAAAATATATAGCCAGAGCTACATGCAATCTTAAATGAGGAAATCTGAACATGAACAAAATGAGAAAAGCCACAGCAGAGATCAGTCACTAACAGAGAAAGGGAAAAAAGGAGGCCCTGCCTAGCACTGTAGGTGGGAAAAGGGCTAGAGGAAAGGTGGTTGTCAGCACCCATCTCAAGCAGGAACTCCTGAATGGGAATCTGGTGTCTCAATGCCCCCCAAGAAGTGGGAGTTACGGTGCCATTATCCCAATGGGGAAACGGAGGTTCAGAGAAGTTAAGTGGTCTGCCTGAGGTCACACAGCCCAGAAGTGCAGGGTTGAGACTCAAACCCAGTGTGCCTGTCCCGGCACCCTATGGTCTTTTAGCCTACCAGATTTCAGCATTGGAGATCTGTGCCGGGTACCTCCCGTGTGCTAGTTGACTTCCACTAAACAAGAAATGAAATCCCAGCCCCCAGGCAGGGATAGAACCGGACTCACAGAGCTGTTGATCTCCCGTGTCACCTCAGGGCCAGTCACACGCAAGAAGCCAGCCCCAGTGTGCCAGCCTTCCTCTCCCTGACCCTCCAGAGCCTAAATCTCATGCCCCAGGAAGGCTGCATTAGAACGGGGTAGGGTGAGGGGGCGGAAGGGGGTAACGATGGGGGCCTTCCTCCCTGATTCAGAGGTGCGTTTCCATGCCTTAACCGGGGATTAACACCTCCAGGCTCTGCTTGTGGACAGAGGTCTTCCGACTGCGTGTGTAAACCACAATGTCTGCCCCAGTCCACCCGGGATCCCACACACACATGCCTCTGCGGGCACCCAGTCGGCCCCGTCAGCACCCGGAAGGTTGGGCCCCTGACCCCAAGCCCCACCCTCTCTCTCCAGGAACCCTTTCCCCAGCCATCTCATGCCTCCCCTGTTTGTGTTTGTCTCTTCATTTTAGGGATTTATTTCTCTGCAAGGCACCCGGGTGACGGAACTCCTTCCTGGCCCCGAGGACGCAGGGAAGCACCTCTTTGAGATCAGCCCAGGTAGGCCTGAGCACCTGTCAGCTCTGTGCTGGGGCTGGCCCTGGTGGCCCTGCTGGGGCACCTCTGGCCTGGAAGGGCAGACCCCCTTCAGGGTGCTCCTCCCTCTAAGAACAACAGCGCTGTCTCCAAGCGCTACTCAGAAATTTAAGCAAAATCTAGAGAATATTGCAAATCTGGGGGCATATTAGAAAATCCAATCAGTTGTCTGGGTAATTCACTTTTGGAAATTGGATTTTAAAATTCGCATAAGCACAAGGGAAACCAGGCAACGGGCATATCTTACGACGAAGGTCCAAATACAACATCTGGATCATATGCAAATAAGTGCAGGGAAACTCACTAGCACAGATACAGAGCCTTAAGATAAGGTTTATCATGAATCTCAAAACAGAGAATGGAGATGCGGTGGAATGAAGGGAAATATTTTAATCCAAGGAACTGCTATCGTGTTGGCAGTTACAGAACCATTAAAAGAAAAAAATTCCCAGTTTTCAAATGTGATTGTTATTGAACTAAGTAGATGTGTCTCGAAGCTGAGGCCACTCTGCTTCCGGAAGGGCTGATTCCACAGTCGGGTGCTTTTGGTAGCCTGGCTTCCCCCAGAGACAGAGCCTGAGACCCGGCTCCTAGCAGTTTTATTAAGAGGTGATTCCCAAAAAGTAGGGGGAAGGGAACAGGGAGGGAGGAAAGCCACTCCGGGCGTGCTAGTGAGCAGATTGCCGCTGTGGGAACCCAGGGTTCAATTCCGGGGGCAGCTGTGGGGACCATGGGGAGCAGACCTCAGAGGTGCCCCGCCCATGGGATAAGCAGACTGGGGGCTACCCTACACCCTTAGCTCCACTGGCTGCTTCCCGGGGCTAATTCTGGCATCTCTGGCCTGCCCTGTGCATGGCCAAGCTCCCTGCAGATAGAAGGCCTCTGGAAGCATTGCAGGCACTTGAACGAAGAGGCCACCCGCATGGATGGGAACAGTGAGAGCCGAGGCCCTGGGCAGGACATTAGTGACAGCCATCTCGTCATCACGTGCCTCCAGTGTGCCGTCCAAATTTAGACTTCCTTCTGGGAAGTGGTGGCTTTGAACCCAATGTACTCGGGTCTCACTGGGCTCTGCGAACCGACAGGCTTCCAGTGTCCAAGCAGCCCTGCCACCCCGCCAGTCTGATGAGGTGACCTGACTGTCTGCTGTGCCCCGAGAGCCAGCCCAGGCTCAGGCCAGCCAGCAGCGGCCCGTGGGGAGCAGCGTTGAGTGCCGCCAGGCCCGGGGCAGGGACCCGTTCACCTTTGCTGTGTCTTTACTGGCAATTCCAGGAGACACAGGCAGAAGGCAGGAAGCCCCTTCCCAGGTTCACGCCCTGGATGCAAAGTGCACATGCCCCTGGTTTCCTTTGGATTTTCCCACGTGGGTATTTAATCTACTGCAAAAACCTTGGTACTAAAACTGCACGTTAGAAGGTGGCGGCAGAGGGTCCCGGGGTGTGGTGTGGAAAAGAGAAGCTTGGCTGACGATGGAACAGGGGTAAAGGCTTCTGCAAAGAAGGTAGGAGAGAAATGAAGAGGGCAGCGAGGAGGGGACTGGGGGAGGGGCCAGGGGCCTGCGCCTGGGAATTAGGGAGCAGTAAGGGGAGGCTGGAACTGAAAGGGGGAGGGCGGTACGCCCCAGCCACGGACTCACAAAGGCCCTGAGCGTTTGCCCCAAGGACAAGATGGGAAAACATCGCCAGTGTGCAGGCTCTTTATCCGGGTCAGAGTTATTTACAAGGATTTCGTTCACTCTGGGGGGTTTCGTTTGCCATGTAAGGTAACATCCACAGATCCCAGGAATTAAGAAGTGGACATGTCTAGGGCGCCTGGGGGGCTCAGTCGGTTAAGTGACCAGCTTCGGTTCAGGTCATAATCTCGCAGTTTGTGGGTATGAGTCCCGTCCCATGTCGGGTTCCTACTGACAACTCAGAGCCGGGAGCCTGTTTTGGACTCTGTGTGTGTGTGTCTCTCTCTCTCTACTTGTGCTCTGTCTCTCTCACTCTCTCTCAAAAATAAACATTAAAGGGGCACCTAGGTGACTCAGTCGGTTGGGCATCCGACTTCGACTCAGGTCATGATCTCACGGTTCGTGGGTTCAAGCCCCGCATCGGGCTCTGTGCTGACAGCTAGCTCAAGCCTGGAGCCTGTTTCAGATTCTGTGCCTCCCTCTCTCTCTGATCCTCCCCTGCTCATGCTGTCTCTATCTCTCTCTCAAAAGAAATAAAATATTAAAAAAAAACCATTAAAAAATTTTAAAAAAAGATGTGGACATGTCTGTGGGACCATTATTCTGCCCGCTACAATGCTCAAAACATCCCTCCAAGGGAGTTTTTTTTTTTTTTGAGAGAGAGAGAGAGAGAGTGCATGCACATGCACACTCATGTGGGGAAGAGGAAGGGGCAGAGAGAGCTGGAAAGAGAGAATCTCAAGCAGGCTCCACTGTGTCAGTGCAGAGCCCTATGCAGGGCTTGATCTCACGACCGTGAGATCATGACCTGCCGACTGAGCCACCTGGGCACCCCTGGGCATACTTTATTTTATTTTAAATAAAGTTTTTAAATTTTAAATAAAATTTGATTTAAAAAAACACTGGGGCTTAGAGAGGAGATGCTACCCACGATGCACAGCTAGATGGTAGTGGGAGTCAGGGCTGGCACCCAGGCACAAAGCTGCTACCCAGCACCGGCACTTGGTACAGAAAGGTCCTAGTGTATTTCCACCTGGGCCCTATCACTGCCCCCTTGTCTTTGCACACGCAGCCCTCCTGAAGGCTGTGGAGCAGGCCGGGGGTGAGGGTGAAGGCACGTGTGAGGCCGCTCAGGGAAAGCAGGTCAGTAATGGGCAGTGAGGGGTCCAGTCAGCCTTCGTGGGGCGCTGAGCAGGAAGGGCTCAGCCGTCTCCATTGGGCGAATCATTTTGGCTGCAAAAGGCCAGGTGAGCTCGTGTCCGCCATACCCGATATCCCAGAGAAGGAACGCTTGACAACTCTTGGAAATGTGGTAGGACCCAGGTATAATCATGCATAAGATCAACTACATGAATTTTAAGTTGTTCTTCAACAGTATGAAAAGTCTCAACTTTTCATCAGGTTAGGATTAAAAGTAAATAGGAGAGAGAAAATTATACTGTGAGTGCCCTCTAGTGGAGAAACCTGCCAATTACATGACAGGCCTGACAGGCCCTCCTACCTACCCAGCCCCATCCCTGCGCATTTCAGCCAGCCCTCCCCGCTGATTGTTGGTGTGCTCCCACGGTCACTAAGTGCTGGGATTGCAGCTTGAGCCACCTCTAAACCAGAGTCCCGCTCTGCACCAACACTCCTGGCTCCTGGGTCAGGAGGAAGGAGTCAAGCCCCAGAAAGGGGCTGGGATTCAAGGAACCTGCCTGGGTCTCCTTCCCACTTGGCCTTTTCTACCCAGACAGTTAGTTGCCTGGCCTGACGCTGTGATTTGGATTAAGATAGATAAGTAGCTAGACTAGACAGATGGATAGATATTTATATACCTGATGCTTTCCCTGGTTCCTGGCAGGAGCTCCTAAAACCCTTGGCATTTCCTAAGTGAAGAGAGTGCCCTTTGTTATGTTAATGAGGTGCCTTTTGGAAAGCCCCTGGGTCGACTCAGGTTAGAGTCTGGTTGTCAGGGGAACCAGCCAAGTGTTTAGAAGATTAGAGTTTTCAGGTCCACCTCCGGGTGGGGAGAGGGGCTAAATATTAAGTTCAATTACCAATGGCCAGTGATGTGATCAATCATACACACGCAACGAAGCCTCCGTAACAAACCGAAAGGAGAGGGTTCGGACACCTCCAAGTTGGTGAACACGTGGAGATGTGGGGAGAATGATGTGCTCGGGGAGGGCCCGGGAGCTCCATAGCCCTTTCCACATACCTCACCCTAAGCCGCAATTCCATGTGGCTGTTCCTGAGTATATCTCTGTACAATAAACCAGTGATCTCGAAACGAAACAGTTTCTCTGAGTTTGGTAAGCCGCTCTAGCAAATTCACCAAAGCCAAGGAGTGGGTGGTTTGGGAATCTGAGACCCACAGCCCATGGGTGAGAAGCACAATGACAGCGTGGCCTTGAGTTGGCACCTGTGTGTGGGGTGAGGTAGGCCGTCTTGTAGGACATTTTCCCCAGGTAGATAGTGTGAATACAGAGTTAAGTTGTAGGATGCCCAGCTGGTGTTGGAGAATCACTTGGTGACGTGGGACAAAACCCACATGCGCTGGAATTGGTGACTGGAATTCTACCTGCAAACCCCACCAACCCCCAGCCCTTTGAAAGCTGTCTGCCCCTTGGGGACTTGATCCCACTGGGCTTGCTAACCCTAACCCTAACCCTCTGCCCCCAGGCCATGTTTAGGCCTCCCTCCAGATATGCAGGAATGGAATGGGGCAAGGAGTGGAGAGGCCTGCTTTGGCAATGAGGACAAAACAGCTGCTAAATCCATCAGATGCTTATGTCTGATGGAATGAGTTGAGTAACCAATAAAGCAGCGCGACGTGGCTCAAATATTTTTCTTCGGGTATTAGCACAGTATTGCCAAGCGGAGGCACGTCAGGTGCCTACAGGGAGTTAGCCCGGAGCCCTAAGTCTTTCTGGCGACTAACTGCCAGACTGTAATGTCTCCTCCATGGCTGGGTGCATCTTTCAAGAGTCCCAATTGCAGGTGAAGCCAGCTCAAGCTAACTCAGGCAAGGGGAGAACTGGTCAGAGGTTGGGGAATCTTCTGGAAGCTGGAGAGCTCCCTGTGGAAGGGGCAGGTAGCAGGGCTGCTCAGTGGTCCTGGAGGCAGAAACAGGGGGGGGTCAGGAACGTGTGCTGGAAAGATTGCATCTCAGTTGGCCCCTCAGTCCTGGGGTCGCTTGTTCAAGCCCGGAGTCTCAGTGCTGGTGTTGAGGCCACGGGCCTGCGCCCGGCGACACTCACGTGGCAAGGGAAGGCCCATCCACTCCAGCACCCGGACAGACCCTCCCACCAAAACTTCACATGGTGGAAGCAAGAGACTCTAGTGCCTTCAGGAAGGGAGGGGAGGTGACAGGTGACAGTCTCCACCAAACACGCAGTGCACCAGACACAGTCTATGGTTCTGTTTTCTTGAGGGCTGAGTATCACATCATTGGCCTTGACCCTTTCTGCAGAACCACACCGGGGTCCCAAGGTAGGGTGCCTTTGCAGGTGCATTTCCTCCTGGGGGTGCAAGGACCTCAGCCTGTGGGGCTGGGGATAAACTCTTCGGGACAGGAGCGGCAGCTGCCCCGAGTCTGAGGGAGTAGGAGGAGGGAAGTGCCGTCTTCTTGGGCGGGAGGTCATGGAGGGTATAATGGCTGCTCTGAGTCTGGGCCCAGTTCCCATGGCAGAATGCCTGCCTGCTTTGGGCCCGCAGAATGTCTTTCTCAAGATAAAGTGCTGGAGGCTCCGGCGGAAGCCGCCCAGTTCAGAGGTCGGCAGGCTCTCCACTCTCCCACGGAGCCCTCCCCTGCGGGAGTCAGCCTGGGTGGGGGCTGCCTCCGGCCTCTTGGGTTTTCAGCTCGAACCAGGAGTTGAGGGCTGAGGTCTGTGCAGCGCGAGCAGTGACACCACATGGAAATCAGGGAGACGTGGTCATCGTGCCCACACGTGCCAGGGAGGCAGATGCTCCCGGGAGCCAGCTGGTGTCTGCATGCAGAAGGGGGGTCGGGGGGGAGGGGAGAGTCAGGACCCCGAGCCCAGGCACCACCTCCCTTCCTACCTGTGTCCTGCACTATCCCAGCAGGACACGCATGTCCCTGTAGCATCTGGCTCTGGTCAGCGTGCCAGAGTGCTCACCTCCAAGAGTCAGGGACACCTGGACAGAGGCCCGGCCCTGCAACCGAAGACAAGTCACTGAATATCCCTGTGCTGTGTTTCACTGTTTATAAACTGGAGGTAACAATAGAGGCAAAAGAATGCGTCGGGTTTGGTGAGGATGCAGTGAGGTCCCAGTGCCGGGTTCATAGTCTGTTATTCTTATATCCTTCCCTCCTCCCTACGATCTCTCTTTATCGTCATTATTAATAATAATAACATAGTTACTGCCTAGCTACTACCGGTAAGCAGACAGTCCCAATGCCATGTGGTAAGTGCTCTGACAGAGGTGTCCCCAGGCCTGAGAGCCCAAAGCAAGGAGGGAGGGTGACTTGCGGGGGTGGTTAGGGAAGGTGTCACTCCTCCAGATGGGCAGACAGGAGGAGCACATTCCCCGAATGGTTCAGAAGAGGGGACAGAGGGCGCAAAGGCACAGGGATTCTGGAGAAGGTGCGTGGAGACTCGGAGTAGAGGACCAGGGGGGCAAGTGGGCAGGGGCCAGGTCACGGGGAGCATTGCATGCCGGTCAAGGAGGCTTGGGCAGAAAGACTGAAAGTCTTCAGCTGGTAGGAGAGATGGTTAGACCCACAGCTGTATGTTAGAAAGGGCACCCGGGGTCACGATGGGGGCGTTGCAAGGACCAGGCAGGGGATGAGGAGGGTGGGCTGCCGTTCGTCTCTACCACAGGCTGTGCTGTGCTTGCTACCTTGCCCCACCGGTGTCCACAGAGAAGACCACTCTGCCTCAGGAGGAGCAAGATGATAGACCCTGGCAGAAACTCACAGGGACCCGCGGGAGGCAACTCAGAAGCCTGGCCACTCAAAGCCGAGCCATGATTCTTTGTGTGCAGTTACATGCGCATGTGCCAAGTTCTCAGTGAAGGGGCCCTGACCACGCACAGCATCTCTGCAGTGGGTCTAGACCCAGCTCAGCCCCTGACTTGCTGGGGCAGCTTCCCTCCCTTCCCTGGGTCTCCGTTTCCCCATCTGTATGATAAGAGGGCTGGTCTTGGTGACCTCCAAGGTGCCACCCAGAAAGAATGGGCTCCAGCAGTTTCTCATGGCTGCACGGGGTCTTTGAAGCCACTCCGGGCACTGGGCTTGCTGCTGCCTGTCCTTATCCGGCGTGCGGCTTGGAGCAGTTAGAAGAGCTGCCACCCGCTATCTCAGAGGCCTGACCTTGAAACGAAGCCAGCACACACAGATTAGCCCGCGGAAGGAGACTGATCCCG
Organism: Proteles cristata cristata; assembly: GCA_017311185.1. Taxonomy (NCBI): domain Eukaryota; kingdom Metazoa; phylum Chordata; class Mammalia; order Carnivora; family Hyaenidae; genus Proteles; species Proteles cristata. The sequence continues at coordinate 812,284 of JAESUZ010001669.1, read as the reverse complement.
GGCGTCTGACATCCACAGAGCATCGCTCATCCCATTAGCCGCCTCCTGAGCAGGATGCTGATGCCGGCCTATCTCGGCACCTGGTACCAGCCAGCCTGCGTATCAGCCTGACCTCGGGCAGCCCCGCTGAGTTTGCCCGCAGAGCACCAGACGATGGGTAATGACTAGAAATGAAATCAGATGAGAAGTTCACAAGCACTCGTCACCCCTGGGAGCGGGAGAATCAGCAAATCCGAAAGGGGTTGCCTGGACTTCTTGCTTTGTGGTCTGGCCCTCCTGTCTTAACCTCACTTTTCCCAACTGACCACAGTACCAGGTGTGGGAAACTCCCCCTGGTGTCCCTGGAAATAGATGCCCTTGAAGAGGAACGTGCAGTTCATTCTTTTGGCCAAAGTCATGCTCCAGAGCAGCTCTGTTCAATAAAGACCTAATGCAAGCCACATTCGTAATGAAATGAACAAGCCCAGTGCTCGGTGATACCAGCTGCGTTTCCAGTGTGCGGCAGCCATATCTGGCACAATCGCGTTGCCCGGTGAGTTGCAATGAGGAGGCGACTCAGTGCAGTCTTGGCATAGAACAGATGCTCAGCGAGCACCCTCCAAATGAAAGAGAAGTGGGGAAGGAGGAAGAAAAATTGGGGGAAAAGCCTCGGCTTAGGAGTCAAACAGACCCAGACTTCAACTTTTAGCTCTGCCACTCACTAATTCGGAGAACTTGGACCAATAATTTAAATTCTCTGAGTCTCTTTTTCATTATCTGATATAGAAATAAAACTACCTACTTGTCAAGAGAGCTGTGACCATAGAGTGAACTAAGATCTATAGATGTGCAGGGGACACTTCCCCAACCCTCCACCATGTGTCTTTCATGCCTTCCCTCTCTCTCTCTTTCTCTCTCTCTCTCTCTTCCTTTCTTACTCTACTGAATCCTAGGTCTACTGCAGTGTTCCCTATGGACCAGAATCCTCTGGAGGACTTGTTAAAACCCAGACTGCTGGGCTCATCCCCAAACTTACAGGTTTCAGAATTCTGGGGTGGGGCCTGTGAATCTGCATTCATAACCATCTCCCAGGTGACGCTGACTGGTGCTGCTGATCCAGGAACCACCCTCTGCCAGGTCAAAAGAGAGCTCACAAAAGAAAGGAATAAACTTCGTATTTAATACCTGCAAGGGCACTGTTTTCCTGCTTTTTGCAGACAGAGCCCTGCATTTTTATTTTCCACTAATTCTGCCTCCAGAAGAAGAGGAACTGCAGGGGTAAGGAGCCCAGAGGCTGTACTTACAGAGATGAGTCTGGAATGAAGGAGGTGACATCGGGGGCCATGTTTAATTCTAGGACAGACTTCTGCCAACGGGGCTGTCCCCACACTTACCTGCAGCTCTGAGCTCTGCCCCAACACCCCCTCCACAATAAGCTTCTTTCATGATAAAGAGTTCAAAAGCCAGACCCAGTACTTACTAGATACATGATCTTGGGCAAGTTACTGACTTCTTTGTGCCCCAGGTCCCTCATGCACAAAATGCAGATAACTTAATTATCTACAGCTTGGGTCAGGAACGGGGGTGAGGGAATTGGGTGGGACTATGAAGGGGTAGCAGAGAGAGACTCATGACGCTGGTATATTTGAGTATCTTGACTGTGGTGATGGTCTCATGAAGGTACATGTGCAATAAAATTGCGTAGTACCCCCCTCAACACACACACACACACACACACACACACACACGAGCCCAGGTATATGTGTTGGAATTCGAGTCAGCTCTGTGGATTGTCCCAAGGTCAGTTTTCAAGTTTTGATACTGTGCTAGAATTAGGTAGGATATTCCCCTGGCAGTGTGCACAGGACCTTGCCGTATATTTCTTTGCAATTTCTGTGATTCTAGAATTATTTCAAAATAAAAAGGTAGTATAACAGGGCATCTGCAAAACCAAGAAACAGAAGGTAAACTGATTTTTAAAATTTGGTTGGTAACCTTTCAAATAATATGGTCACTGTGCTTTTCTTCAATCATCAGACAGCCTCTCAGGTAAAAATGCCTCTGAATTTAAAGCAATGGCTCTAGACGTTTAGGTTGTAAAAAGTACACTAGCAATACCTCCTCTGAATTTCGTCACTTTTTGTGTATTTGTGGTGTATTTGTTGATTGACAGCTGGGCCGATTGTTTCCCAGAAGTGTTTCACCTGAAAATACATGGAGATTATTATTTGAAAGTTTGCCAAACATGCTATTCAACAGTTTGCTTCTACACCTCCTGACTTTGCAGACACCTGTGTGTGACACTCACCCACCTTTGGTGACCCTTCACGGGTCTGCCTGGCTTCTGTATGGTTCACCCCTTACACATCTGGCTCCACACCAGGAATGGGTACATGTCTGGTGACTGAATGAAAGGCCACTCACCAAGGAAGACTTTCTAATTCCTCCAAGTGTAATTGATCATGTTCCTGGGGCAGCAGTAGAAATTAGTTCCTTATGTTAGTATTTTCTTCAGTATGTCAGTATTTCTTCAGGACACAAGCAACATGAGATTCTTAAAGTGATTGAGTTTCCTTTTAGAAAGGGAAGTGAGAGGGGCCCCCTACAGTGTATTGGCCCAATCTCCCTGACACCCTGGCAAGTGGACATGACATCCCTAATTTACAGATGCTGAAACTGGCATGGGGGGTAGGGAAGCAGCTTGTCCAAGGTCACACAACCAGTACAAAGTGGAGTCCAGGGTCTGTCCAAGTGGCTCTCACGCCAAGCTGTCACCCTTAGCAGCCTGCCAGCAAGGGCCCAGGTGGGTGCTGGGTACCACGGCTCTGAGACATGGAGGGGCACAGACAGAAATTCCTCAGAGAGAGATACATGCCCCAGATCAGGAAGGGGTGATGTGCAGGAGGAGGCGTGCTCAGTGCCAGCTCAGAACAAAGATGTAGATAAAATTCTTTACAAGTGATCTCAGCTAGACTAAATCTCAAGATAAATTAGGATGAGGGGAGGAATGTGGCAGGGGATTAGAGGCTGGGGGTGTTGGACGGCCCAGGTCACCTCTGAAAAGCCAAGCGCAGGGAGCTTTCGGTTTAGGAACTCTCTTAGCCAAAAGGTCATCCTTTACTCTAGGTCCTTCCTATGCAAGGTGTGGTCTGTGGGCCTGCTTCATCGGCATCACCTGGGCGCTTGCTGGGAATGCAGATGCTCAGGCCCCACCCGGCACTACTGAAACAGAATCTGTGTGATCGCAACGTGTCCTGGATGACTTGTGTGCACATTCAAATGAGGGAAGTGTCCGTGCTTCCCAGCCATGGGCTGTGGGCTCCTGCAGGCCAGGATTGCACTTGTGCGCTCGGAGCTTGGCGCCTGGCTTTTGAAAGTGCTTGATAAGTTGGGGGCGCCTGAGTGGTTCAGTCGGCTAAGCGTCTGAATTCGGCTCAGGTCATGATCTCACGGTTCGTGGGTTCAAGCCCCGCGTCGGGCTCTATGCTGACAGCCAGCTCAGAGCCTGGAGCCTGTTTCAGATTCTGTATCCCCCTCTCTCTCTGACCCTCCCCTGCTCACGCTGTTTCTCTCCCTCTCTCAGAAATAATAAAACATTAAAAAAATTAAAAAAAAGAAAGTGCTTGATAAGTTGAACCAATGAAGGAGCGCTAATTCAAAAGCAGGAAGAGAGCAAGGGCGCCTGGGTGGCTCAGTCGGTTAAGCATCCAACTCTTGGTTTCGGCTCAGGTCATGATCTCAGTGTTCGTGAGTTTGGGCCCCACGTTGGGCTCTGCAGTGACAGTGTGGAACCTGCTTGGGATTCTCTCTCTCTCCCTCTCTCTCTGCCCCTCCCTTGCTCATGCTCTCACAGTCTCTCAAAATAAAAAAATAAAAAAGTAGGAAGAGAGCAGAAAGTGATGGCAGAGAGAGGCAGACAATGACAAGAAACTGAATCTAGCTCGCAGGCTACAAATCGAGGGGCAGACCAAAACCAATGGCCCATCAGCTGATTCTGGCCCACAGGAAGTATTTTGTTTGGCTAATGAAATATTTCTAAAAGAAAAAAAACTTTACTTATGGAAAATATCGATTTCTGAAGAGTAAATGTGGGTCTGCTTTCTCCGTATAAACAATTAGCTCATAATAAGCTCCACTCAAAGGTGGCGAGAAAGTGATCGCTGTATATTGGCTGAATCATTTGTCATTTGGGGTTGTGGCTAAGGGCGAGGTTTTCCATCCCACTGTCTGAGATTCAGTCCTGTCTCACCCTCTCCCCAAGTCTGGGGTCCTGAGGGAGTCATGCAGCCCCTTAAACTTCGGGCTTTTCATCTGTAAAATGGCCTCAATAAAAGCAGCTCTGTGGAGAGCATTCAGCATTGTGCCTGGCACATGGTTAGCAATAGCTAACTGGTAGGTCATTAGTCACTGATGCCTGGCACATGGTTAGCACTAGCTAATTAGTAGGACATTAGTCATTGCAGCTCCCAGAGAGAAATAACACACAGGTATGCAGGTATTTATTCCCTGCCTTTCTCAAATTGCAACCTTAATTATGTTGATTATTAATCTGTGATTATGTCAGTTATCAATATTTCCCATAGAAAGGTTTACATAATACCTAAATTGTTAAAAAATCAGCGAGGCTAAGTAATTTATACACTTGAAAATGTGTACATATCCAAAGCATCAAATAAAAACATAAAGCTATGAAATGTAGGCACTAACGACATTGCCCCTCTGATACAAATTATTAGAGTAAATTAATAAAATAGTCAAAAATAAAAGACCAAACCCTGTAAAATAAAGAAAATTTTGATAATAATGAACACTTGAAATGTTCTTTGATGCTATGTGTTTATGTTTGTTTTATTTTTGAGAGAGAGAGAGAGAGAGTGCAAACAAGGGAGGAGCAGAGAGAGAAAGAAACACAGAATCTGAAGCAGGCTCCAGGCTGAGCTGTCAGCACAGAGCCTGGTGCAGGGCTCCAACCCACCAACCGGGAGATCATGACTCTGAGCCTAGATCAGACACTTGACCAACTGAGCCCTCCAGGTGCCCCCCTTTCATGCTATTCTTGAATCATGAACCTATTTTTCTGTGCATGTTTTCTAGCTGTCATATAATTTTTCACTCTGCCCTGGAGAGGAGAATGTCCCAGGCTAAATTTCAAGCTTTACTCCAAATACTATCCTTTTGGTTCTTTATCCTCAAGTAATCCGTTTCTCACTTGATACTTCAGAGATTTTTATTTTTATCCCTGTTTTTGTTGTTCTTAGCCTACATCTTTTAATTGATTGGGAGCTTGGTTTTATTTCTTTTGTTTGTTTGTTTGCTCTTAAAGTTTATTTATACTGACAGAGAGAAGGAAAGAGAGAGTTGGGAAGGGACAGAGAAAGAGAATCCCAAGCAGGCTCCATGCTGTCAGCACAGAGCCCAACACAGAGCTCGATCTCACACCTTGGAATCGTGACCTGAGCCCAAACCGGGAGTTGGATGCTCGACTGGCTGAGCCACCCAGGTGCCCCAGCTCTGGTTTTATTTCAAAGAAACGGTTTCTGGATTACCTCCACTTTCTCCAGGGTTCTCCTGGGTAGGTAGAGACTCAAGGGCGTCAGGTTGATGTGTCGCCTGCAGCAGTTTCTAGGCTGTTGTGATTGAATACCCCTGGTTTGGAAGGTGTTGGGACCAGAACAAGGATTTATGTTGTAACAGAGACAACTTGGTTTTCTTCCTCCCTTGTGGATGATGGAGAAATAGAAAAGCACTTTCTAAACAAGTTTATCTTTACTGGATCCAAACTTCTAGTGCAGCGTATCCCCAGGTGTAAATTATCCCAATGAAAAAAAAATACACAGACACATACACGTATCACAAAAGTACCCATAGTTCAGCACTTTTGAAAAGCATGTTATTCTCCTCCTGAAACTACTATTACACTATATGTTAGCTAACTTGGATTTAAATTTTTCAAAAAAGTTTTCAAGCACATTATTCTGGAATACCAGAATATTAAAAACTAGGGTTATAATCAGTTAAGAGACTCCAGATTTGGAAGTTCTTCTGAAGGTCAGTGACATCTTTCTGGGTCCCTAGGGCACAGCCTGCCCTGATGCCTTACTGAGTGCCAGGAAACAGCTGGGGTGGCCAAGGCTTAGAAAGGAGAGATGGCAGGTGCACCTGGGCGGCTCAATCAGTAAGCGCCCAGCTTCAGCTCAGGTCATGATCTCACTGTTTGTGGGCTTGAGCCCCACATCGGGTTCTGTGCTGACAGCTCAGAGCCTGAAGCCTGTTTCAGATTCTGTGTCTTCCTCTTTCTCTGCCTCTCCCCAGTTCTCACTCTCTCTCTCTCTCTTCAAAATAAATAAGCATAAAATAATTTTTTAATAAAAAAAGAAAGGAGGGAGGCCATCATTGTCCATGCCCACCGGAACCGTCAGAATGCGACTTCAGTTGGAAATAGGGTCTTTGCTTATGCAATTAGTGAAGATGAGGTTCTGAGTAGTGTAGGCGCTAAGTCCAGGGACTGATACCCTTATAAGAAGAGGGAAATCTGGACCCTCAGATACATGGAGGCAGAGGCTGCGGTGGTCCAGGGAAAGCCACGGGTTTCCAGGCAACGCCAGAAGCTAGTCGGCAGGCCTGGCACAGATACCTCCCTAGAGCCTTAACAGGGAGCACGGCCCTGCCTACAACCTGATTTCAGACTTCTCGCCTCCAGAGCTCTGGGAGAATACACATCTGTCATTTTAAGCCACTCAGTCGGTGACAGTTAGTTACAGCAGGCCTGGGAAAGCCATACAGTTGAGGAGAGGGAGGGAAGCTGGCAGAGCCCCAGGCCCTTCTCAGCAGGCCCAGTTTTCGCTGACCTTGGGAATCCAGGCCACAATCTCAGGAGCCCAAACCCAGAAGACCTGGCTCGTCTTCCTCCCCTCCAGCCCCTCTCCCCACACCCCCCTCTGCCCGGCTCTTGCACATTCTTGCACATGGGGAGGACACTGCACATCCAGCTGCCGGCCTGCAGCCCCACCCGGTGACCCCAGCACAGTCCAGGTGCTGCCTGCTGTCGAGTGGAAAGAGCAGAGCTTCCGGTCCAAGAGACCCAGGAAAGAACCAGCTTTTCCTAGCCATGAGCACTGCCTTGAAAGTCACCTCGTCTGCCTGAGCCTCATGGAATGGTGATAATAACGGCTGGGATGGGCGTTGGCAGGGACGGTTGGATACAGCAGTATCCATAGCAGGTGCTATGGTACACAGCAGGTGCTCAATACATGTAAGGCCCACCCACCCTCCCAGTGTAAGAAGAGTTGAGAATCCCAGCTTCCTGGAGAGCCAGGCTTTTCCTTATGGGCTTGGGGCAGAACTGGAGCAGGTGGAGGCGGGCCAGAACATACCCTCCATGGGCCTCGCCTTCCCCGGGGAGGAAGAGGCCTGGAGAGCAGGGTGGGAGACAGCGGTCCTCATCATCTATACGCAGGCCCTGGGCTGAGAAGGGGCGTCCAGTGCAGGGGCTCCGGTCCGGTCTCCTGTGTCTGGCACAGAGTGGCACTCCACAAATAACTGTCAAAGGAATAATGTTGGAGAAGGAAAGAACAATCGGCCAGATGTGTCAGAGCGCTGTCAGGCCAGCCTGCCTGCCGAACCAGAGCCTGCGAGGAGGAATGTGCAGAGCAGAGATTTCTTTTCTTTGTTTTAAATTGAGAGGAGCTGATCTCCTTTGTTCTGTGAAGGGTCACTTAAGTGGCCCTCTTGGATATGCAAATGCATGACCAGTAAGCAGCCTTCATCCAGGATCCGTTCCTTTGTAACAGGGCCTTTGTGGCTATTGGTGGTGGGTTCTGTTTTTTTATTTTTTGAGTGGCTTGGCAAAGATTGTGCCCTTCTTTGGCATGCAGCAGACAGGGAATTCTGTTGGGAGAGTCAGGGAGAGGAGAAATTTGCCGACTGATTTGCACAAGAGCCCAAGTTTTCTGGAGGGAATGAGATGGTTGCACCAAAGCAGTGTTTTCACACTTTTTCCACAACAAGAAATAAACGTGACATTCCACCCCAGGAACCAGGCAAAAGTCTCAAAAAATAGTGCTATTCCCACATGCAGTGCTCCGTGGCATTTTGTTTTAAGCAGGCTTCGTGCCCAGCATGGCACCTAATGTGGGGCTGATACTCACAACCCTGAGATCAAGGCCAAGCTGAGATGAAGAATCAGACACTTAAGCAACTGAGCCGCCCGGGCAGCCCTGGTATATTTAAGTCCATGTGATTCTATCTCATTTTTTTAAACTACTGATCAAGACCCATCGAGTTGATTTCATGAGCCCCTAATAGGTTGAATTCATAGTCTGAAAAATGCTTCTTGGTTTTGTAATTCAAGAGATCTGTTGGGTGGACCGAGGCCTGGCTGCAGGAAGGGTGCTGACACCTTGGAAGGAGGGGCCCTGAGGGTAGTGAGCCCCACCCAGGACTGAGTACTGGGGAGGTGAGGAACAGTGGTCCTGGGGAGTTAGCAGATGCCCGAACTGGCTTTAAGCCCACCATCTGAGGACTACCGGTCCCTGGAAGTTGTGTGTATGTATGTGTGTCCCGACAGAAGACGTCTCTAGAAGCTAGGGGAGTCTCCCCAAGCAGGAGGTCCTGTGCCAGAGGTCCTGTGTGTCTCTGGAGAGACTTGGCAGGCCTGTCCCTCCCCACGGGGGCATTTCTGTGGTGCCAGCAGCCCATCCCCACAGGGCTGTAATCTCGCTGCCACCACCACAGCCAGCTTGGGAAGGGACTGCCCTTGCCCACCGTCCTGGGGCAGCCTGGCACCCAGTGGGAGTGACCAGGTACGGGAATCCACAGTCATACCCCAGAGGTCCCATGTTATCTGGCCGGGAGCCCTCCAGACTGCGCAGAACCCTGAGGCCTGGGTGGAACATTCTGGAAGGGCCCATATGTGGCCCTGTTGGAGATGCAAAACCCTGGGGCATAGGGACTCTCCGCATCCCAGCATCTATTCTTGAGATGCATGGCCAACGCCACCTTCTGCTCAGCAGCCTGATGGGCGTCAGGATAGGACAGAAGTAGCCTGGACACTTGTCCACCAGAATGAGAAACAGGAAGCCCAGTTGTCCTGCATTTTCTCCTTCCACAACTAGGTGGCAGCAGCAAGCACAAGTACTCCAGCCCCTTCCTAAGGACTCGGCCTCCCCCTCTCCCTCCTCAGGGCTAAAATTCTCCCAGTCCAGCCCCACCCCCACCAGTCCAGCACCCCATCCGCTAAGAAAGCGAAGGCTGTTGGGCACTGAATATATGTCAAACTCTTCTTAGCGCCCCAGTGCACCCTCATAGCCCTTCAGGGCCTTGCACCCCATTCATGGCCCCCAGTGAAGGACTGAGGGTCTTCCAAGATGTTGGAAGTTGGAATTCAGATCAGACAGCTTCAGCATCCGCTTGGTATGGTGGCAGAATACAAGCTTGACTGCCTCTCATTGCACCTCAGCTTCTGAACCCCAGGGGTTCAACCAAACCCTTTTCTTTTCCCTGAGGCCTTGCCAAGGGACGGTTTCCCAGCCTCCCCACCCAGTAAGAGAGATCACATGACTAAACTCTGGACAGTGGAATGTAGGTGGGAGTGCCGATATAGGCTGCTCGCAGCCCCTAAAATCCTGAGGCCTCCCTGCCCCCATCCCCTCCTCCGACAAACAGATGGAGAAGATCCAGAGGAGAACACTGAGATTCTAGAAGGGGCCTGGGTCTCCAGGTGACCACATGGAGCAGAGAGCCCTGCCCACTCTGCCTTTCATGCTGCCCTGCTTGACCAGAGCAGGAAAGAGTGTTCGCAGGGTCAAGACACTGACATTCTGCATTTGTTTGGTCCAGTAGCAAGCATTCGTTACCTGATGAATGTGCTCCTTTTCTGATCTGCAACTTGGGGTTATCAGTGCTCATTCTCAGGGTTGCTGTGTCAGTGACATGTGTTGTGTGTAAATCGCCAAACCTAGGGCCTGGCCCACTGAAAACAGTCAAAGGCTCACCCACTGAGGTCCCTCCCCTGCACTGTCAGCAGCAGGGAGAGCAGCAATGATGACAGCAGCCAGGAGGGCTAGTTAACCTCCCGCTGACAGTGCCTTGCCTCTAGCTAGGTGGACCAGAAAGAGTTGGGCCAGCTCATGGTGGAGGGTCTTGTCTTCTGGGGTACCTGCAGATGCTATGACCCTTCAGGGGTGCACAAGTCATATCCTTGCAAATGCTTTGTCTACTGGAGGTTTGCTCTAACTGTGGACACACACCACCAGGGACCATCTGTAAATGGGACGCTGAGCTAAGGGGATCACACACACTGAAAGTGATAGGTGAGAGTCACGCTGGAGACAGACACCTCAGTTCAAATCCTGTCTCTTCCACTTACTAGCTGTGGGACCCCAGGCAAATCACTTAGCATCTCAGTGCCTTGGTTTACCCATCAGTAAAACAGGAATGTAATAGGATTCTTGTGGAGATGGAGTTAATATATGTAGAATGCTCACAACAGTGCTTGGCATACAGCAGGTGCTCAATATGTGCTGCTCTTCTTACTGAAGCAAGTGTCCCACCTGGTACCTCCTGCTCAAGCAGTTGAGACCATCTTCCACCCCCAAGTGCGTGGAAAGGCCTGATGCCACAGTCTGTCCTGAGGAGCAGGTGCCGCAGGTGCTCAGGCCCTTGGGCAGGGAGCAGAAGCCCTCACGGCCATGGCTGTGGCTTCCTGCTCTTTCCCATGCTGCATTTCTCCCGGGGGTGGGAGAGGAAAGAAAGGCAGAAAGAGCAGGTGGGGGCAGGGGTGGGGGTGAGACTCCAGGAAAAGACAATGGGCTTTGTAAAATCCCTCTCTGGGCAGTCTGGCCAAGTTCAATGGCTTCAGGCCACATGAACAGCAAGAAAAATGTGGCCCAGGAATTTCTCCCCAACGATTCCCCTTGTCTTTCTCTGTGGGAATTTGGAGCTGCAGACACATTCCTTCCATGAACAAGGTCCACAGCAGCCTAAGACCCATGGGCCGGGGCTGGGGAACCCAGCTGGCCATGCACCTCTGGGGCCCTGTGCCCAGTGCCCGCCTCCCTGAAGAGTGGGCATGGCAAATGTGCAGGAGAATGGGCTCTCTCGGGCTGACTTCAGAGCCTGCTCTGTCAGCGACTGGCCTCCTCCCAGCACTGCACACCCCTCTTAAGAGGGGTCCAGACAGTGTGTGCAGCTGCTCTTCCCTGATCTGTCACGCAGAAGTGGAAACTAGCCACCTTGGACAGAACTGCCACCTCTTAGAGATGGGAATTCACTCTTTTCTAAGCCAAGTACTTCCCAACTTAATAGGCAGACATTTCCTAATGCTGTAAAATTCTTTTAAACAGAGGGCTGCAAACTATAGAAACCCACAGACCAAATGTGGCTTATCACCTGCTTTTGCAAATAAAGTTTTATTGAAACACACCCACCCTCATTCATTATGTACTGTCTATGGCTGATCTCATGCTCTAAGGGTGGAGTTGGGTAGCTACTATGGAGACCATATTGCATGCAAAGTTTAAATGTTCATGGTGTACCCCTTATAAGAAGTTTACTGACTCTTGGTTTGAAGTAGAATATATTACACTCCCTTATTCACTCATACTCATATGTTAAAATGAAGGTATCACAATAGTAATAATTAAAAAAATTAAGGACCAAAGAAAATGCAAATAAAAGTAGAAAAACAGGGGTACTTGGCTGGCTCAGTCAGTAGAGCATGCCGCCCTTGATCTTGGGGTGGTGAATTTGAGCCCCATGTTGGGGATGGAGTTTACTTTAAAAAAAAAGAAAAGCAGAAAAGCAAAATCAGGACACAAAAGCAAAGATGTGATGGCCTACTTTAGGGCCCTCATACTTGCCAAAGTCAAACTTTACATTTTCTATGAACTTCCTAGCAGCCAAAGGAAAAAGAGAAATGGAAGCTAAGTCTCATTAAGAGAAAGGAACATGGAATCTGCAGCCTTTTCTAGCACAAAGCAGTGTGGGCCTGCTTCAGACTCTACCTTTCCCAGAGGTGCATACTTCATTTAAAAAAAAAAGAAAGAAACCAGCACAATGAATCTGCAAGGTGAATAGCAATGGCAATGCTGTTGATGAGGGATAATATGGGGAGAGGGGTGCTAGTTGACATGTTTAACCAGCTATTTAAATACAAATCAGTTGGCGTCCATGCACTGTGTAAAAGAACACAAAACATATTTTGAAATATGGGGTGAGTCGCCGCCTTTCTGCTTATTGTTTCTGTCGGTCTATTTCAGAGCAAAAACGGAAATTGACCAGAGGCAGCCCCAACTTGTCACTAAATCACCTTTCAGTGCCTGGCACAAAGCAGGCCCTCAAGAAATGCTTGATATGGGGTGGATCTAGCCTCCCCGGACCTCAGATTTCCCATGAAAATGAGGAAATGGTACGAAAACTGTAAAGTTTTTCCAGTTCCAGAATGTCTGTGAGTCTTGGGGGTGATACAGTGTGCCCTCTGGATTTTGGCCAGAATCCTAACACAGATCAGAACTATGATAGGAGAGAGGACGAGACAGGGAGGTGGCCCAGGTGGAGACCCTCACCTCTAGAAGGCAAGGGACAGGGGGCTGGCCATGAGAAGGTGACCTGTGCTGGCCAGACTCCCCGATGCTAGGACAGGCTCTCCTGCCCACCAGCTATGTGACCCTGAGAGCTCACATAGCCTGAGCAGGTGTCCACATCTTCTCCTGAAGAAGCAGCGTGCTGACATCTCACGGTCACAGGGCTCTGTGCACATGCAATGAGATGCCAGGGCCAGAGTGAGAGAGGTTTGGGACACGTGGTCTACAAAGTGCCTTTGTCTTCAAGAAGCCCCCTCTACTGGGTGCCAGGGCTGCCAGAAAGTGGCCCTGACTCTGAAAAGCTAGCAGAGGGATGAGCCTCCTGTGGTTTTCCTGCCAGACGGGGTCCAGTCCTCCACTGGGATTGTCTTTTCTGTCCCACGTCTTACCTACAGATACGCCTTAGACCTACAGGGCACTGAATTCAACACCAAGTGTGGTCCCTTCTCCCTCCAAAATATCTCCCAGAGAGTCATTAAGAGCTCAGGCTCCAAAGCAAGACAGGCTAAGTAAGTCCCAATCAGAGCTCAGGCACTAATTAGCTGTGTGACCTAGTGGAAGTTACTTTACCTCTCTGTGCCTCAGGATCTTTCTCCTTAATGTGGAAATAATGATCATACCTGACACATAGGAATGTTCTGAATTCTGATTTTTTTTGTTCTTCATTTATTTTTGAAAGAAAGACAGTGAGAGGAGAGCAATCAGGGGAGGAACAAATAGAGAGGGAGACACAGAATCCAAAGCAGGCTCCAGACTCCGAGCTGTCAGCACAGAGCCTGACGAGGGGCTCGAACCCATGACATGAACCATGAGTTCATGATCTGAGCCGCCCAGGAGCCCCTTGGACTGCTCTGAATTCGAAAATGTTTATTTATTTTTTTATTTTTGAGAGAGAGAGAGAGAGAGAGAGAGAGGCCTAAGAGCAGGGGGAATGGGAGAGAGAGAACCCAAGCAGGCTCCACACTGTTAGCACAGAGCCTGATGCAGGGCTCAAACTCAAAAACAGTGAGATCATGACCTGAGCCAAGATCAAGAGTCAGATGCTTAACTGACTAAGCCACCCAGGCGCCTTAGGACTGCTCTGAATTCTGTCGGGATGTGAAGTTCTTAGCCCTGCATATGATCACAGCCAGGTAGTGTTGGCTATTAAAGTTTTGTATTACCTGCCATGTTTCAGTTGTTTTACTGCATAACAAACTACCTCGAAGGCTAGTGACTTAAAACGTCTTGTTTGCTGACTGTCCTACAGTGTGGGCAGGGCAGGGCAGGTCCCGCTCATCTTTGCTCTACATATATCAGCTGGCGGGTCTGCTTCTAGAGCGGCCTCACTCACATGGCTGGAGGAGGAGGTTGCTGGCCTTGGGCTCCGTTCTCCAGGTGGTCTCTCTACATTGCTCAGCTGGGCTTCCTGGAACGGGGCAGACTCAGGCCAGTCCCCACCCTGGTCACAAAGGGAAGACAACAGCAGGAGTTGCCAGGCCTTCTTAGGATTTACACCCAGAACTGGCCCAGAGTCACTGCTATCACCCATTGGTTAAAGCAGGTCCTCGGGCAGCCCAGATTTGAGTGGATGGGAACACACAGCTGTGAGAACTGGGATGTGTGGCTCACGGCGGCCACCCTGCAGGCACGCATCCCTCCTGGTCTCCCTCTCCTCTCCCCTGCTACGTTCGGGCCCTGCAGCTCTCAGGCTTCCGCTTTTTGCTTCTTAACTTAACCCTGCTCCCAGCCACCCCGTCCCCGTCCCTGCTTCAGCCCGGCGCCGGGCCGATCAGTCAGAATCACAAGCTGCACAGTATTCCCCTACCCTGAAGGCCCTGCTGCACTTTCCCACCCCAGAGCCTAGCTCCTAAACATGATAGCACCTCCCGCTGGGAGGACCACTCTTATGTCATCTCCTGAGGAGCTGGTCTTCTCCTCCTATCTCAGTGCTCTTCTTAAAAACCTCTGCTCTGTAGAGCCCTTCCTGACCCCCCCAACCTAGCACCCGGTCACTGTCCCCCGCAGAGCTCCCAGGGTGTCATCTTGGCCTCCCCAGAGCTCAGGCCTTGGGCTTTCTCAGGTGTTCAGTTATGTTCAGTCATTATTTGGTACATGGATGGATGGATGGATGGATGGATGGATGGATGGATGGATGGATGGATAGGCAGATGGATGGATGGATGGATGGATGGATGGATGGATGGATTGGCAGATGGATGGATGGATGGATGGATGGATGATCATCACAGCCCCCCAGAGCTATACCTGTGACTAAGATGCCACTACCCCAGTTCTGTCCTTCCCCTGAACTGCCCAAGGCTGGACTCACACCTTGAGATGGTACCATGAGGGTACCTTGGATACATCACCTCCCAGAAGAGCAGCCAGCCCCTACAGAGAAGTACAAGGGCCAGGTCCCGAGTCTCCTCAGCAAACCCCCGAATGGCCTGGGGTATATCTGGACCCTGGAGCCCAGGCTGCATCAA
Source organism: Proteles cristata cristata (assembly GCA_017311185.1). Lineage (NCBI taxonomy): Eukaryota > Metazoa > Chordata > Mammalia > Carnivora > Hyaenidae > Proteles > Proteles cristata. The sequence continues at coordinate 797,256 of JAESUZ010001669.1, read as the reverse complement.
GCCAGGAGCCCAGCAGCTGCACCAGCAGCCTTCCTAGAAACAGCCCCATATCCTTACTACCAAACTTCAAAATGGAATAAAGCAGCAGCAGGTGGGGCTCTAGGTGGATGAGGGTAGCCTCAGTCCCACAGAGTCTCTGTCCTCCAAATCTGGCCTGTGACCCTCCTCCCAGAGCCCACTGTACTCACTTGAACCCCACTCCCTGATTCTGGCTCTGCTTCCCTATAATGCACAGGATGTTGGCCTTTCAGCTCAGAAAGATGTCTCAGAGCCCCCTACGACCCTGACTACTCTTCTGGAGTGGGGTGGCTTGAGCTCATCTGTAGTCTTGCACCACTGAGTGATCCTGATATTTTGGCTCAATTCAAGATGGTTTGGGGTCATGATCAATTCAGGAGGCAGAGCTATATTCAAGGAGTTTGATTTTTCAGGCAAATTCTGTGCTTATTATATGCTTTTCCCATTGCTGCCCATGACTCCATGCTCAACTGAGGAAATGCCATCCATACATCCATCTGCCCACCCAGCTACCCATCCATTCATCCATTCACCCACCCATCCATCTACTCCCCCCCACTCATCAGTCCATCCATCTGTCCATACACCTATCCATCCATCTGTCCATGCACCTATCCATCCATCCATCCATCCATCCATCCATCCATCCATCCATCCATCCATTCTGGCTCTACCACTTACCACTTCACTGGTTTTGGGCAAGTTTCTTCACCTCCCTGAACTTTTGTTTCTTCCTCTATAAGTTGAATGTATTGGCATCTACCTCATAGGCCTGCCCTGCGGTAAACTGTGATATAAGCACTAGAGAACTGCCTGGCACCTGCTAGGAAGCACACAGTGAATGTTATTTTTTCTTCCCTTTCCAAGAATAGGCATACAACTAGAAAACTATAAAAAGACTCTGTATAATCAGGAATTAAAGTGTGTGAAATCAAAGGCAAGAACTCAAGAAACTCTTGCCTTGCTCTCTGTCTCCTGAAACTGCTCTGGGAGTTGATATTTAAAGCTACTTTGAAAAGTTGAGTATCCAAAATATATTTGAACGGTTCAATGGGGATGCTGACCCTCTATAATAGGCTCATTTGAAATGATCCTGCGTTGCTACTTCCTCTTAGAAAGATAAACAAGCAGCCCACAATGGCTGCTGTGATGTTTTCTTTTAAATCTTGCTTTCCAAATGTAGGACTTGGCCGCTGGACAATCGCCCGGGGGCTCGCTCCCCGCACATGCTCTCCGTGAATGCAGGGAGCTCTAGCCTGGAATTCCTGGGCCTCATTAAGCCCGCTGTGACTAAGTGATCTTGCCTGGTGCTAAAACTGTTTAAAATGACTTGGCAGCAGCCAGAAGTCAGGTCTCTCTGTTTTTTCTCAGTTACTCCCTCTTTGTAACCCCCGCCTACATGTCATGAAGTGAAAACATCTTTCTTTCCGGATCTAGTGCAGGACAACCTTTCTCTCTCCCTGAAAAAGCCTCATCCTTGTCTTTCGGGGAGATTAAGGAGAGGGAGGCAGAAATCTGCCCCTTTGTTAATCTCTCCTTTGAATAAGACTTAACTCCTGGGAAAACCTCTTCTCTGCTCCAAGCTGTTCTTTCCTCCCTTCCTCCCCCCACCCTATTTAACTCTTCTGCCCCAGGCCCTAGGCAGTTTCTGCGCTGATCTCCTGGACCACCTCTGTTCTGCCAAGATGGGATGGGGGTGGGGTGGAAGGGGGAAAATCCCAGTCAAGCCAAGGCCAGCATCAGAGGCTCACCACAGCCCTGTTTCAGGGGCAGGAACTGCCCCCAGGAACTGAAGGGCTGACAAAAGAAATTAGTATTTAATTATGCAATATGTAAATATGCCTTTCTTTTAAGAAATTAGACCATCAAAATGCTAGCCTTTTGACAGCACCTTTCAGTCTGTTCTTGTCACTCTCTCTCTGCCTAGAGTTCCCTCACACGGGTTTTTCTAGGCCCAAGAGCCTAGAGCAGTGCCAGACCTAGAGCTGAGCACTCTAGCGGTGTTCTGTAGGTGTGTGTGTGTGTAAGTGCTGTGAATCCATGTATCACAAACATTGGGTCCAGCTCCCTATTTTGATATGGTATTTCATTTCATGAAAATGCCAGTGTATTTGAAAATCCCTTTACCAACGAACATTTTGCTGGTTTCACTGTTTTGCAATTACACACAAGGTTGCAATGAATGGTCCCTGCACGGGTTTTCTTGGGCACGTGGGTGAGCATTTCTGTGGGGTGCATGCTGAAACCTGGAACTGCTGGGCCCACGGTGTTAGGCATTTTTAGTTTTTTTTTTTTTTAAATGTTTAGGGGCGCCTGGGTGGCTTAGTCGGTTAAACGTCCGACTTTCGCTTAGGTCATGATCTCGCGGTTCGTGGGTTCGAGCCCCGCGTCGGGCTCTGTGCTGAGTGCCGGCTCAGAGCCTTGAGCCTGTTTCAGTCTGTGACTCCCTCTCTCTCTGACCCTCCCCTGCTCACGCTGTCTCTCTCTCTCCTAGAAATTAATAAAACATTTTAAAAAATGTTTATTTATTTTTGAGAGAGAGAGAAAGATGGAGTAAATGGGGAAGGGGCAGAGAGAGAGAGAGAAAGGGGCACAGAATCTATCTGTTGGAGGCTTCAGACTTTGAGCTATCAGCACAGAGCCTGACGCAGGGCTCAAACCCACTAACCAGGAGATCATGACGTAGTCAGTCACTCAACCAACTGAGGCACCCAGGTGCCCCAGCATTTTTAGTTTTAATGAACAGCTCACGTGTTAACTTTCTAAAGTCATTGCACCAAAAGCACCTGTTTGCCTAAATCCTCACCAATACTTGACGATAACGGTTCACACTTACAAAGCACCTAGAGACCTGCTGGCTGTGTTCTCGATGTATGGATAGTAAATATCTAAAAATCTATTCATAGATCCATGGATAGATTATATCAACTCATTTAATTCTCTCAGACTATAGACTAGGGAGCTGAGTACAAAATGTTTAAGTAACTTGGTACCATCAAACCTTTCATTTGCGCTAAATGGCATCTAAAACGGTGTCACTTCTCTCACTTCAGGTGAAAAAAGTCTCCAAAGGAAGTGATTTACCAAAGTCACCTAGTCCATAGGGAGCCCAGCCAGGTTTGGGGGGATCTTGGGCAAGCACTTCTACTGCTGCTGCAGTTGTAGAGTTCAGGTGAGCCGGGTAAATGAGAGCCTCCTCTGAGTGACCCGTGAGGTGACTGCTTAGAGAACGCAGGGGGCGGGAGGCGCGGCCCCCTCACCGCGCGCGGCGAGGCCCTTTCGCTTCCCGCCCGCTCCGCGCCAAGGTCAGGCCGGCGCGCCCCCCACCCGGCGGCTGGCTCCCGGCGCGCGGAGGAGGGAGCGGGAGACGGCTCGGGCTCGCACCGCGCCCCCTGGCGGCCCCCCGCGAGCGCGCAGCCCGACGCCCCAGGAGAGTAACGGGCCGCGGGGAGGGCGCCCGAGAGGGCAGGGAGCCGGCGCGGGGCCGCCCCGGCGCGCGGAGATAAAAGCGTGTTGGCGGCGAGGCCGGCGCAATCTGCGCCTTCTCCTATTGATTAGCAGCGTCTGCCGGGAGGCCCGGGTGCCCGCGGCGCGGGGCCGGGACGGAGCGTGAGAGCCGAGGAGCGGCCGGCCAGGCGGCCCCGCGCGCACCCCCACTCCTGGCTGGGCAAAGCCCGCCGGCCGGACCTCGGCCTCGCCGGCCCGCCAGGGGGCCGGGCAGCGGGCAGCGCGGCGGGCAGCGGAACCGAGCGCCTGGCGCGGCGGCTGCCATGGGGCTGTGCTGCTGCAAGGACTGGAGGGGACACCTGCCGGCGCCCAAAGGTAACTCTTGGGCGCGCACGTGCACTGCGGGCTGGGGACCTCAGCGCTCGGGAGCGGGGCGCGCGCTGCCGGCTCTCTCCAGCTACTGCCGGGGGCCGGGGGGGTGGGGGAGAAGCTGCCAGACCTGGAGCCGCCCGCCACCTGCCTCAGCCCGGGAAAGGGTTGAGATGTGCCTGCAACTCCCCGAGAGTCACTGAACTTCGGAGAGTGCGTCTAGGGGCGCCTATGGCTCCGCGGAACCCGGCTGGGGCTTGGGGTCGGGGCCCAGGGCACGAGGGGAGCCGAGAGGAGGGGGAGCGCCCGCGTTCTCGGTCCTCCAAGTCCAAGGCTGGGGCGGAGGAGCCCCCGGCGCCCGGCCCCGCCCACAGGTCCTCCGCAGAAGGAGCCCGGCCCCCGCCGGCGCCGCCTCTGCGGCTTAACCGCCTAGAGAGGGGCATCCATTCTGCCCTTCACTCACCCCTACCCCCCGCCCCCCGCCTCGGTCACAAACTTGGACCGAGGGGCCCAGACTCAGAGTTTTACAAAAGTCGCGGCGAAACGTGCGAGGGGAGCTGCTTGTGGAATGCAGCAAGCTTGCAGAGGGCTCCACGCCGGGAATCTGGCCGTGGAGCCGGCGGCCGCCAGAGGTCCGGCCTGCGGGCAGTGGCCCTTCCGGCTTTTAACCCTTGACTGACTGAACCGCTCCAGTTGATGGTCAGAAACAGCTGTGCGTCGCTTTACTGCAGAGCTTCCCGGACTCACCTGACCCTAAAACTCACCTAACCTCCCCCTCCCCAGCCGCTCATTAAACTTGCAGATCCCAGGCCCCACCCTGAGCTGCGGGATAAGCTTTGGGGAAAGGCCTGGGAAGCTGTGTGTTTAAGGACTTCCCCAAGTGGCTCCCTTGACCAGGTGAATTGGATGCTTTGCCTGTAAACCATGAGGTCCGTGTTGGCTTTTCCAGAAGAGGCCCCGGGTTACCGATACCTTGAAAATTATATTCTGGATCCAGATAAAGGTACGACTGTGTCCAGCAGCATGAAGGACTCTTGTCCAGGTGATTATGATGCCACAAATGGACAGGTTGTTCCACAAAAAGTTTGAGATGCCTTATGACGTGTATAACAAATAAACATTATTTAAACAGGACTGATAGAGAAAAGAGCCCAGTTAATCCGGCCACAAGATACTATCTGTGGTCGAGCCTTTCTGCAGCCAAAACCAAATAGGAATTGTGACTAGCTGCACGGTTCTCATTGCCCAGAGCAAGTTTTCTTAGCATTTGATTTGGAAGGGGGAAAAAAAGTGTTTTGCATGTGGGGCTTCATGTTTGGAGGGAGGGGACTGAGAGTGAGTGAGTCTTGATTGTTCCAGCCGCCTGTGCAGTGGGAGGGCTCAGAGGACTGGAGTTTGCTTCCTGCTGGCTGTGGGCAGGTCAGAGCAGAGCAAGAAGGATTTCACTGGGGGCTGGCAGGCCCGGAAGAGCTTTGGTCTTTCCTGACCCTTCTCAGTAAACAGGGCCAGGCGTGGAACCTGAGTCTCAGAAGCAAGGGTAGGTTTGCAGGGCATTGGTAGGGAGGGTACATAGTCAATTAGCAGCCCTAGAAGGGGGCCAGGGGCATCTCCTGGCTGCCCAGGCTACACCCATCCCAGTGAGGAACAGGGCTGGAGTAGGAATGTTCTGCTGCTTATACCCCCACCCACTCATCCCAAGGCCCAGCTCGTCCCAGCAGCCTGGAAGCAAAGACCCAGTCTGAAGAGCCCACAAGGTCCCGCAGCCCGTGTGAATTAGCAAAGCTGGCCAAGCCTGGAGTGAGAGCGGGGAGGGGCCCCTGTGACGCCAGCATGTGCGTGCCCTGTCCAGAGCGGGTGGCCAGCCAGCCACTGCCAGGCAGGAAGGATTTTCTATGGTTCAAGGAAAGCAGATGTTTGGGTTTTTAATGTAAAATCTCCAAATGTTTAGATGCTGTTGCCTCATTTAACAAACGTGGCCAGTCTGGCTAGGCCAGAACAGTTTGGACCATGGTTCCGAATGAGTTCTGCCATAAACAGGGAGGAGGAGGAATGGCTCCTTAGGCAAATAACCTTAGAAATCATACGTTTTTGAAATTTGGAAGGTTTTTCACTGCCAGACTCCTCAGAGCTTTGAACACATTAGTGCAATCGGCTCCCTCTGAGTTGGGTGGATCGTAGGCACCATCTCCAAACCTACACTCAGGTTATCTGCTTTTCACCGAGCATCTCACAGCACCCATATCTTTGGGCACATTTAGAGAAATTGCAGCTTTTGACGTTACTGATTCAGTTGTCACAGCGGGGACGCGGCACGTCTGTTTCCGAGGGGTGTGTTGTGAGTTTTGCGGCCCCGCCTACCTGAGTAGGAAGCTTTCTGACTTTCCAGACTAGAAATGTGTGTAGGTATTTCATTTAAGAAAAGATCGGAAGAGAATCCATTAGTTCCTCTATAACTTAAAATGTCACAAGATTAGAGTCGTTGTTGCATTCTTGGCTATTTCTGAAATAGAACTTTTAGGACAGGATATTTGACGAGTTGTCCCTGTGTGAAAGTATACTTGATAAAGTCAGAAAGCTGAGGCAATCGATCCCATGAAGAGAGCAGCACAAATCCACCACATGCCAGTGTCACCGCGGTGGATCTAGTTCTCGTGCCTCCCATCCCAGCCTGGCACACCCCCCAGGAGACACCTGCTCTCTCACTAGTTGTGGGGCTGCAGGTGGGCAGTGTGGACCTGGGGAGGGATGGCTGCAGGTGCTTTTTGGGCACGATATGCACTGATACTAGTCACGCTTACTGTCACGTACAAGATCGATCACTGCAGATGGGGGAGTCCTGGGTGCTCCTGAGGAGACCAAAAGGTCTGATGTGTGGAGAAGGATTACCCCTCCTCCAAGCCGGGGGCAAATGTACTTGATCGGAACTCTGAGAACACTTCGATTGCCTTGTTTCTAGGCAGTTTCCAGATGCTTCTGCCATGTAGAACTCTACAGTGGGTTTATTGAGTGGCAAGTTTCATTTTCTTCTACTTTGCCTTTTGGTCGAAGGCTGACTTAGAGGAAGAAGTGGGTCAGGGGTGCAGCCTTGGGACAGCTTTTGTTCAAAGTTGGGGAGGGGCTGTGAGCAGACCAGTGGCCCCTAAGATCTCAGCCCCAAATTCACCCTTCCTGCTGGTTTCAGCATTGGGAGCCCTTGTCCCTGTCAGGTCCCCTCTCTCCCCAACACCCTCATCTTTCCTTCTGCTGGCTCCTTGTCAGCCTATACACCTGCCCAAGCCACTCATCAGAACTTTTTTTTTTTTTAATGTTTTATTTATTTCTAGGAGAGAGAGAGAGACAGCATGAGCAGGGGAGGGTCAGAGAGAGAGGGAGTCAGACTGAAACAGGCTCCAGGCTCTGAGCTGGCCGTCAGCACAGAGCCGGACGCGGGGCCCGAACCCACGAACCGCGAGATCATGACCTAAGTGAAAGTCGGCCGCTTAACTGACTAAGCTACTCAGGCGCCCCAGAACATTGTTTAAAAACCAACCTCTTGCCCCCATGTGCACCACAAGCCTTGCCCTTGTCTCCTCTCCATCACGGGCTCTCCAGTAGGGGGCGGCCTTCCTTCCTGCTCCTTCTCCTCCTGTACTTACCCCTGCTATCCATGCTGGACCTGATGAGCTCTGAGGACCTGGGAGCCTGCCCCACGCCCCGCCTCTGCCCACCTCCTAACCCACAGGGGCTTCCCCTGCCCAGCCCGTCTATCTCTTCTCCACCCTGCCTCCTTGAATATGCCAAGTTCAGCTGGGGATTCTGTTTCATCTTCAGAGCTCTGTCTGTAAGTCTCCCCCAATAGTCTTACCCAGGGTCCTGATAATTGTACTTACCTTTAAGCAGTCAGCCCCCTAAATCCCTTATGCCTCACCCCTGCGGTGCCCATCTCCAGCCTCCAGATCCCAAACTCTGCTGGAGTCCTGAGCACTCACCTGCCCCTTTTCTCGGTTTCCTGGCTCCCAGCTCTGCCTGCTGGCTCATTTCCCATGATCAAAGGCCAACACCTCCTGTGATCCTGCCCAAGGGGCTGTCCCCATCCCTGCCCCCATGGCCACTGTGATGCCTGTAGAGACCCTCAGCATCTTGCCTGCACTGGCTTCTGGGCTGGTCATCCTGGGTTCATCCTTGCTCCTTCTAGTCCGCCACCTAGGCCAGCACCCCACACACAGCTCCTGTCACACTATGCCCCTCCTCGGACTCTGCCTGGGCCCCAGAGTGCCTATAGAAGAAACCTAGCTTCTTAGCCTTGCTGGCATGGCACGTGCCCCCATCCCCCCCAATCCAACCTCCCTGACGCACGACCTGGATCCCTCTGGTCCCTGCATACACCACACCCTCTCACAGAGCCTTTAGGGGCCCGAGAGGGGGTCAGTCATGGGGAAGGTGAGCCGCACCTGGAGCCGCTTCTGAGTCCCTGGCGCATAGGCCCTGTTCATTGCATTCCTTCCAGTGCCGGTTGGTCTGGGTCTGTCACCTCTGTGACCTGGCACTGTGCTCTGGGGAGAATCTGTGCTCAGTGTGTAGGGTAGAGGTAGAGGGGACAGTGTTGCCTGCCACCTAGGGGAGCCCAGAGGAAGCCCTTTGGGGAGTCCATCCCCACTCTGTGTATCACTCTGCCGTGCTAGAGTGAGGCACAGGGCGTCGGCTCTGTGGCCCTTTTCTAATGGACAGAGGGCTTGTCGGGGCACCTTCTGGCCTCGGTGCAGAGGCCCCTGGGCCAGGCTGGGCACCATACAGATGGGCGGGCAGCAGCATGCCCTGTCCTGGAGAGAGGCATGGCTGTCGCTGGGTGGAAGCCATAGAACTGGTTCTACTGGGTAAACGCTTATACAGCCGCTGAGCCCACCTTTTGGAGAAGGTTCCATTTTTCATAAAATCTTCCAAGGTTGCTAAGAGGCAGCTGTCATCCAGGCTTCAGTCCATCCATTGAACAGCTCTCTGTTGGGCACCCACTCTGTGCCAGGCCTTGTGCCCAGCTTGAGGATAAAGAGTTGGGGAGGGTGCAGTGCTGCCCCCGGTATGCTCATAGCCTGGCTGGGTGGAGACCCAGGAAACCGGGACGCTGCAGACTGAGAAGACAGGCAGGGAGAGAAGTGAGCCTGGGAGCCCTGGAGGGGCTGGGGTCCCACCCGGCCTGGCAGTTCAGAGAGAGCCCAGAGCAGCCGATGCCTGACCTGAGTCCCAACAGAGAAGATAGGGAAGGACTTTCTGGGCCCGCAGAGGTGTGCCAGGGCGGAGGCATTCCGGGAGTGCAGGGACGGCCAGCAGATGGGCTCCTACCTCCCCGCTGCTCCCTCGCCTCTTGCCGCCTATTCCCGGGACCCACGCAAGCAGATGCTCCTCCACTCACTTCTGCCCCACCCTCCCACTTGGCCCTCTTGCTGGCAAACCGTTCAGAGTGACCATTTTTTCAGCCCCAGCCTGACTCTGAGCACCAGACCCGCTTGACGCCTCTGCTGGGCTCCCCTGGACCCAAGAGTGGCCAAAGCTTAGCAGGCTAAGTCTGAACTCTTGATTTTATGCTTCTGCTCTGATTTGCTGTCACCAACTCCTGCCAGTTCTGAGTCTCTCTGCCTGTGTCCGTCCCACTCTGGCTCCCTGGTCCCAGACACCCGTATGTTGCCCGGACTCCTCCACTGGACTCCTGTCCCCAGCGCCTTCTCCAGCAGCAGGCAGCGTCTGCTCAGGTCGCCTGCGGGATCTCATCGTTCCCTCCTCACATCTGGTCAGTGGCTGCAGTGCTGTTAACAGAGAGCTCTCAGTGCCATTCACAGGTGGCCGGTGTGGTCGCTCGCCAGCCTTCCGACTGTCTAGCCCGCACTCATACCAAGCCTGCCTTCCCGTCCCTCCTGCCCCCATATCCTCTCCGCCTGTGCCATTGCCCAGGCGCTCCTCTGCCTGGAGTCACCTTGTACCTGCTCTTGACCTGGGGACCCCAGCATTTGTCTGGGCCTAAGTGTCTGTCTTTCCTGGGAGCCTATCTTTGACCCCTGGTATTTGCTCACCTGCTTTCTTATCCTTTTCACATTAAAACCTCTCACAATGCATGAATACAGGCGTCAGTTTGTAAAATGAGCCAGAAGCTCCCCGAAGGTAAGGCAGAGCTCTGTCCTTTGCTCGCTTCTCAAAAGCCTGGCAGAGGCCAGGCTGTGTGGGAGCTCTTATGTGTGACCCATGAAGATGGTGGACGGCTCACCAGGACAGACCTGAGGCCAGAATGACGTGTCCAAAGGTTAGACCCTCCTGCTCCAGGGTTGTGGTCATGAGGCCGGAGCCCTAAGGCCTTTGGTCTGCAGGTCGGAGTCTGCATGGGTCCCCCTCTGTTTCTGAGGAGTGTCCCTCTTATTATCTCCTTCAAGTGTTCTGGGCAGCAGTCCTGTGGGTTTTTCAAAAAGGGAACCAGCCTTAGGCACAAGATTTGGTTCCATTTCCCAACCAGGGGACCCCAGGCCACCCCTCACGTCTCTGAGCCTCTCCATTCCCATCTGTAATGGAGACAGGCATGCTAACTTCAGAGGTTGTCAGAAGACTGTTGATAGTTCTTTTAGATGGGTTACCACATAGAACCTCAGTTTCCTCATCTGTAAAAAGGGAAATAGGTTAAGACTAGATGATCTCTAAGGTCATGTCCACTTGAACCTCAGACTGTTCTCTGAGGAAGCTCGGAACTGCTCTGTGCTCCTAGCAACAAGACATTAAGAAGGCCAACCTGCACAGAGAAGGGCTTAGCCAGTGGTTATCTAGCCGGGGGTGCAGCGGGTGGGGGTTTGATACTGCAAGGGTAGATCAGCAGCCCCCCTTGGACAAAGTTCATGAACAGGTCTATTTAACTAGCACATAGCCAAGGCCAACAGTGCTGGCCCCAGAGGAGAACCAGTCCTGGGGAAGCCAGAGTCTCTGACCTTGGCCATTAGGGCAGCAAGCCTCCCTGAGAACTGGAGTCCTAACTCCTGAAGGGAGGAGGGAAGGAAATGCTTGGTGCTGTGTTTTCTTGTCCTGTTAGCCTGCAGGCCCTTGCGCCTGTAAGGGGGCCCTGCTTCGGGAATGCTGGGACCAATTCCTGAGCATCCAAATGAAATGAAGCCCTGAAATAGTTGTCTTCTCCTACCTGCTCCAGCTCAGCTAGGTAGCTGATGCCTGTGCTGCTTGAATTACAGTTTTTGCTGGGCTCTTCCCCCAAATAGCCTATCACCACCCTCTTTTTAAAACAGCTTTAATGAGACATATTTCACGTATCATAGAATTCATCCTTTTAGACCGTACAGCTCAATAGGTTTTATTTATTTATTTATTTATTTATTTATTTATTTATTTATACAAATAGTTTAAGCTCAATAGGTTTTAATGTAGTCACAGAGTTATGCAGCCATTACCATCATCTAACTTTAGAACACTTTCATTACCCCAAAAATGAACCTGTACCCAGGAGTAGTCATTTCCCATTCATTCCCAAGACAACCCTCCCCCAACTCTTCCCAGTTGCCCAGGCAACCGCTACATTACTTTTATACAACATAAGGCCTTTTGTGATTGGCTTGTTTATAGTGTTTTCAAGATTCATCTATATTGTGGAACTTCTCAGTACTTCCTTCCTTTTCATGGCTAAATACAGTTCATGGTGTGAGTGTACCACATTTTTTTTGTCTCTTCATCTGTTGATGAGTGTTAAGTGTTTTGCTAGTATTTTGTTGAAGATTTTTGTTTGTGTATTCATAATGTTGGTCTCTAGTTTTCTTGCAGTGTCTTTGTTTTTATTATGAGAGGAATTCCGGCTGCACAGGAGCTGGGAACCCTACCCTTGTCTTTTCTGTTTCTTGAAAAAGTTTGTCAACAATTGGTACTAATACTTTAAATGTTGAATAGAATTTACCCATGAAACAGTCTGCTATTAATTCTTCTTTAAATGACTGGTAGAATTCATCAGTGAAACATTTGGGGAAATATTTAAGTTACTAGTTGAATCTTTTGTTAAATAAAGGCTTATTTAGGTTTTCTGTTTTTTCTTGTGTCAGTTTTGGTAGTTTATGCCTTTCCAGGAATTCGTCTATTTCTGTTGGCCTAGAGTCATTCATGTTATTCCCTGATAACCCATTTTATTTCTGTAAGGCTGACAGTGACGTCTTCTGTTTCATTCATGATTTTAGTAATTGGAGTCTTTTTCTTTTTTCTTGGTTAGTCCAACTGTGGTGATCTTTTCAATGAACAAACTTTTAGTGTTTTTTTTCTTTTAATTTTTTCTATTATTTTCTAGTCTTGACTTAAATAATTTCTAGTCTAATCTTAAGTCTTTTCGTCCATCTGTTTGACTTCGGTTTTGTTTTTTTGCTTTTTGGTTGTTGTTGTTTTATTTGTTGGTTTTTTTTTAGTTTCTGAAGGTGTAAGTTTAGGTTATTGACTTGATCTCTCTTCCTCTATAATGTGGGTGTTTATAGCTATAAGCTTCCCTCTAAGCATGCTGCATCCCATATGTTTTAAAATGTTGCACTTTCGCTTCAACTTAAAATGTTTTTAAAATTTTTGTGACTTCTTCTTTGGTTATTTAGAGGTGAGTTGTTTAATTTCCACATTATTTGTGATTTCTGTAAATTTCCTTTTCTTATTGACTTCTAAATTTATTGCTCTTAGGCTGGTGAATATACATTCATATTTTGTTTTATCCAATCCATTGATCACTTTATGATCTAGCATATGGCCTATCCTGGAAGACTTTCCATGTCCCCTTGAGATGAGCATGTATTTAGTTCTTGTTGGATGGAGTGTTCTGTGGGTATTTATTAGGACTACTTGCTTCCTTGAGTTGTTCAAATCTTTTGTTTCCATATTGATTTTCTGCCCAGTTCTATCCATGATTGAAAATGGACTACTCGAGTCTCTGATTTTTTTGTTTATTTTTTTTAGTAATCTCTACATCCAATATAGGGCCCAAACTCACAACCCTCAGATCAAGAGTCACATGCTTTTTTTTTTTTAATGTTTGTTTATTTTTGAGAGAGAGAGAGAGAGAGCAAGTGGGGAGGGGGCAAAGAGAGAGGGAGACAGAGGATCTGAAGAGGGTTCCTTGCTGAGAGTGGAGAGCCCATTGTCGGGCTCGAACTCACAAACCATGAGATCATGACCTGAGCCAAAGTCAGACGCTTAACCAATTGAGCCACCCAGGTGCCCCAAGAGTTGCGTGCTTTTCTGACTGAGCCACCCAGGCACCCATAAAGCCTCCAGATAGTGTTGTGGAGTCCCACTTCAATTCTGTCCATTTTTGCTTCAGTTCCACCTCAGTTCTGTCCATTTTTGCGTTATTATTTTGGAGCTCTGTTGTTAGGGGGACATATGTTTATAGTTGTGTCTATCTGCTGGAATGACCCTTTAATACTTATAAAATGTTTGTCTATGTCCCCAGTAACATTTTTGTCTTAAAGTCTGTTCTGTATTTGTATAGCCCTTCTGGCTCCTTTTGAGTATTGTTTACATGATCTATCTTTTTCTGACATTTCACTTTCTACCTGTTTGTTTTTAAATATAAACATGTCTCCGATAGTATGTAATTTGATTTTTAACCCATTTACATTTGACATAATTACTGAGAAGATGAATTTATGTCAGCCATTTTGCTGTTTGTTTTCTATGTGCCATGTCATTTTTGTTCTATAACTGACTTCTTTTTATATTATGTAGATATTTTCTGTTATATCATTTTAATTTCCCTTTGTTTCTTTACAGTATTTTTTAAAATATTCATTTTTAAGAGAGAGAGAGAGAGGGGCGCCTGGGTGGCTTAGTCGGTTAAGCGTCCGACTTTCGCTTAGGTCATGATCTCACGGTTCGTGGGTTCGAGCCTCGCGTCGGGCTCTGTGCTGACTGCCAGCTCGGAGCCTGGAGCCTGTTTCAGTCTGTGACTCCTTCTCTCTGACCCCCCTGCTCACGCTGTCTCTCTCTCTCTCTCTCCTGGAAATAAATAAAACATTAAAAAAAAATTAAAAAAAAAAAGAGAGAGAGAGAGAGACGGAATGTGAGCAGGGGACGGGCAGAGAGAGAGGGAGACACAGAATCAAAAGCAGGCTCCAGGCTCTGACCTGTCAGCACAGAACCTGACACGGGGCTCAAACCCACAAACCGTGAGATCCCGACCTGAGCCAAAGTTGGGCACTTAACTGACTGAGCCACCCAAGCAACCATCTTTACAGTACTTAAGTTATTTTCTTAGTGATTGTTCTAGGGATTACAGTCTGCCCTCTTCTCCTCCTTTGTGCCATTATTGTCATACTAATTACATCTTTTATGCATTATAAGCCATCAACACAATTTTATGCAGTTGTCTTTTAAATCACATAGAAGGAGGGGTGCCTGGGTGGCTCAGTCGGCTAAGCATCAGACTCTTGATTTCAGCTCAGGTCATAATCCCACAGTGGTGAATTCAAGCCCCGTGTTGGGCTTTACGCAGGCAATGAGGAGACTGACTGTTTGTGAGTCTCTCCCTCTCTCTCTCTCTCTCTGCTTTTCCCCTATTTACCCTCTCTCTTTCTTTCTCTCTCTCTCAAAATAAATAAACTTTAAATCAGATAGAAGGAAAAAAACCAGGAAACATACATTTATACTATCTTTTACATTTACCTGTATAGTTACCTTCATTGGTGCTCTTTATTTCTTCATGTAGATTTGAGTGACCATCTAATGTTCTTTTCATTTTTACCTGAAGGGTTCCCTTTAGGGGCACCATGTGGCTCAGTCAGTTAAGCATCTGACTTCAGCTCAGGTCATGATCTCATGGTTCGTGAGTTTGAGCCTGCTTTGGGCTCTGTGCTGATGGCTCAGAGCCTGGAGCCTGCTTCAGATTCTGTGTCTGTCCCTCCCCTGCTCATGCTCGCGCGCGCTCTCTCTCTCTCTCTCTCAAAAATAAACATTAAGAAAATTTTTTAAAAAATGATGGGTTCCATTTAGAATTTCTCCGAATGCACCTTCAGTGCTCAGAGAGTTTATGACTGTCTGAGGCTTCACTCCCTACTGTGCGTAGTTGGCCAGAAACGAGAGATTGGGGACTTCTCAGGTCTTTCCTGCTCATCTACATGGCTGTACACGTGCTCATGGGCTTCTAGATCACCTGAAACATATCAGGGCTTTTCAAAGCTCCTTGTGGATTTCTCTGTCCCCGGATCTTCCTGGCGGCCAGCCTTGTTTGCCCAAATCAGTATCCCCGCTTTCAACAGCTGTAGTGATGGTGAATTACCCCTGGTTGTTGTTGACAAATGCCCTGGAGATGGGGCTTTTCCACGGAGTGAGTCAGGTCACACCATGATAGCGCTATGTACATGGGGCTTTTTCAGGGATCCACGAGCCGGATCAAGTGGCTGCAGTGGGGGACTTTCTGAGATGCTAAGTCATACCAAGGTCAGGGAGCAGTTCCTGGGTTTTCTCTGGTTTAGGCCTTGTTCTTTTTACCTAAACTACCTGGATGTTCAGGGCAGAATTGGCAGTGAATTAGGGTGCTTGAGGGCTTGGTTTCTGGGAGGCAGTGTGAAATGTCAGAAGCTCATGGAACTCTGAGTTGGGCAGGCCCGGTTCTGCATTTCGGCTGTGCCACCTGCTGTCTGTGCAGTCTTGGGGACAAATCATGTCTCTGAGCCAGAGAGGGATACCTTTGTCTAAATACTGACAAGCTCACCAACATGTCTGATATCAGAAGCGATGATTATTTCACTCAAGGCTTAGGTAGATGCTAAAACCTGATGAGGCCAGTGTTCCTTTGCTGAAAGCAAAGCACTTATCACATAACACCCACCACATGCCAAGCCCCGTCCTGATCACTGTACGTGTACGAATTCACTTAATCCTCATGGTCACCTTCAAGGGTGTTCTTTGTGTCATTTTAGAAATGGGGAAACTGAGGCATTGAGTTTCATGCCCAAAGTCGCTCAGAACCGGGAGCCCAACCCAGGCTGTCTGGTACCAGAGGCCACACTCCCAGCCCGCACTCCACATTGAGTTCATTCAGTACCACAGGACCTAGAGCCAGGCATTCACTTTGACAACTAGGAGCAGAGCAGCTCCGGGGCGCCTGGGTGGCTTAGTCGGTTAAGCGTCCGACTTTCGCTTAAGGTCATGATCTCGCGGTTCGTGGGTTCGAGCCCCGCCTCGGGCTCTGTGCTGACTGCCAGCTCGGAGCCTGGAGCCTGTTTCAGTCTGTGACTCCCTCTCACTCTGACCCTCCCCTGCTCACGCTCTCTCTCTCTCTCTCTCCTAGAAATAAATAAAACATTAAAATAAAAAAAAAAAAGTTAGGAGCAGAGCAGCTCCTAAAGCAAAAAGCAGCACACGCCCTTTAGGCATGAAACTTGGAACAGAAAGCTGGCCACCCCCGGTCACATTCAGCTTAGAAAGAGTCAAAGGTTAGTCCCAGACCAGCAGCTTCTCCTTTGTGGCTTCAGCAGGGCCAACTTCCTCTCTGAGGATCAGTCACACACAGGACCTGCCCGCCGCCCCCAGCCCCATGGAGTTCCCTTTAGGCCCAGGGCTGTGGTGTCCCTGAGCCTGCTCAGACACCCATGGGGACCGAGGATGCTTGTGCTTCAGACCTTCTCAGTCAGCTCCCCGGGCTGAGCCAGGAGCCAAGGCCAGCACCTGGAGAGGGTGCTCCGTCACATGGTGTGCACTGAGCCCACAGGGGCCTTGCGGAAACAGCCACCCCCTTTCCCAGGTTCACTTCAGTCTTTTCAGACTCAGATGAGCCCATCACAGCCAGTGATGTCACAGTGGCCGCTGCCTGCCTGTCACGTGACTGTATAAGAACGGAACACAGATGTGGATCTGGCTCTGGCGTGGGGCTGTCTTCCTCCGCACCTGTTCACCAGCCTCCTTCTCAGACCTCCCTGAGGAGGGCCCTCACCTGGCAGGCTCTCAGATTCCTTCCTGCCCAGGAGGTCTACAGCCTTGGCTCATAATCAGATGGCACTCACCACAAAGGCTAGGAGGTTTGTAAAATGCAGAAGTGCTTCCTTACCAGTCACTAAATCATCCCCATCCCCAGCCTCCCCGGGGCTCTGCAATCTCCTTGCAATCTAGGACCAGAAACTTCACGCCTGGCCCAGCAGAGTAAGGCCCCCCTGTTCTGATTGGCCCTGGTCCCCGCAGAGCCTTCATTCAGGATTTTGGACACCACCCAGTCAATGTACATCACTGACTTCTGGAGAAGAGAGCCCCTGAATTTGGGAGCAAGGAAATATCTTTGAGATTAGGTAGTTTCCTTCATTGATTGAGTAGGATAGTCGGATGGAGAGAGATCTGTGTCACTCTCCTAGGGCACATGGCTCTTTGGGACAGTGTGTGAGCCTCTTATAGGTTGGGGATGCAAAGTAGGGGGGCAGCAGGAACAGCCTTGGAGTCTAGGCACCCTGGGATCAAGTCGTGACTCTCCCACATTGACCTGTGTGCCTCTGGGCATATGCCTGGGCTCCAGGCCTTTGTCCCACAGCAGGGAACACATTGCCTCTTCTGCCACCCCTGCCTGATACAGTGAGGTTGTGCAGGAAAAAGACCTGGGTAGGATCAGTGCCACCCAGCACCAAATGCTGCCTTCCCCAACCAGCTGGGACTATGAGGACAGCAGGAGCTTCTAATTTAGCAAGGTCCCAGGGCTGTGTCCAGGGCCACCTGCCTGTGAACAAGCTACTACCTACCTTGTCCCAATTCAACGTGGGGAACAAGCAAGGTTTTTCCAGGGAAGACCTCCCAGGGGAGGGTTAAGGAAAACATCCACCATTCAATACCAGGGATCAGTCATCAGTACTTATAGATGTAACATAAGGGCTCAGAGAGAGTGGGCTGAGAGGTCCTCAGAGATCACCCAGCCAGACTTTCTCACTTTCCGTAGTAGTTTTTTAAAAAGCCCCAAAGAGAGGAAGTGACTTTGCTTAAGGCCTCACAGCATGTCAGTTGCCCAGTCCCTTGAGTCTGGGGTCCCCTGTACTCTTGGCTCTGGACAAGTCTTTCTAACTTCATTCTCATTTAGTGTGTATGGATTGAGTGCACATTCTGTGCACAGAACTGTGCTCAGTCGCGTACAGAGAGGCTATTGCAATTCCAGACCCCAGTGTTTAATGGAGGGGAGGGACAGGACACCAGGTGTTACTCAAGGCATGGTTGAGGGTTGGGTGGCGGGAGCCCATGGATGCGGGAGAGCCACCCTTTCATGCCACCTCTGACAGCTAGATGCACCGTCCATGCCTCGGCCATGGGCCCTGCTCAGAATGTGCTAGGGAGTTCAAGGCAGCTCTGTCAAAAATGATCTTTCCTCGGGATGCCTTGGTAGCTTAGTCAGTTAAGCGTCTGACCTCAGCTCAGGTCATGATCTCACAGTTTGTGAGCCTGGAGCCTGCTTCAGATTCTGTGCCACTTTCTCTCTCTCTGCCCCTTTCCCACTCGTGCTGTTTCTCTCTCTCTCTCTCTCTCAAAAATAAACAGTAAACAAAAAAAAAAACAAAAAAACCCAGCCCAGATCTTTCCTCTGTTGTATCAGCATGTCCTAAGTACCATAAGGGACAGACGGGTTCAGATCTGAGTCTCTCTATTTTGCCACAGACCCCGGCCTGCTCTGTTGCCCTGTCTTGCTCATTTGCATTGACTCCTCAGCCCTGATTTGATGTCTTTGTAGATTCATAAGGTCAAGAGGGATCCCTTTATGCCTGCCCAGTTTCTCAGCTGTAGTTCAGAAATATTTTATGTGTGGAATGCACTCATCTATTAAATAAACGGTCTTTCATTTAGGAAGGAAGTGAGGCTAACACTTGTTGAGTGCCTTTGGTGCCAAGCACAGCATAGGCTTTGCCTCCAAATTTTTGAGCTTCACTGTGAGAGAGGTCTGATATCGTTGGTCTTCGAGATGAAGACACGAGACGGAGAGGTCTCCTTACGTTTGAGCCTCTCTCGGAATGACCCCCGAGCCCTGTTCTTCTCTTCCCTCCGCTGTCTTTCAAGTCTCAAGAATGGACCCTTCTGGAAAGATCCCAGTTAATAGTCTTTGGCTGCTAGGACTATGAGTCTTTGAGGTTTCTCTGGCTACCTAATAAAGTGACTTGTGATAAAAACCTAAGGACATTCTTCCTTCCTGTGCTCCCCTCCCCTGTGACCCACAGGACATCATCAGAGCTTAGAGATCGGGGGTGGCAGGCGCCAGAAGGATGTTGCATCCCCTCTTTTTATTCAGAAAGGCTGGGGAGCTGCTCCTTCCCAGTAAATTCCCAGGAAGCCGCCCATCAGAATTGGGGGCAGGGCCCGGGTGCGTCGCGTCTCGGGGGAAATGAGGCCGCGGAGCCCCGGAAAAGGCCAGGGTCACCCAGCATCCTGCCCTACCTCCCCTGTGAGGCCCCATTGTCTCCCTGGGGCTCCCAGGCTGGCCCGCCCTCGCCACTGCTGCATTCATGAGCTGGCTCTGAGGCCCATTCTGAGTTAGTGCTATTTGTAGAATCTCCTTAAAATACCACAACAGTGCCATTCACAGAGCGTCTGCACGGCGCTCGATGGCGGAGGTTGGAACAAAGCTCTGCTGTGCTCGGCGTCCCGTCTGGGCCCTGCCGGAGGGCACCCCTCTGCCCCACCGATGGGGGTGCCGCGGCCCTCCCCGTCCCGGGTGCTCCCAGGTGAGGCCCCTGGGCTCCAGCACCGACTCTGGTTCACCACGCTGGCCCGGAGTGTGCCCTGCACCAGGCTGGCCAGCCAAGGGAGTGCCGGCCGGCATTCAGCTCCCTGCAGATGACCGCGTGCCCTTCACAGCAGTCCCCTAGCCCCCACTCCCATGGCCCAGCTCGGGGTAGCCCTGTCATCAGGCCACATGCGGGCTTGCTCAGTTATGGTTGCGGGGACAGAGGAGAGTGAAGAATCGGGGGTCATCAGGGAGGGAGCCGGAGATGATGCCCCCCTCCAGAATCAGGGCCCTGGCATCCTCACCAGGACAGGCGAGGACCTCAGCAGGGTCCTCATCAGCTCCCCCGCCCTCAGCCGCACCCACAGTGCAATCTCAGGAGCCCTGCTCTGCCCTCAGGACGGTAGCAGGTGTCCCATTAGTGATGGGTGATGTGTCTTGTGGTACCTTGGAGGAGTTCAGTGGGGCTAAGTGTTTTCTCTGCCGTGGGACCTCCCGGAGCCTTGCCGACAACCCACCGCACTGGGCAGCAGTTCCCCCCTAACCTCTGGGCCCTCCCTCGCAGAGCTGCCAGCCCTACAGTGACCTAGCCAGCCCTCCTGTGTCCCCTTTAGGATGTGGGTATGGCTGGAGCCCCCATTTGGTTAAAGGGTTTGATGATCTCCCAGTTCTCGTCTTTCCCCATTGGCACCTAACCACGTGTTGCATAGAAAATCAGACATTCCTCTCAAAGGAGGCCGCGTAGCTGTCCCCGCTGTGCCTGAGGCCAAGTGCCTGCAGTAGCCCTGCAGTGTCTGCTTGTGGCCTGAGGGACCCACAAAGGCCTGGTGGCCACGACCCAGGAACTCCCTGTTTGAGCTGCTGTGCCCTGATGTCCGGGCTCCCATGGTAGGTTTTTAAATGTCCTTGGCAGGTCCCTGACAAGTCCCTAGTAACCGTTGGTCACAAAGGACACTGAGTCATCCTCTGACCAGTGACGGGGCCCTTACACACAACTGCAGCACCAAGTGGGACTCTGAACAAGGACCCTGGCAGTGGAAACCTGGGGTGAGGACCATGTGAGAGACTGCCACCCAGGGGAGGTGGCTTAGGGACCCTCGTGAAGCACCACCACCATGTAAATAACACCCGTCTCAAGACCACCCCAGTGTCTGAGCCCTGGCTGGTGAACTGGAATCTTCCCATCCTGGTAGACGGCAGGATGCCCTGGAAAGCTGGTCCTCTCTCTGAGGCAGACAGGCCCCATCATTCACTGGCAGCAGCATTTCAGGCAAAGCACCTCAATTTCCCTGTCTGTAGGGGGTGTCATATCCCTGTGTAGTGCCTATCAGTTTCCCAAATGGGATCCATAAGGCCTAGCGTGGGGCCTTGCTGTGGGACTGAATGGGGCAGGAAGCCCTGAGAGGCTGGGGACTGAGGTTTTGCCCCTCAGTCTTCCAGCTCTGCTGAGGGGAAAAGTGGTGGACATCAGTTAGACAAGGCATAAGATCTCAGCTCTTGGCTCTCTGGCTGGGAGATCTTGGGAAGGTTTTTTTTTTTTTCTTCTGTAGAAAGTGGAAAGATAAGTACTTCCTCAAGATCGTTTTAAGGCTTAAATGTGAGAACTTACAGGCCACCATGTTGCACAACTCGGGAACTTCGTGGGGGGTGGGGATTCACATGAACTACAGTGCGAATTGGTGCCACCAGAGGGTGCCATTCATTTAGACTACAATGAGAGTGGCTGTCTGGAGGTGTTGGGGAGAAGGGGTGCCAGGCACTTAGACTTTGTGAATAATAGTGGTGGTGATGATGATGATGATAATGTCATTTTCCAGGAGTGCCGTTCATTAAAACTATAAGATGAATGGGTGCCTTCAGAGGATTCCATGCACTTAGACTATAATATGAGTGGCAGCCTTAAGGAGCTGAACTAGGCAGTGGTGCTGGAACACATTTAACTTCCATCCGAGCAAGACTTCTTCTCTGGTGGTTTATATCTGGCCCCCCAGGGGAGGCAGCTTATAAAAACTGTATGTTTATTTTTAAGAACCAGAACAATTTGGGTGAAAAGAGGGTGGGGAGAACATTAGCAGAAGTCCTGAGGTCTCACGCACCTGCTGGAAGTGGGCCCACATCTAACTGGCATCACCAGAACCCCGGCAAAGGAGAAGAGCATCAGTGAGAGATCCATGGTGTTCAGACTAAATCAAGGGAATTTCTCATTTGCCCAGCATAGATTTTCTGGCTCCACAAATGTCCACCTGAGTGACTGGAGCAGGCCGAAAGGAACAGGGAGGCCGGGGTGAGTTTGGGATTCAGTGGGTAGATCACGGGCACGGAGTGCCATTCGGCAGTCACTTTCCCTGAGCTTACCTCCGCGCTTAGCCCTTCTCCCCACCCTGCAAAACTACTTACAGGCCTTTGACTACATTTGCTGCCACCTGCCTCCAGGCAGCCCTCCAGACCTGCCCGTCTGTGGCACTGGCCTTGGCCAGGAAGCCCAGCTTGTCTGGGGGAGTGGAAATGTTTACCCTAGAAATTCTGCTTCCCCTACCCCTCCAGGCTGCTGGGGGGAACCTAGCTGCCTGCGAGCTTTATTCCCCCACCGCCTGAGCGGGGAGAGTGCCTGTGGGTGGAGGTTTTGTGATGCAGAACTGGGACCGGGGCTGACTAGCTCCAGGATAAAGAGCCCCTCCCAGGCAGCTTCCCAGTCTGTGGCTGACCCGCCTGCCCTTGGCTCCCTGAGGGCCGGCGCTTCATTTGTGTCCCCAGTTCCTAGCATGGTGCCTGGCAGGATTCAGGCTGTGCCGGGACAGGATCCCAGAATGCCCTTCCGGGCTGGGGTTCTCAGACCAGCACCTGCGGGACAAAAGGAGGAACAGAGATGGGTAGGGGGGCTGCCAGCCCCTGGTGTCAGGGATAAGGACCTCATCCAGGCCCTTGAGTGGAGATGGGCCCCTGCCCAATACCCCAGGCCTTCCCCCGTGAGGCCAGTCTAGGGGGCCTGGGTGCTGGGAGCCAACAGCCAAGGAAAGGGCAGGGGTCCCTGAGTCCGTGCTTGTCGAGCAGCTGGGCTGGAGCTGGGGAGGGGCCGGGCTGGGAAGGGGATGGAAGAGAAGGGAAACCACCAGCATTTTAAAACTCAATGCTTACAATTACAAAGTGGTTTTTATTTTTTAGAAGTTGTCTAAAATGTGCATTTTCTGGAGATGGTGACGTGGGATACCCCTCCTCTTTAAAAAAAAAACAACAACTTTTTTTTAAGTATATGTATTTTGAGAGAGACTGAGACATTGCGATTGGGGGAGGAGCAGAGAGAGAGCGGGAGAGAGCGAATACCAGGCTGGCTGCACACTGTCAGCACAGAGCCCAACTTGGAGCCTGACCTCAAGGAATCGTGAGATCATGACCTGAGCCAAAACCACTCGATGCTTAACTGACTTAACTGACGGAGCCCCCCAGGCGGTTCCCAGCATTGGGCCTAGTGCCTGGAGGCTGATCCTTGTTCTTGCACTTCCTCTGGATCACTACCAACAAGACAGATCCTGAAACCGAACCTAGGCTTTTGTTCTTCCCTGCACCCGTCCCTGCTTGGTGCACACCATTGCATCTTCTCCCTGGGTACCTGCCACAGCCTCCTATCTACCTCCTGCCTAACTACCACTCTCCTGGGTACACTGAGCCACACAAAGGACCTCAGTACTTTTCCTACCCCAGGGCCTTTGCAATTGCTGTCCACTGTGCCTGGAAACAGATCAGTGCAGGAAAGCCAGCCCCTCTAGTCATTTAGTGCTCAGCTCGAGGGTCCCCTTCTCAAGCCGGCCTTTCCTGACCCACATTTGAGCTTGCCTCCTTCCTTTGTTTGTTTCCTTGTCCTTTGGCCATCTCCCTCCCCACACCCCTCCTCCAGAGATTAAGCTCCAGGGGAGTGGGGCATTGCCTGTCTTGTTCACCCAGGTACCCCCTCCACACTATCCCTGTGCCAAACAGAGTTAGCGCTGTAGGGTCTCCCCAAGTATCTGTTGCCTCTTTGAAAGGAAGAGCTACCCCCCAACCCCCATGCTCCAGAGCATGTGGGGGAGGGGGAGGGGAGGGAAGGTAAAACTCCCCGGACCACCCTTGACCAGTGGGTGAATGGAGCCAGTGGATAGCTGCTCCCCTTTCATCCCTTGGATGGGAGCTCTGATACACATTTTATAAGGCAGCAAGGACTAGGCCAGCAGGATGGGGCCCTCAGGGCCCCTAGAGTAGCAGCCTGCTCCATCCCACATTTTTCCGGGCTCTCCCCGTTCCCAGGCTCCTTCCCTGCCCTGCACCTCTCCCTGAGGTAGCTTCCCAGACACACCAGCGCAGGAGTACTTGTCTCAGGCTTTGGTTTTGAGGAACGCAGGCTAAGCCTCGAGAAGTTAGTGGGGGAAAATATTCGGTAGCAATGAGAAATAGCAAGGGTACCAGGTTCCTGCCATTAGTAACACATTGTATCAGCCCACAGTGCTTGGTCACGTACTTAACAGATGTGCTGGTGCACCCACTGGGAGCAGAATGTTCTATCAGGTGTAGGAGAGGGACTGGATGCATCTATTATCCCAAGAAGCCTAGAAGGGAGTCCTGGAGGCTGAGTGTGGACCTAGGAGGGATCCTGGGTGCAGATCCAGCCTCCCTTACTTACTAGATCCCAGGGCTCAGGATCCTTGACCATGGTCTCAGCGTCTCCTGCACATACTTGCTGGGAGGGGTACCAGCCTTGGCCGGCAGGCATTATCGGGGGAGAGGGGGCTCTTTACCTCTGCCCCTGACATTGTAGCTGTAGAAGTAAGGCACCCCGCCCTGCAGAGACCTGGGAGAGGCTGAATCTGAGTGTTGGTAAGGAGGTTGGCACAGAGTGGGCGCTTCATAAATGTTAGCTCCCTTGTCCTTCCTTAGAATAATGAATTCAGCCATTATTCCCTCCAGGTCACTGCATAAAGCACTTTTTTTTCGATTCTAAGTGTCAGACCCACCCCTCTTCACCCACCCTTGGGCAGAACTTGCTTTTCCTCTGGCACCTGGCATAATCCATTTTAACATGTTGCTATTATTAACTTTTGTTTCTTTTCTCCATGAAAGTTATTTTTAAAGGGGACTAGGGGCAGCCCCCGCCCACTTACCATCAGCAGTCTTTCCCAGCCCTGGCCATGCTGCCTTACTGCTCCCAGGAGGCTCAGGAGACCAGAGCTGGCAGACGCAGGCTGGGCCCAGAGCCAGGTGGACCCCAGGTGTTTGTGGCAGGTGACCCTGAGGAAGCATTTCTCAAACTTAGCCCCCACCCCCAAGACCTCTGGATTCTTCCACGGCTTTTGATTATGGTTTTGTCTTTGTTTGTGATAAAGGTTCAGGTCAGTCTTCCCCACCAGGCAGGGCCTCTTGGTTTTGTCTCTGCTGTGTCCCCAGCACACGGCATAGTGCTCGGCACACGGTAGACCTTTAATAAGTGTTTGTGCAAGGGAGGGACACTGGGGTGGCTCAGTGAGTCAGGTATCTGACTCTTGATTTTTGGCTCAGGTCATGATCGCAGAGTCATGGGATCAAGCCCCGAGTGTGGGTTCTGTGCTGAGCAAGTGTGGAGCCTGCTTGAGATTCTGTCTCTTGGAGCCCTTGGGTGGCTCAGTTGGTTGAGTATCAGACTTCGATTCAGGTCATGATCTCGCAGTTTTTGAGTTCAAGTCCCACATCGGACATGATGCTCTCAGCGCAGAGCCCTCTTAGGATCTTCTGCCCCTCTCCCTTTTTCCCCCTTCCCCACTCATCCTGTGTCTCTCTCTCAAAAAAAATAAACTTAAAAGATTCTCTCCCTCTGTCCTTCTCCTCTGCTCATGTGTGCATGCTCTCTCTCCCCTCTCTCTTTCTCAAATAAGAAAAATAAGTATTTGTGGAAGGGAGAATGGGATAAGGAAAACTGAGAGTGAGTGAGGGGAACAGTTAGGGAAGGTGAAGGAGGATGGGGCTATTTGAGCTGGGTCTTAATGAATGAGTAGGAGTTTACCAAATGGGCAAAGTGGAAAGCTGTCCCAAGAAGAGGGAAGAGCATGTGCAAAGACCCCAAGCCATGATGGGCATGGCATATCCCAGGAACAAGAAGTAGGGCTGAGCGCCATGAGTGGCTGGTGAGATGGGGGAGTATCTGGGTAGACTGGAAAGGTACCCTCAGCTGATCAGAGGAGCCCTAGTGGGAAGCAGTGAGCTGGGGGCACATCCTGAAGGCAGAGGAGAGATGCTATGGTGTGGAATTCATTGCAGAGAGGACCCTGTGGCCCACCCCACGTTCTTCCTTCCCTTGTGCAATTGTCCCTGTGAGACAAATCACACTCCCAGCTCTCCCACGGGTGTTGCTGGGGTGAGGTCAATATGGATTCCCTAAAAACCCCGACATCCCCAGAACCACAAAAGATTTCCCAGGGAGACTGGTTTTGAGAAATGAAACTCCACTGTGGGATTGAGCTGGCGAGAGGAGAAGTTGGAGCTCAAACCATCTGGAGGATATCTGGGGCGTTTTCCCAAATCAAAAGCACTCAAGGGGCGCCTGGCTGGCTCAGTCAGTGGAGCACGTGACTCTTGATCTCAGGGTTGTGGGTTCAAGCCCCACGCTGGGCGTAGAGGTGACTTCAAATCTTTAAAGGAAAAAAAGTGCTCAAAGTACTCAAAGCACAAGCAGGTCTAACTTCTCTGGGGCCACACACAGGAGCTGCCACCTCCCTTAACAATAAAAAGGAACAATCTTCGCTCAGGAAAAGCAATCTGTGCCTATAGTAACACACACGCATGCACGCATGCACGCACACTTCAGAGCGCATAGGGGGAAGTAAGCCTCTCTGTTCCTGAGCACTTTGCCCCCCTCCTGAAGCGAGCCCAGGCCCCCGTGTCCTGCTGTCCCTTGTGGCAATGGGCTCGCACAAGCACGCCCGTGTGCATGCATGCATAACCCCACAAACCAAAGCATATCCATCAGCATGTTTTTGCTTTCTCCATGTAATAATGTATTATCCCCTCCCACACATCCCGCCACCTCCTTTGTTTGCTTCCTCGTTCCTTTGTCCACGTACATAATTTATGTAATCAGTACATTATTGGATGTACATAATTTATTTAATCAGTACATTATTTATGTAACTTGATGGACCGTAGTTCCCAGCTTATTATCGCCGCCTCCTTATGCACATGTGTGAATTTATGCACAAAATAAACCCTGCAAGGAGTTGCTGGGCCGTATAAGATTTTGATAGATATTGTCAAACTATTCCCCTAAAGAGACACAAGAATCTCCTCCTACCAACACTGTGAAGGGCCCCCTCAGCTCAGCACTTCCAGCTGCAGGCCGCTCCCACCCCTTGGTGAGCGGGTCCCCAGCTCCCAGTGACTCCAGGCTGCCTGTAGGGCCACATTCACTGATTCCCTGCTGAATACACAGCCCACAGCCTACAGCCCGCCCCCACTGCCCACAGATGACCGTCAGGTTTCTTTCACTTGTCCCTTTATGGTAAATCCTATTGTCATTTAGTTTTTATTTATTTATATATTTTTAAAAATATATTTACTTATCTTGAAGGGGGAGGAGGTGGAGAGAGAGAATCCCAAGCAGGCTCCCCACTGCCAGCGCAGGGCCTGACTCAGGACTCGAACTCACAAACCTGTGAGATCATGACCTGAGCCAAAACCGAGAGTCAGACGCTTAATGGACTGAGCCACCAAGGCACCCTGTCATTTAGTTTTTAAAATAGGTAACATGGTTCAAATTTCAAAGGGTGGAAAGCCAGTCGGTCTGTGCCACTCACCTCCCTCCTCAGAAAAGCCACTGCTCCCAATGTCTTCTGGCTCCTTCCAGAGATATTTTTTTTTATAAATTTATTTATTTAATGTTTTATTTATTTCTAGGAAAGAGAGAGAGAGAGAGAGAGAGACAGCATTAGCAGGGGAGGGTCAGAGAGAGAGGGAGTAACAGACTCTGAAACAGGCTCCAGGCTCTGAGCTGGCAGTCAGCACAGAGCCCGACGCGGGGCTCGAACCCACGAACTGCGAGATCATGACCTAAGCGAAAGTCAGACGCTTAACCGACTAAGCCACCCAGGCGCCCATCCTTCCAGAGATATTTTGCCCATATTCAAATGAATAAGTATCTCCTCCATTCTCCTCTCCTCCCCTCCTGTGCAAAACTAGTCACATATCACTGCAGTTTTCACCTGTGTCTAGCAGAGAACTTTCCAAATCTGGGCATGAAACACATCCTGGTTCTTTTTAATTCCCACAGAGCTTCCCAAGTGATGACTGTCTCTCCCTCTCCCCTCCTGTTGCCATTGTCTTTCTACTTTCCTTTCTTTGCCATGCAAATGTTTTTAACTTTTATGGGTTGAAATTTTCTTTTGTGGTATCCAGTGTTTGTATCATATTCAGAAAGGCCTTCCCCAAGTTCGAGGTCAGACGGAAATTCCTCCTGCCATTGATCCTTCTGTGGCTTCATGTTTCATCTTTAAATCTTTGATCCATGGTGAATTTTTATTTTGTAATAAGGTGCGATACAAGGATCCAACTGGATAATTTCCCTCCAGGGGGCCACCCCTTGTCTCTTTTCCATTTAGTAAGTAATGTCTTCCACTCGCCCATTTGAAATGACTTGTCATTTCCAAAGTCCAGTTACGTACCAGAGTCTCTCTCTGCTCACGTAGTGTGGGGCCTCCCTCCTTTTCCTTCTTGTATAGCGGGATACTCGACTCCGTTTTAATTAATTGGTCTCTATTTTTTTTTTCCAGAAATGCATTTGTGGTTTTTGTTATGAACTTCAGAATCAACTTGTTTTAAAAAGAAATGCGATTAGTATTTTCTTGTATTCTATGTATAGACTAACTTAGGGTGGATTGGTATTCTGTTATGTGGGTTTTCCTACTTACATGATGGTATTTCTGTTCTCATTTATAAGTAGCTTATGATCTCTGTCTATTAGTTTTCTGTCCCGACACCTGCCTGCATTCTCTTACTGCCTGCCATCATTTTTCAGTTCACTGGCTTTGGTTTTCTACATCTCTAGAAACGACAATAGCAATGAAAACAATGTACCATTGCCTCCCGCTTTCATTGTTTTATGTTCTTTTTCTGATGGAATTACACTGCGGAAGACTTCCAGGAGAACGTTAAATAACAGTGATGATGGTGGGCCAGCTGCGCTTGTCCTTGGCCTTGATGGGGACGCTGCTAGTGTCTCCACTAAATGCAGTGTTGGCTTTGGTATATCTATGTTGAAGAAGGATCCATCTATTTTTATTTCACCTAAGACTTCCATCAAAAGGGATGTTAAATGTTATGTGCCTTCTAGGGTTTCTCCTTGGAGAAACAGATTCAAGGGAGCCCTCAAGGAACCATGGGGACCCGTCTTTCCTCTGCTCCCCGGGACACCTCCTGTGGTGCTGCCCTCCACCACTCTCGGCCGGCATCGCCTCCCTGTTGACAGATGGTGACAGAGCTGGGGCTCCCTGGGCCTCTGGCAGGCAGTGCTGCCCTGGTGATGGAGCAGCGTGGGGGAGGGGCTGCGTGTTTAGACACCCAGCTAATACCCTCTTTACTCAGTCCCTCCACCTTCCCCTGGTCTCTGTTTTTTTCTCTCCCAACTAAGATAATAAAACAGCTTTCTAGAAATGCAGAGGTGAGCTGTCATCCCTGGCTGAGGTCTGCTGCCATGGAGGGCGCACGCAGCACAAGCCTCAGTGTCTTTGGAAGCTAATCCCAGAGGTGACCTCTATCACCTTTTGCCATTTCTATTTATTGAAAGCAAGTTAGTAGGTTCAGCCCACGTTGAGGAGGGCGTGATGCCCGGAACAGGGTTCACTGGGGGCTTAGAGGCCACCCACCACAGGGAGGGGACCAGGAGGACAAAGGGCAGCCAGATTGCCTGGGTTCAGATCCTCAGCCTGCAAGAGTGGGCTGTGAGCGGCCAACCCTTTAGGAAACCAGTTAACATGCAGTTTCCCTTTGCTGACCAGAGCCATTTGGGAAGCCGCACTCAGTTATGTGACCTCCGACAAATCACCCAGCCTCTGTTTTCTCATCTGCAAAGTGGGTATCATCATTGTACCACCTTATAGGGTCATTGTGAAGCTAAAATACTAAGCTAAAATAGGCAATGTGTAGAAACCGAGCTCAGAATATTGTAAACACCCAATCAAACTTGGACGTTGTACTAAGAGAGATTGCCTGTCGCTTCCACAGAGCTTTCCATGTGTCCCCACAGTGACCACTGCCACCCTTTTCGAGACACTGGACCAGTCCTGGGAGATACCGGCCAGACCAAGGGAGGCAAGCCCCGCTTTCCTGAAACTTATATTCTTTAGCAGAGACACAGTAAACACATATACACACAAATAAGCTAATTCCCAATGTGATAAGCTCGAGAGAGAGAAGAGCATGACAGGGCAGGAGGGACAGTTACTTGACAGAACTTCCCACCCAGGGAAGGTTTCTCTAAATTGAAGTCTGAGCTGAGGTCTGAAGGTGCCAGGGAGCTGGGAGAACAACATTCCAGGTGCCTGTCAGTACACAGCTTCTAGTTCGAAGAGAGTGAATCTGAGGAAGAGAAAGAAGGCCCAAATGGCTGATGGCAATAAGGATGGGCAAGTGGATGGACGTGTGATCATGGGGCCTGGGACCCCAAGGTCACAGCAGGGTTGATTACATTCCAAGAACAGTAGGCCCTCTGAAGAGCTTTAAGCAGTTGCGCTTTGTTTTTAATTGGCTGCTTTTCTTTGTTGAAGGGATGGGTGGGTGGATGGATGGATGGATGGATGGCGGACGGACGGACTAATGGCGAAGATGGGCAATTCAGCAGGTGGCATCAACACCAGCATAGCCTCTCACCAGAGTTTAGTTCCAGGTGCCTGCCTCAGGCCTTTAGGAAGTAACTTCAGAGCTTCCCATGATCCCAGTTCTGACACTGTCCTGGAGGGAATGAGTAATACAGGAAGGACAGCCAGGCTGCATAAGGGGGCGTCTCCAGCTCTCTTTAAATTTTTTTTTGGGGGGTGGGGAAGGGCAGAGAGAGAGGGAGATGGAGGATCCCAAGGAGGTTCTGCGCTGACAGCTCAGAGACTGGAGCCTGCCCCGGATTCTGTGTCTCCCTCTCTCTCTGCCCCTGCCCTGCTTATACTCCTTTCTCCCAAAAATAAATTAACATTAAAAAAAAAACAAACCTGATGCTTAACTGACTGAGCCACCCAGGTGTCCCTGTCTACAGCTCTTTTTGTATCAAGGGTGGCGGAGACACCCTAAGGATGGCAGCTGATTTCATGGAAAGAGTCCCAAACAGCTGAGTTCAAGTCCTGGCTGTGCCAGATCCCAGCTGGGTGGTCCTGGGCCACGGAAGCCCCCAGGCTCTGTCTTCCCTGTCTGCCCCAGGGATGTTAGTGACTTAGAAAGCAGGTGCAGATGGTGCACCCACTTCACGGCTTCCTTGTCTCATTCGATCCCCACCAGAACCTCGCCAGATAGATCCCATTATTGGCCTCATTTTGCTGATGAAGAAATGGAACCTGAAAGAGTATGTGGCCAGTAAAGACTTCTTACTCAGGCTTCTCCATGGATTCATAGAGGCCACACCAATGTACTGAGGTGGGCTTTCTGAGGCTCCACTTGGAGAGAACTGTGAGGCACAGAGTTGATGGGGCTGGGGGTCCAGCCCTGTGCTTTCAGCACCTAGCAAGCTGGGGGACAGAACAGACCCAGGGAAGATGGGAACCCACTCTATGCGGGGGAGGGAGCACATGGTGGCTGATGCAGGACACCTGCGGAGGGATTTCCTTGGATAAAAACCAGCGGACCCTGTGAGAGCACCAGCACCTGGGGAAGGCCCGCTGGGGAATCCTGCTCTTGACTCTTCGCCCCGCCCTGAACAGTCCCAGCTTTGGGGCCGGGGTGCTGAGAAGTGCAGAAGTTCCCCAAAGGAGACAAAAAGGGCCTGGCCCAGTGCCCTCGGGCAGAGCGCACAGGCAGCCGTGGCTCCTGAGCCCTGAGCCACCCACCCACCAGTGCACCTGGCCTCCGCCCCTGGCCTGGCTGTGTTTCGTGGTCGCTCCTCCAGCCACAGCCACAGCTCTGCCACATCATGCCCTTCTGGCTGGCCAGGCATCTGAAGAGGAGCAGGCGTCAGCCCTGGGGTAAGTGGGCAGCCAGGGTCAAAAGCAGGTTGCGGGGACAGTAGGCTAGGGATGATTAACCCTTGAAGGGCAAGTGGCCTATGATAACTCCAAGTGGGTCAAGAGAAAGGAGTGGAGACAAGGACGGGAGCCCGAGGGCAGCGGATTCAGCCTGGTGTAGTCTGGCAGGGATGGGCAGGGACTGCAGAAAAGCCAAAAGCCAAGCTGCCTCGAAGGCACTGCTCAGAGCTGCCCGCCTCCCACAGTCCCTGCAAATCTGAGGGTGGCTCTTCTCCCCTCCTAGCAGCCCCAGTCTAGGCTGCCTCAAAGCTGTCCTGTAGTCACCAGCACATCTGGCTACTGAGCCTGTGACTGGTCTGGATGTGCTCTCTGTACAAAATACACACTAGATTTTGAAGACTTGGTATAAAAATACATTACAGTTATCAATTACAGGTTGACATGAATGGTACTATTTTGGGTGTACTGGGATAAATGAAATCTATTATTCAAAATAATGTCACCTGTTTCTTTATACTTTTCAATGTAGCTACCAACACATTTAAAAATAATGAGGGTGTGGCTCTCATTATATTTCCATTGGACCACACCATCCCAGATAGTATTCTCAGCTGTGTTCTTGCGCTTGGCCCCCACCCTTGGGAATCCATCAGTGGGGGCTTCCCTGGGGCTCCCCACCCCCCTGGGCTGCCAGCAGAATGACATTGGGTCCTGTAACAAGGCCTATATTGCAGTTACTAATACCTTTAAATAGTGATTTTTATTTTTTGAACAATTTTCCATAACAGCTGGCCTAATACAGATAGTATTTGATTAATCACATCAGAATGACCACGAATGTCCTAGAATGAGTCCCGTGGGCTACAGTGGTTTACAGAATGCTTTCATAAATATCATTTACTCTTTTTCCTTTCTATTATAAAAATTTCTGTACAGAAAAGTTGAGAGATGGGGGTTCCTCTTGATCCTGTGCCTGAAGACACTACATTTTGGGGTCCCCACTTTTTCCCCAAAGCCCCTTGCTTGGGTGGAAAGAAAGGCTCCAGCACAAAAGGAAGTTCTTAAATTCAGGGGCTCAGAGGGGAAGAAAGCCCAGGTGGGAACAAGAAAAGCTGGGTTGGGGTCCTGGCTGGGTCACCTAAGACGGGTGCCTCGAGCGGAGTGGGGACAGGGTTAGGAACGAGTCTGCCTACGGTCCTTATTTCAGTGATCTTTACAGCTTGGATGTGTTTCCAAACCTCTCTGGGCCTCAGTATCCTTCCCTGTCCTATGGGGATAATGATACCACTTCCTTCGTGAGTGTTCAAACTTGTGATGCTCATCCGTTTGTTACCACCATGCCTACGTCAGAGCCAGTGCTTTGTGTGTGCCCGCCACCTTGGTTCTGCTGCCGCCACAATTAACCCTCCATTCCCCCCAGATTCCCTGCATGCCCTCCCGTGCCAGGCACTGCTTGGTGTGCTGGAGCTGCTTGTAAGAGAGATGAGTGGGGTGGGCCAAAGAGAAACAGTGTAAATAAGTGTATCACATAAACGATAAGGGTGCTGGAGTGTGATGAGTGCTATGGAAAGAGTAAGGACAGGAAGGGGCATGGGTTGCAGTGGATGGTGACGTTGAAATAGAGTTGTCAGAAAAGATTCCCCAAGAAGGCCGCATTTGAGGGAAGACCTCAGGGAGGTGAGGGAGTGTCTGGGAGAACAGCTGAGGCAACAGCAAGGGCAGGAGCAAAGACCTTCAGTCAAGGATGTGCCTGGTGGTTCGAGGAATGGCCTAGAGCAAAGGGGAGAGTGGCCATGAAATCAGGAGTAGCGGGAGGGCTGGCGCAGGATGGCGCATGGGGGGTGAGCAGCCTGGAAGATCATTGCAAGGACTCTGCTGAGAGGGGCACTCTTTGCTTTGAGCAGAGGTGCGTGAGCTGATTAGGTCTTACTAAACGATCGTGGCTGCCATATTGAGAACAGACTGTAGGGGCAAGGGAGGGCCTAGAGAGCTCCCAGGAATCCAGAAGACAGAGGATGGTGGCTGGGACCCAGTGAAAGAGGGAGAGGGGGTCAGATTTTGAAGATCTTTTGAAGGAGGAGGCAGTGGAACATACTGGTAGGAATGGGTGTGAAATGAGAGAGAGAGCAGACCTGAAGATCCATCTGGTTGCCACTTGAGTAGCTGGAAGAGGGAGTCACCCTCATCGGGGAAGGGGAGGGTGTGGCGGATCCAGAGGTGGATTTCATACCTGGTTAAGTGGGTACTGCCTGGAGACGTCCTGGTGGAGCAGGCAGAGGATAGTGGGGTCTGGAGGGCAGGGGACAGTGAACTTGGAAGTCATCAGCATAGGGTTGGCACAGCCGTCACATAGAGTCTTGAGACTGGATGAGACCACCAGAGGAGACTGTGGGTCAATGTGGGGACAAGGGGTCGGGGGGTTGGGGGAAGGCCAGGTGACCCCAGCTTTCTGCCTTGATTACCTGGTACTGAGATGGGAACACAAGAGGAGGCTGGTGTGATAGATGAGGTCCTGGTGATTTTCAGAGATGTCATGCTGTGCCTGTGGGACACCTCACAACTGTAGGCTTGTAAAGGACATTTAGACACATAGGAAGTATATACATCCAGTTGTTATATATCTGATTCTTAACTGGGAGCGGTTTTGCCCCCAAGGGACATTTGGCAATATATGGAGACTTTTTGGTGGCCGGCCTGGGAGATGGGGACCGGCCGCTACAGGCATCTGGTGGGTGGAGGCCTGGGATGCTGCAAAACATCCCACTGTGCACAGGATGGCTGGCCACCACCCCCAGGAGGAATGATCTGGCACCAAATATCAGTAGTGCTGAGGGTGGAAAATTCTGCTCTCTGTTGTCTTCATTGAATGTGTACTAAAAGTGAACATTTAGGGGCGCCTGGGTGGCTCAGTCGATTAAACGTCAACCTCAGCTCTGGTCATGATCTCACAGTTTGTGAGTTCAAGCCTCGCATTGGGCTCTCTGCTGTCTGGGCAGAACCCACTTTGGATCCTCTGTCCCCCTTTCTCTGCCCCTCCCCTGCTCATGAAATAATGAACTCTCTCCAAAATAATGAACATTTTTTATTTTAAAAAGTGAACATTTAAAGAGCACCTGTTGGGTGCCAGGTGCTAAGCTAGGGGAATATCTCAATCTCATTCTCCCAAAAGGGTAGCTTCCTTCATTTTCTTCACCCTACAGGTGTGGGACTCTGACACTTGGCAAAGTTAAGTCATGGTGCTCCCTCTGGTGGAGCTGAGGGTTGACCCCAGGTTGTGCTCTAAGCACTGTTCTAGAAGGCCTCAAAAGCCTGTGACGTGTGTCAGGATGGAATGGAAACACAGTGGTCACACAGTGTGGTTTAAAAAAAGGAAAGGGGAAAAGCCAAAAAACAGTAACAAGAGACCCTCAGCCTTCATGATGTGTTTCTCCCTGAAATAATTGGCTGTTATGACTTTTTTTTTTAAACTAAAGCTAATAGACTCTTTTCCTAAGTAGCAGAGAAAAAAGTAGGCGTAAACAACTGAATGCTGTAGAAAGTCCCAGAGTTTGCTTTAATGACTTGTTTTACCTTTCTTACACTCCTCTTTGCTGCCAGAGGGGAGGTTTTATATTATAAATAGAGAATGCACGTATAGTTGAACAAAACTTGGTTTGAATCCTGGCCCCTGTACTTGTTTGTGAGCTAAATGTTTAGCTTCTCAGAGCATCAGTTTATTCATCTGTAAAATGGAGTCAGTAACACTCCTTTCTACTGTGTTTATGAGGACTAACTGTGGCCATGTGTGTTAAGCATCTTGCACAGTGTTTTACATGTAGTAGGTCCTTAAAAGTGGTAGCAGGACTTTAGTTTCCAGATACGATGGAGCAACAGGGAGCAATTTGCTCTCTCACCTAAAACAGCTGCCTCCCCACAGAAAAAAGGACAGGTAATCAGAATAATTTTTAAGATACTAAACATTAGGCAGTGAAGGACTGTGATCCCCCAAAGATGGAAAACAAATGAGATAAGATCCACACATGCCCCAGCTAGAGAAAGTTCCAGGCCATGCTGCAGAAAGGGGAACTCCAAGTGGAATTCCTTGTATTCAGGCATTAAGGAGACAGAGCTTAGAGATGGAGAGACTAAAGCATCTAGAGTCTGCAGGATGGGAAAACCAGAAGAAAAGAGCTGCTCAGAGAGAAAACTCCTTGAGAACTCATCACCATGTGCATGTGAGGAAATGAGCTGAATGCAAGGAGCGAAACCCTAGAGAGGATTCCAGGCAACCGCGTCCCCTCTAACACAGGGCAGGGAATGGTGCATTTTCTGTCTGCCGTCTTGGAAAACCTCATGACTCATGGGGCATTGCATAGGAAACAGAAGGGTTTCCCTTAGCCATGGGAAAGGACTGGCTCCATCCTGAGTGTTCTAGACCCACCTAAGAAACCTTAGAAGAAAATTTATGAGGATCAAACTCTTTCCAAGTAACCTAATTTCATTCCAGAAAAGGATTCAAGAATTTTTAGAGGAATACAGAAATGTTCAGCACCCAACGATTTAGGAATCACAATGTCTGGCCCCGAAAAAATAAAAAATATCAGGCATGCAAAGAATCAAGAAAACAGGACCCACAATGAGGAGAAAATGACACCAACCTAGAAATGACACTATTAGAATTTGGAGACATTAAAACAGTTTTCATACCTGTATTCCAATAGGTTCAAAAACCTTAAGACCTGGAAGATATTTTTTTAAAAGACCCAAGTCAAACTTCTAGAGGTCAAACCTAGAATGCACAAGATAAAAAATATACCAGATATGGACCACTGGAGTGGTTCTGTTGGTTAAGTGTTCGACTCTTGATTTCAGCTCAGGTCTTGATCTCAAGGTTGTGAGTTCAAGCCCTGTGTTGAAGCCTCCTTAAAAAGAATCAAGTTCAATCCATACCTGCACCAAATACAAAAATTAACTCCCAGACCTAAATGTAAATTCTAAAACCATGAAACTTCAAGGAGAAAATTTTTATGACCTTGAGTTTGGCAAAGATTTCCTAGAGAAGCACACTCAGTAAAAGAAAAACATTGATAAATCGGGCTCCACTAAAATTAAAAAATTCCCTTCCAAATATACTCTTAAGAGAATGAAAAGAAAAGGCACAGACAGGGAGAAATACTTGCAGAGCATACATCTGATAAAAGACTTGTATCCAGAATATGCAAAGAACTCTCAATTCAATAAGGAAAAAATGAACAATCCATTTCAGAAATGAAGAAATGATTTCAACAGATATTTCACTGGAGGAGGTCTATGGATGGCAGTTAGGTATATAAAAAGATGTCCAAATCATTAGTCATTTGGGAACTGCATTTAAACACCATACTATACCTCTACACACCCATCAGAATGGCTAAGAGTAAAAAGACTGACCGTCTGTACCAAGTGCTGCGGTGAAGTTAGAGCCCCAGAACTCTCTGTACACCTGCTGGCGGGAACGTAATGGTTCAATCACTTGGGAAATCACATGTGGCCATTTTTTTTTTAAAGTTGGTCATAGGTGTATAAAACCATGCATGAGTAGGGGCACATGGGTGGCTCCACTGGTTAAGCATCTAACTTCAGCTCAGGTCATGATCTCGCAGTTCTTGGGTTCAAATTGGACTCCATACTGACAGCTCAGAGCCTGGAGCCTGCTTTAGATTCTATGTCTGTCTGTCTGTCTCTCTCAAATTGAATAAACATTAAAAAAATGTTTAAATATGCATGAATAAACCTACGTGAAGATATGTGGAAAGGTAAGCACACAGGACGGGGGACTCCAGGCGGGCCACAGATGGATGTGAGTGTACCTGCCAATCTCTGGGTGGGACAGACCCAAGTTTGGTGTGAAACTTGAATGAAGCTTCTGTGACATGAGTGGGTCTCTTAAGGAAAAAGAGTTTAAAACAAGAAGTCAGTGGGTGCCTGGGTGGCTCGGTTAAGTGTCAGATGCTTGGTTTCAGCTCAGGTCATGATCTCAGAGTTTGTGGGTCTGAGCCCCATGTCAGGCTCTGCGCTGACAGTGTGTAGCCTGCTTGAGACTCTGACACTCTCTCTCTTCCTCCCTTCCTCTCTCCCTCCCTCCATCCCTCCCTCCCTCTCTCAAAAATAAATTTTAAAAAAGAAGTCAAGATTAGATATAAAAGAGCATTTAGGACAAGCAAGTAACTATAACAAATTCTTGGAGTTCTAGATCTTTTTCTGAGCCATCTTGAGACACTGGATCAGAGAGGCTTATGTAGCAAAGCTTCCTGGTGGCATGTGGCTTCCGCTCCCTGCTCTCCCTGCCTCTGTGGCAGTACCCACATCCCACAAATGACCGTGGCAGCCACGAGCCATACATGCAGCCTTCACTTCTGGCAGGTGCACACACACTTCTCTGGCTTCGGGCTCTGCCGTCCCTGACCCGTGACCCCTTCCCCTCCACCGCCCTGCTCCCCAGCGCTGCCCAGGGCCCCGAGGAGCGGGGCTTGTGTGTGTGGTGAGGGCTCTAGAAGGTGTCCTGGGGTCCCGGCAGGCTTGTCTCCTTGCTCACCACCCTCCTGAGCTGTGGGCCGCGTAGGCCTGTCAAGACTGCTGGTCCTGCTTGGGTGTCCCCTCGGTGAGGACACACCCCACCCTGTGCTCCAGCTCTCAGAGCGCTCTCCCCTGTTTTCTGGCCCTTGGTGGCCTTGTTGGGACCACTGTCAGACTGATCCCACCAGGCTGCCTTGTCTGTGAGGGATGACAAGAACATGGGGTTGGTCAGAGCCCAGAGCAGGGGACTTTGAATCCCAGTCTCTACCACGTAGTAGCTGTGTGAGTTCCAGTGAGTTCCTTCGTCACTCTGTTTGTACCTCAGTTTCCTTGCCTGAGGAAACTGCAGAAAGTAATAGTACCTCCCGTCACAGAGTCTTCGTGAAGATTAAAGAATCCTAGGAGGGATGGTTTTGTCCACTTAAGCATCTGCAGCTCCTAGAAGAGTCCCGGGCAGGTACCGAGCACTCAGGAAACACTCGCTCCTGTCTCCATCCTAGGGCTGCAGGCTCTAGAGGGGTGTCCAAGATCTCCTGGTTCTCCCTAACTGCCTCCCCACCCCCTCGAGAACCCAGGATGCTGGGACTCCCACCTGGGACAGTCCTGCTTAGGGTCGGTGACTTCTGGAACCAGAGGCTAGTACCTGGGTGAGTTACATATTGCAGGATGTTGGGAATGAACAAAGACAAGATCATTCTCGAAAATCCTTTAGATGAAGTTGAGTATAAATGGTTTTTGTGTACACCCTACAGACAAGTACATTTATACATGAAAACGTGAGATCCGCTGGAGCTACATCAGGGAAGAAGTCATTTAATGAGCATCTGAACTTTCCCGTCCTTCTGCGTTTAGATCCCATGCCTAGCTGCGAGTGGGGATGGGTGGGGAATTCTAGAGTATTTTGCTCCATCCTGGTTTAATAGCTGGCCTCTGTAATGTTCTGTGTATGGGGAATCAGGTCTCCTTTTCAGGCTGGGGAAGGAGGGCTGTAACATCAGAGTGGATGTTAAAAGCATAGCGAGGTAGCACTTTGTACTGACTAGGGGTAAAACTGATTTAAAACAGAACACATAGCGAGGCTACTCTGAGTTCGGAGCTTCTCCCAGTTGGCCTCCAATGCGAATGCTATTTTCCTAATAGCACCAGGGGATGCTTCTAATGATTTCTGTTTTGATGCGGAAATGGAGCTAGGTGGAAAGCTGGAAGGGCCCCAGAGACAGCCATGTGAGGTGGGAACAGAGTGGCCGCGGGTGGGAGGGGGCTGCCAGAACGGAACCAGGGGTTTGGCCATCGCCGACAGGTTTGGGAGAGGAGGCCTTCTCACGGAGCAGGCTAGCTGGCGTGGGGGTGGACCGTGCTGGGGGCGTGTGCCCCGCTGTCCGCACGGGGTCCTTGCAGTAAGCCTGTGTCTCCCTGTCTTGCAGGTGGTGCCGGGGAGCGGGAGAAGGTGCCGGCCAACCCCGAGGCGCTCCTGCTCATGGCCAGCTCCCAGCGGGACATGGAGGACTGGGTGCAGGCCATCCGCCGGGTCATCTGGGCCCCACTTGGCGGAGGTACTGCCCGTAGATCGCATGCTCACCCTCTAGAACCCTTGCCTTCAGGTAATCATGCCCCCTCCGCCCCGCGCTGAGCCTGCAAGACCTCCCTCACTCAGGACCCACTGGCTGTGTCCCTAGCCGCTTTCCGCAGGGGAGCCGAGCTGCCCCCTGCCGGCTAGAATCCTGTGGTGTGTGCATACTGCCTCCCTGCGTCCAGACCCCTGCCAGACAGCAGGTGCTTTTGAAGTGGTCCGCTGGAGCCAGTGTCCTTCCCTCTGCCGCGCCTCACTACAGCCACGCGGGGCCCCTGCGCCACCCACACAGCCGGCTCCTTGTCCCTGAGCCGACAGCAGTGGTTGCCATATACTCACCTTTATTAAAAACACTTATCGGATGCCTGAAACATACCTGGACACTCAGAAATTCCGTGATAAACAAAATACAGGATCCCTCAACCCTCCCCTCCCATCCATTGTCTAGTGGGAGACGGACAATAGGCAAGTCAAGGTGTCACGTGGTTTTTAGTAGAGAGAAATGTAACAAAGTAAAGCTAAGCAGGATGATAGAGGGGACGGTGTGTTAGATGCTATAGCCCAGTCAGCTCAACAAGTGGCCAGGAAAGCCAGGGAAATGCTGAGTGAAGAGCATTCGGGTGGAGGGGCAAGCAAGTGCAGAGGCCCCGAGGTGGGAGTGAGAGATGTGGACACAGGATCTCAGGAAGACCAGCAGGTCTGAGGGAGGGAGGACAGGAGAGTGGAGGACATGAGGCAGGAGAGGTCACCGAGGCCTTGGGGACGTGGTGGGGATCTCAGCTTTTGTTCTCAATTGATAGGGCACCGAGGAGGGCTCTGAGCTGGAGACAGACACAACCGGGCCCAGATTTATAAAGGGCTCTCTGGCCGGCATGTGAGGGGTGGAGCAGAGAGAGACAGGAGTGGACACGGCTGGCTGAGACAGCCATCAGACGAGGGTGACGGGGACACAGGCAAGCGTGGGAGTGGAAGAGACGGTGAAGAGGGATCAGATGCAGCTGTTCTGAAGGCAGAGCTGCCAGGGTTTGCAGACGGACATGGGGTGCAAGAGAAAGGCATGGCGGCCCTCTGCAGTCATCAGGAAAAGATCACCATGCTGGTTGGGTTGCAGCCACCAGCTCCCTGCTGAATGTGGAGACCAGGAGCCACAGACGTCCCCTGTCCCCCGCATAGTGTCCGAGTGGTGCACAGCTGGGCAGGGGCGGAAGCTCACCTTTGGGGCCTTGGAGCCCATCTCCTGACCCAGTGTGCTCCATCGACCGAGCCCCTCCCTTCCCCTCACCCCACCAGCTCTCCTCTGCCATCCCCGCTGTGGCCTGCCTGGCCACCTTCCCTACACCGATCCTCATGTAGGA
This sequence comes from Proteles cristata cristata, assembly GCA_017311185.1. Taxonomy (NCBI): domain Eukaryota; kingdom Metazoa; phylum Chordata; class Mammalia; order Carnivora; family Hyaenidae; genus Proteles; species Proteles cristata. The sequence continues at coordinate 756,150 of JAESUZ010001669.1, read as the reverse complement.
AGGTCATTATCACTTTGAAAGTCAGTTTTTTTTCTGTGCTTCATAAATGCCCTCACACCGTTAGCCGCGGCCTCCTGCCTCCTGATGGTTGTGGCAACTTTGACCCAACACCTAGGCGCACCCATGGATTTCTGCAGCCTTCACGGACCTCCCTGGGTGCCAGGTGGTTGGGATTGAACCTGTGGAACAAAATCACGCCCAGAAGCAGACTCTGATGCAGCTGGACCTTCATTTATGACAGGTGGCACCTTTGAACACCAGGGAAAGGAGAACATCATCGTGACCTTGGGGTAGAGAAAGATTCCTTTTGCAGGAGTTATAAAAATCACTAGTCTTTTAGGAAAAGATGGATAAAGTATACTCTATGCAAGGAAGAGCATCTGTTCGTTAAAAGGGAGATTAAGAAAATGAAAAGACAAGCGTCTACGGTGGGAGAAGGTGTTTGTACCACATCCAGCCATCAAATGACTTCCTCCTCAAACCCCTACAAACCCATAAGGCAATGGCAGACAAGCCAGTAGACACTCTGGCAAGAGACTCGAACGGGCACTTCACCCAAAACCAGATCCTCGCGACCAGTGAACATAGGCGGCGGTGTTCTACCTCGTTAGGCATCAGGCAAGTACACGTTAAACCACACTACGCCACTTGCAGTCACCCACCAGAAGGACTAAATGGAGAAGGCAGGTGGATCCAGGTGGGGATGAGGACAGAGCTACACGCTCTTGTGTGTATTGCTAGGATCTGCAAGGGTTGCTATGCACCCCGAGGGCTCAGCAGTGCCACCGCGAGGCACGGCCCAGATGGGAATATGTGCGCAGGTACGTCGGGGACTTGGACACGTCATGCGTTCACGGCAGCCTTACCCATGATGGCCTGACCCTAACCCGCTGTTCAGGAGCAATCCAGCGGGTCCATAAATATGATGTGTTCTTGCAGCAGAAAACTCTACAGCAATGGGAAAGAATTACCTACAGCTCCACCTAGCAACATGCACGAATCCTAAAAACCTACCATGGGGCTAGGGAGGCTCAATAATGTGCTAAAGGTACAATTCCATTTATATGAAGTTGAAAAATAGGGCAGAAAGAAACTGTATAATTTGTGGATGGGTAATGAGGCAGCAGAAATAAAGGCAGGCAAAGAAATGAACGCCATAAACGTCCAGATAATCCTGGTTACACATGTATTCATTTTATAGTAATGTGTTCATCTGTATGTATATGCTTTAAGTACACTTCTGGATGTACAGTTACTTCACTATATTAAAAAACAACCAAACAAACAGAAAAAAAAAAAAAACCCAGAGAAACTAAAGGCCAAAGAATCTAAGTACTTTGGCCAAGACAACCCAAGCAGTTAGGGAGCAAAGCTGAGAAACAAGGGTGGATGTTCTATCCCCAGAGGATATGCTTTGACTCAGACCATGCAGGGTGCTCCATACCTGGTCTGCTTTATTCATGGTGCCAGCTTCTGGCCACAACTGTGTGTGTGTGTGTCTGTCATTCCCTCCCTCCCTCTCTCTCCCTCTCCCCCGCCCCCTGCCTCTTTCTCTCCCCCCCTTTCCCTCCCTCCCTCCTTCTCTGTGCTTGATCAGAACTGGGATCTTTGCAGAAGCCACCACAGAACCCAGATCTGTTCCTCAGCGCATCCCCCTCCCCCCACCCCCAGCGTTTATCAAATTTCTCAGGCTGAGTGCTAAAGAACTTGTAAGATTTCAAACAGGAACCATCATCAAAGGCGCTTATCTCCTTTCTACCAGAAGCATAGAGGAAACGCAGCAATCCCGGGGGTTAGCGACGCCAGACATGTCTGGGCAGGCCATGGGCACTTGCAGGTGGGCTCAGTCAGCCTCTGTAGCTTTCCTAGCAAAGCTGTTATTAGCCTGGGTTCCCCTGGAAAGGAGGCTTAGAGGATCAGTCCTCCTTTCACTGTTAATAACGGAGTCAGTGAGCCCTTGCAAGCATGTTTGTTCTGGCAGAGAGCAGGCCACCTCTGACAGACAGGACTGGGCAGTGTGCCTGCTGCAGTCGGGGCCAGCCCGGCCGTCCCTGCAGAGAAAACTGGGGGCAGCAGACCCACAGGGTCAGCAGAGCCCATTATTGGGTTGCCCAGAGGTGGCCCTGACGGCAGTACCTCTTATCTGGGCATTCATTCATTCACTCAGCCAATCATTCATTCACTTGAGAATGTGTGCCAGGGCCAGGGATACAGCAGTGAGCAGGAAAGACAAGGTCCCTACCCTCATGAAATGCACATTCTAGAAGAGAGAACAGGTAACAAATAAGCCCGTCGCAGGTTAGACGACGATGAGCTCAGTGGAGAAAGGTGGTGGGGGGAGGGGAGGCAAGTAAGGGCAATGGAGGTCAGTGTTTCATGACATTTGAGGAAAGGAGGTGAAGGGGGTAAGTTACATGTATATCTGGGCAGAGAGTTTTGGAGGCAGAGGCAGCAGTGTCTATGCTGGAAGAGCAGCAAAGAAGCCAGTGTGCCTGGAGCAGAGTCTGCGAAGAGGGAGAGAGCAGGAAGCGGGGTTAGAGAGGTAATGGAGTGTGAGTCAGCAGGGCCTTGTCATGGTGATGACTCGCTTTGCCTGAGTGATGTGCCGTTGGTGGGTTTTGAACAGAGAATGGCAGAGCCTAACAGGGTTCTAACGGGATCCCTCTGACCTTGTGTTGAGAATAGATCCTACAAGGCAAGGCCAGAAACAGGGAGATGAGCTAGGAGCTCATTATACAATAATGCGAGTGAGAGATGATGGCAGGTTGGCCCATGGTGGTATTGGTGACGAGAAGTAATTGAGTTCTTGATATATTTTAAGGTAAAGCCAATATAAGTATTTCTCTGCTGGAAAGGAAGAAAGAAGAGAGTGAGAGAAGTCAAAAGTAACTCCAGGATGTTTTGAGCTAAGAACTGGAAGGATGGATTAGCCATTAACAGATGAGAAAAGACCAAAGGAAGTACAGTGTTTGGAATGAAGAGTGAGAGAGTTCCCATTGGGGCTTAGTCTGAGATACCTGTTAGAGGCTCAAGTTTATGTTTATTATTATTATCATTAGTGTTTATTATTTTTGGGAGATAGAGAATGAGCAGGGTAGGGGCAGAGAGAGAGGGAGCTGTCAGCACAGAGCCCAATGCAGGGCTCTAACTCATAAACTGCGAGATCATGACCGGAGCTAAAGTCAGACGTTTAACTGACTGAGCCACCCAGGCACCCCTAGAGGCTCAAGTTTAAATGTCCAACAGGCGGTTTAACATTTAAGCCTAGAGAATTGGAGAGAGGACTGGGTTGGAGGGAGAATTTGGGGGCTGCTGACATATAGATGGGGTTTGAAGCCATGAGGCCGGGGTGAGACACGATAGAGCAAGTGTAGAGACAGCAGAGGATCAGGGGTGAACACTGAGCTGCTCCCAGGTGAGAAGTCAAGTCAAGGGCAGGCAGAGGAGGAGCCGGCAGAGGGGGCTCAGAAGGAGAGCTGGTGAGGGAGCGGACCCAAGAGTGAGTCGGGGATCTCGAGGCAACTGAAGAGAATGTCTAGGAGGAAGGAGCAGTGACAACATGCACTGTTGACACATCAGCCAGAAGAGAGCAGACATTGAGCTTAGTTCATTGCTGACTTGAGCACATGTGGTTCTGGGGGAGTGCTGTGGAGAAAGCTCGATGATAGTAGGTGTGAGAAAGGGTAAGAGAACGGGAATTGGAGTGTGAGAATAACCGACCATTTCAAGACATTTGCTATAAAGGAAAAGAGAAATGGGACAGTAGCTGGAGGGGAGGTCAGGTAAAGAGAGGATTGGTTTTTTTTGTTTTGTTTGTTTTAAGTTGGGAGACAAAACGGCAATGCAAAAGATAGATGCTACTGGAGAGGGAGAGAAGAATGGCTGGAGCACTGATCTCTCCAGTGGATACAGATGCAAAATCCTCAACAAAATACTTACAAATTGAGTCCAGCAATACGAGATGAGATTTATGACCAAATGAGATTTATCCCAGGAATGCAAGGGTAGCTTAATACCTGAAAATCAACAGTTGTAATACAATAGAATAAAAGGCAAAAACCACATGATTGAGATGCCTAGGTGGCTCAGTCAGTTAAGCATCTGACTCAGCTCAGTTCTTGATCTCAGGGTTGTGAATTCAAGCCCCTATACCGCTCCCCTCCACCCTGTTGGACACTTCGATGGGTGCATGAAGCCTACTTAAAACAAAACAAAAAAAACCACATGATCATCTCAGTAGACTCAGAAAAAGCATTTAATAGAGCCTGACACCCTTTTCTGATGAAAATAAATGGCCTACAGACAGGGGTAGAAAGAAACTTATTGAACTTGATAAAGAGTGTGTATCTACAAAAAACCCAAAGGTAACATCATACTTATGGAGGAAGACTGGAATCTTTCCCTCTGAAATCAGGAACAAGACACAGATTCTCACTTCCCTCACTTCTATTCAGCACTGTACTTACTGGAGGTTCTAGCCAGAGCAATTAGGCAAGAAAATGACATACATTCAGATTGAGAAGGAAGAAAGAAGTAAAAGTATCTCTTATTTGCAGATAATAGGATCTCATATACAGAAAATCTTAAGAAATCCACTAGAAAACAATTAGAAGTCATAAAAAATTCAGCAAGACTGCAGGATATAAGGTCAGTATATGCTGATCAGCTGTATTTCTGTTCAGTAGCAATGAATAAACTACAATGAAATTAAGAAAACTTCGTTTACAATAGCATCCCAAAGAAGAGAATACTTAGGAATAAATGTAACAAAAGAAGCATAAAACTTAATACTTGAAAGTAATAAAATGTTATCAAAGAAACTAAAAAAGACCTAAATAAATGGAAAGACATCTCATGTTCATGGATCAGAAGACTTGGTATTGTGAAGAGGCTAATGCTTTCCTGTGGATCTCTGGACTTCTGTGCTCTACTCTGGGAACATGGGCCCTGGAGGCCCCATCAGGGCAGCACCCAGCTCACCAAGAGAGGGAAGAAGAGGGGACCAGTGAGTACCCAGGGTTACCTGGAATCTGTCCAGCACTTGTACGGATGAACCCTTGCCTGGTTATCTGGAGAGAGCCTGCAAGCCCTCAAAGGTGGGTCTGATATGCATAGGAAGGTGCTTGGCAAAGTCAGTTGCGCTGATGGGTGAGAGGAGGCAGCATGAGTACCGATATCAGCCTCAGGCTGTGTGGTCTGAGTGTGATCTGGCTCTGCCCTTTGCTGGCTGTGTGATCCTGGGTATGCCAGTTACCCTCTCTGTGTCTTTGTCTGCAAAATATAGTAAGAATGCCTTCTTTGCAGGATTGTTATGAGAATTAAGAGAAGATAGATGCAAAGTCCTCAGCACTCAGTATGAGCTCAAATGTTAGCATCAGAGGCACCCTGAGGAAGGCCAGTGAAAATGACTGCCGGCCCCACCCACAGGGATTCTAGATCAGTTGGGCAGTGCACTAGAATTTGTATTTCTGACAAATTCCCAGGTGCTGCTGGTCAGGGGCCCGTATTTTGTGAACCTCTGTGTTTTGGAAGGGTGGTGAGTGCTGTGGAAAGGAAAACAGAGCAGTTTTAAATACAATGATGACTAGGCAAAGCCAGGACACCTATACAGGGACTAATCCAGGTGGGAGACGCGGGCGGTTTCATGGTGGTGGGTGGCAGTGAAAGTAATCAGGTTCTGAGTCTGTTTGGAAAGCAGGACCGACAAGCACTGGATGGGGTTGTGTGAGAGTGGGGGCAGTGCTGGTGACTCATGGGGTCTGGCTGAGAGGCCTTGGGGACAGAGCTGTCATTAACCAAGACCACAGATCAAGTTCGGGAGGTCGCGGCCTGACCGCAGTTCCATTTGGACCCTTCTGAGTGGGAGCTGACTATTCATCATTCAGCTAGGGCAGGTGCTTCGGCGGCAGTTGGGTGCAGGAGTCGGGGATTAGCGCGCAGTACCTAGTGGCATGGTAACTGCGACACTCACTGCCTAGCACAGCCCAGCAGCTCTCTGTCCCACCCTTACAGGCAGCAGCACAGAGCGACAGCCCTGGGGCAAGGAGCTCAGCTTGGGAAGGGCGTCCCTGCCCACAGTGACTGCCCCGCGCTGGGGAGGGGCGTGAGGAGGGAGCATCAGGCCTGCAGTGGCCACTAGGGCCTTATTGTCCCAGCCCAGTGTGTGTGGCTCTCACAGGCTGCTGGAGACTTTCCTCTGACTCCCTAGAGCCAATTCTCCGGCTCCTTAGGTTCCTCAGAAACCATGTGGTAGAAGGAATGAGAAGAGACAAATGCAGCTTCCAGAAGCCACAGGGCAGGACACATGGAGAAAATCCCAGGCTTGGGACCAAGTGGAGGGACACAAAGCAACCTTTTCAGGCCAGCTGGCAGCGGTCACTGTTTGCTAGAATGACCTCTCCAAATGGAAGCCCCTCGAGGCACAATCCGGTTCAGAATGGGAGGTCACAGGCCCCAGCCCAGGCTAGCAGTGGTGGAGCCTGAGATCCTAGTGGACCACTTCTCCCCAGTGCTGCTTGCCCTGCTCTTCTAGGAGACTGAAGAAGAGAGTCTTATTTCCGGTTTCCCTGAATGCTGGCCCACCAGGCCCAGAGGGCCTAGCTGGGCCTTTCTTAGCGGCTCTTCCAAAAGGGGAGAAAAGGACTGTGGCTAATCTGCGCTGGGCTTCAGGTCACTAAGCCAGCAGATGGGATGCTTGAGCCTGACTCTGGCACCCTCGGCCTATTCTTGTGGGCTCTCAGGGTCCGCAAGCCAGGTGGTGGACATGCCTCCGCAGGCCTTGGACCCTTTCCAGGCCCCAGGCTCCTAGAGAGCAGAGCCGGCCTTCTCTGGGCTTGGGGGTTGGTTCACAGCACCTTCGGGCCTCCTTCCCCTGTAGTGCTTCTGCAGTCCGTGAGCTAACTTATATCCAAAGGCAGGGCAAATAGTTCCAGCCACAGACCCCTCCGACAGGACGGCAGGGAGCCCGGGAGAACAGAGACAGAGGAGCAGCGGACTTATCTGGGGAGAGGCTGGCAAGCCAGCAGGGGTGGCTTACTGGGGGCTCGGCACCATTGCTTCCTGAGGCATTCAGGACGCTGACTGTTCAGCTGCCTCTTACCCACCTTGCCCGAAGTCCTCCTTCCCTCCCAGCATCTCTGGTGGGAAATGCCCCAGCAACGTGGCCTGCCTGGCTTCTGTCTGGGCTACGGAGAGCCCAGATCACAGGGCCAGAAGAGAGTTTGTCATGGTTACTGTTAAGACGAGGCCAGTGGAGAGTTAGTGCCAGTGACACTGAGCGATGCCCCAGGAACCCCGGCCACAGGGGAGGGGTTGGGCAGAGGCAGCCCCTTGCCAGGGCAGCTAACATTTATTCAGCACGTCCCTAGGTCAGGCTCTGCAACAGCCCTAGGAGACTGGTCCTTAACCCTGCCCTTAGAGGTGAGGACACTGAGCAATGGGGAGACTCTGGTGCTTTGTCCCGGTCACAGAGAAGTCGTCAGGAAGCTGGGTTCTCTTTGTTTGTTTGTTTGTTTGTTTATTTTGAGGTCTTAATTTTTGTGAGAGAGAGAGTGTGAGCAGGGGAAGGCCAGAGAAGGGAGAGGGAGACACAGAATCTGAAGGAGGCTCCAGACTCTGAGCTGTCAGCACAGAGCCTGACACGGGGCTGGAATTCTTGACCTGTGAGATGATGACCTGAGCCAAAGTCGAATGCTTAACCGACTGAGCCACCCAGGTGCCCCAGGAAACTGGGTTCTAACCCAGGTCTGCCAGAGCTCAGAGCCCCCTGCTGGATGCCTGCTGTGGGGAGTAGGATGCCAGGGGGCCTGTGGGTGATCCTACGGCCGTTCCCTGGCTTGCAGTGGCTTCCAGGTGGCGTTGGTCATCCTCCACCTCAGTCTGAGGAGAGACGGAGGGGTCTCCTGCGTGCTAAGTGCTACTCTTGCCTGGGGTTAGTTGTAGCACAATTACATTATAGAGGGAGGCAGAGAGGCCTAGAAACGTTTAGCAATTTGCCTGAGAGCACACAGCAGAGCTAGGGCAGGGGCAGCTACCCCCAGGGTGAGACCACCACCGATTCTCTCTCTCTCTCTCTCTCCCCTCCTTCCTTCCTTCCCTCCCTCCCTCCCTCTCTCTCTCTCACTGGGAAAGCATCAGAGCACCACAGCCTCTGCATCTGAGTTGTCTTGATGGGAGGGATGGAGATCCCTGAGACTGAGCAAAGAATCCCTGAGGCCTTGGACCCAAGGCCTGTAGGACACACAGCTCAGAAATGAGGGCCACCCCCACTGAAGAGGTCATCTGTCACCAGGTACTTGAGAGGACAGACAGACAGATCCTCAGCTTCTCAGCCTCCTAGCCTTGCCCCAAGAGGACAGTTTTTTTTTAATGTTTATTTTTCAGAAAGAGAGAGGGGAGGGAAGGGGCAGAGGGAGAGGGGGACGGAGGACCTGAAAAAGGCTCTGCGCTGAAAGCTTTGCGGCTGATCCCAGTGAGCCGAATGCGGGGCTCAAACTTACGAACTGCGAGATCATGACCTGACCCGAAGTTGGACTCTCAACCAACTGAGCCACCCAGGTACCACCCGAAGGGGACAGTTTTAAGGCTGTCTCTGAACACCCAGCCCTAACAGGCTCCATGGCTAAAAATGACCCCTCCAATATGGGTTGGGTGTCATCCTGGCTGGGGCGCATAACCTAGTGCCCATCAGAGTCCAGAGCCTTCTAAATGGAGGGCACCTACAGACTTCTGTCTGTCTGGGGAAGCTGTGTGGGAGTGGAAGGGAGTCCCCAGAGCCTGGTGGGTCTAACCACACAGGTAGGAAGCTCAGGATGAGAAAGCAAGTTGGCAGCAGAGTCCGCATGGCCACTGGGAGGATCCACCCACCCCCAGAGCAGGTGACTCTAACTGAGCCTTTGGGTCCTTCTCTTTATGGTGCACATGGTGCTCAGACCTAGAGGGTCCCTGGGTCGTGGGAGCCCTAGGCTTTTCTGACAGGTTTAGGGCAGGGCATTCCTTGGCTTGTGGCCCTCACCGGCATCATGAAATGCCCTTCCTCCCTTCTTGTGTACTTGAACTCTGGGAAGGGAGAACCCTGGGCCCCTCCCCCCAACCCAGGGCTGAGGAAGATGTCAGCCCCATACTAGTATCAGGGCCAGGACTAGGGAGCCCCAGTGGCTTGCAGCACAGAAATTAAGGGGGCACCAAAAGCCTCAGTAATCAAGATGAACATGTTATTGTGATGTTTATAATGGAAATTAATGCAGAAAGTCCCTTGCGTTAGTTTCTTATTGCTGCTGTAACAAACTGCCACACACTTAGTGGCTCAAAACACCACAGATTTATCCTGTCATAATTGTGGAGGTCAGAAGTCAGAACTGAGTCTTAGCAAAATCAAGGTGCTGGCAGGACCTGCTCCTTCTGAGGGCTCTTGGGAGACCCCGTGCCTCGCCTGTCCCCCTCCTAGACGCTGCCCACATGCCGTGGTTGTGGCCTCTTCTCTTCTGCTTCCCTCCTTACATCATTACCTCTTCTGCAGTCAGCCTTCCCTAGGCCTCCCTTTTAGAAAGCCTCCGTGGATAATCCAGTATAATCTCTCCATCCTTAATTTAATCCTGTCTGCAAAATCCCTTTTATTAGGTGAGGTAACACAATCACCGGTCCCAGGGGTTAGGATGTGGACATTTTTGGGGGAGGGGTCATTATTTTGCCTACCACGTCCATGGTAAATCTCAAAATTTCAAATGAAGACAGGCTCTGTGCGATTAGGAGGCGACACTCACAGGGTCTGCGCCAAAAGCAGGATTGCAGCCTGTCCTTACTTAAAATTTTGATAATTTGTTCATCATGGATTTTTTTTTTGCATTAACTTGCATTTGTGAAAACACTGCAGTAAAATGTTTATCCTGCTCATTGAAGTTTCTGACACCTTAGGGTTTGCACAGGTGGTGAGTCCCTCATTTGCCTTGTCCTGGTCCCCCTTTGCTTAGTAAAGCATTTAGAAGAGTGGCCATGCACTGCACACTCAGGCTTCAGATGAGACCCCCTCCCATTCCAGCCCTAGGGCTCCCAGAAGCTCCTCCCTTACCGAATTTTGCCCACAGACCCCCGAGGGTCTCTATTCTTCTCGCCTGGTGCTGCCAAGCCCCCAGCTTTGCTTTGCTTTGCACCTGCCGAGGCTGCCTATCCATCCTAGTCTTCAGACTTCGGAAGTATGGGATTGTGGGCTCACTTCACTGGGACAGAATTCCGCCCTGGAAAGAACCTTTGCAGAAAGGTAATTTAAGTCTGGATGGAAGGTCTGTCACTTACTAGCTGTGTGACCTTGGGAAAATTCTTTAAGCTCTCTAGGCTTTAGCTGCCACGTCTCTAGAATGGGGACATTAATGCTCACTTCTCAGAGCTGCACAAGACACCTTAGTTTAAGTCCGAAGCAGCAGCTCTGAAGCCAGAAGCCCGGAGTTAGATCCGAGCTTGTAACCACCCCCCTTTCCCCAACCCCCATCGGGGTGACCCAGACAGTTACCTGACCTTCCTGGGCTTCCACTGCTCTTCCACAGCAGCCTGCGGGGAGCGGGAGCTCCTAGAGCCAGTCCTCGTCCCCCCCATTGGCAGTTGGCAGGGACCGTCGCTGGGAGCTGCTGGCATTCATTCCTCCGGAGCCTAGTACCCTGGAGCGTTCGGGAAAAGGGGTGAGACGTCTGAACCCGGAGCTTTTCCCGGGCCGACTTCAGGCGTGGCCTTTCAGAACTCGCGAGTGCGGGCCCTCCTCCCTCCCTCCAGGGTCCGGGCCCGGGGCTGCGGCGGCGGCGGGCAAGACGCTACCTGCGCGCGCGTGCCGGGCATTCCTGCCCCGCCGTGCCTCCGCACCGGGCGCGCCATGGGCCTGATGCCGGCCTCGCGGCCCTTCTCCCGGTGCTGCGCCTGCCCGCGGCCGCCCTGCCGCCTGCCCGCCTGCTGCGCGCCCGCGGCCCCAGGTAGCGCGGGGACCGGGTGCGGGGGAAGCGGCGGCGTCCGGACCCCGCGCGGCGGGGTGAGGAGGGTTCCGCGCATGCGTCTCGCGGGGCGCGGCCGGGAGCGCGCGTGGGTTGGGGTGCCCGCCGCGCCGGTGAGGTGCCAGGCTGGGGGAGCAGGGGGCGCGCGTGTTCTTGGCTCGAGGCCCCCAGTGGGGACTCGCAAAGGGTCACCCCCTCCCCCCGCCACTACTGAGGGGACCGAACCTGATGGGAGCCCTGGGCCCCCGACTCCAAGAACAGTGCTCGCCCCACATTTGCCCCCCCGCCCCCCATCCCGGACCTCAGGAAGGCCACTGTGCCGGCCTGGCTACCACCGGGAGGGTAGGGATCTTCTGCCCCAGGGCTGGCTCTCCCTGGTCAGGACCCCGGCTAGATGGTGTGTGCCTCTTGCTGCCGTTCTCTCTCCTGCGCTGATGTCACCCTGTTGGTTGGGGAGGCCTGGCCACGGCCCAGCCTGTTGGTTTCAGCCCCCAGGGCAGCTCTGAACTGTCCAGCCCCTAGAGCGAGCCATGCACCTGGGCGCACTCAGCGATGAAGGGTGGGTTGACAAACCTGGGGAGGGGAGCTGAGAGCAGGAGGGGCTTCCCCAAGTCTGAACCTCCGGAGAGAATTTAAGGACGTTTTTCTTTGTGTCTCTTCCCTGATTGCGGCCTAGTCCCCACTCCGGGTCCTGCCACCCCCCAATTAGAGAGAGCCCTAGAGGAGCCAGAGCAGGCCCGAGGTCTCCTCTCAGGAATCCGCTCCAGAGAGGGAAAACCAGGCCCCTTCCTGCAGAGTCCTTCCAGCTGTCAGAGCCCGGGGCCCTAGGCCAGCCCTCCGGGGTCAAGAGGCCACCTTGACCAAGCACCTGCCGTGGGAAGCTCTCCCATGGCTGCTCACAAACCCCCCCGAAGCGGCAGGGAGACTGAGGACTGTGTCCAAGGTCATCCAAGACAGGGATCTGAGCCGGCTGACTGCTGGGTCCGTGGCCTGTGACTTCTGCTGCAGCAGAGGGGTCTGGGGAGAGGGGATCAAGGGCTAGGGTCTGCCAGGGAGACCGGCAGGGCGGGAGGCTCGGCCCTGCTCTGAGCCCTCTGACAGGTTCATCAAGAGGAAACGGAGACGCAGCCTCTGCCAGTTTCCTCTCTGGTGGCAAAGCCGGTACTTTGTGAAGAGCGTGGGCTGGGGCCTCGAGGAACCCGCACGCTGGCTGGGTTTCCAGGGATCTGACAAACCTACTGGAACTGGTTCTTGGCAAGACTTCCCCTCCGAGCTGTGCCAGGAGGGCTGAGGGAGTTCAGTGTGGCTGTTCCGAGCCCTGCCAGGCTCTGCCCGCTCCCCGGGCAAGGGGAGTGAAGGAGGCCAGGCCCTGGAGCCTGAGTGCAGGTTGCTCCCAGCAGGGGGACAGCTGGGAAGGAAACCCTAGGAGGCTGGACTGGAGTGAGCTTTCCCTGGCGCTCCACAAAACTTCTTTCTTTAGAAGGTGATGCGGGGACAGCTTGCACCTAAATCCTGCACAAAGTCTCATGCAAGGCTCCACACAGCCCTGCTGGGAATGTGGGGTCAGTCCTTGGCCTGGTGGTGCCTCACGGCCCCTGGCCTCGGGCAGGGCCCTCAGGGCAACCCCTTAAAAAACAGTACCATTATCCCATTTTATAGATGGAAAAACCGAGGCCCAGGAAAGGAGGCCATGTCTCTCCTCAATAGCTTAGCTGGGATGGACACCCAGACCTGTGCACTTTCAGGCTCAGCATCTTTGTCTTTACGGCCTACAGTCTTGACCACCACCTGCTGCCGTGTCTCCAGCCCCACCCCTAGCCCAGAGCTGTCACCAGGCTCAGCCCTTAGAGGGCCTCTAAGCCCTGTGATCCGTGTCAGACCCCCACCCAGCAGGCTCTCTCCTGCTCATTCTTACACCCCAGTTTCAGTGTCACCTCCTTCCCCAAATCGCCTGTTTGGAAGCACCTGGGGCCCTGTGGACTTCTCTTTCCTGGCTCTCCCAGCCCTGTTTAGGAGGCTGGGGTGAGTGGGGAGAAGGCCTCACAGGGAGGCCATGGGTGTGTTGAGGTTGGGCCGGGGCGGTCAGAGTTGGGGCTGCTGCACGGACAGCGGGGCTGGCCCCTGCCTGCACCCCAGAGGGCAGAGCCTCGCCTGCCAAATTGCACTTTATCTGGAGGGAGGGGTGCGGGGGTGGGAGGCAGCAAGGGGGCTCGGCTGAGTGGGCCCTGGTAGGATTTATGTCTTTACAGCCCTCGGGGCAGCACTGAGGCTGTCCTCTGCCTAGAACAGGGTGAGGCACAAATGCGGGAGTGACAGCAGGGTGGATGGACAGACGGACAGACAGAAGGATGGCACACGGCCTCGGGATAGGAAATGGGAGAGCAGGAAGGGCTAGAGCCCAGAGGAGGCTGGACGGGATCACCCCAGCTTTGTGGATCTCTGGAGGCAGTTTTAGAATTCTCCTCAGTGTCCGTGACTGTGGCCTTCAGTCACCTGTGAGCCCAGGGTGCGGAGCCGAGTGCGTGAATCTGGATCGCTCGCCCTCCTTCCCTCGGTGCTCCTTGTCCTCTGCCCCCCGTCCAGCACGAGCTCGGGGCTGCAGAGCGGCAAGTGTCTTCACGCATCTGTGATAGAGCGCAGGGAGAGAGAGAGCGAGAGCTCTGTGGTTATGCCCAGGTGAGGGGCTGGGACAGCTGCCGTAGGCAGGGGCATCTGCGCTGTTCCCCAGGGCTCATGGGAAATTTGCACAGACCGAAGAGGAAAGAGACCTCCAGGTGGGGGTCCGCGCACGGGCTGGGCAGCAAAGCAGACGAGTGGGGACGCTCGAGGAGTGGGTGAGGCTGACGAGGGGAAGTGTGTGTGAGCAGGGAGGGAGGCCGGAGGCAGGCACTGAGGGTGCAGTGCCAGGCCAGCCCCCGCCCTTTCAGGGATCCTCTGCTCGTGGGCAGTTCCCCCCACAGGTTCCAGAAGCCGAGTTGCTGGGGCGTATGGTAATTCCGTTGTACGTTTTTTAAGGCACCTGTTTTCCACAGCGACTGGCTGCACTGATTTACATTCCTGCCAACAGTGCACAAGCCTTCTTCCGGTTTCCCCACATCCTCACCGACGCTGGGCTGTTCTCTGGGCTTTTTGATAGCAGCCATCCTGATGGGTGTGAGGTGGTGTTTCACTGGGGTTTGACTTGCATTTCCCTGATGACCAGGGATGCTGAATTATAATGTTCTCCTATGAGTGTGTCCTCTGTCTTGTTGTGTGAGCTGTGCCTCGTCTATTCTTGCTGTCCGGTTCTGCACAGGGTCTGAGGAACCCTTAATAAGGTTCCTCAGGGGGGCGCCTGGGTGGCTTAGTCGGTTAAGCGTCCGACTTTCACTTAGGTCATGATCTCGCGGTTCGTGGGTTTGAGCCCGCGTCGGGCTCTGTGCTGACTGCCAGCTCGTAGCCTGGAGCCTGTTTCAGTCTGTGACTCCCTCTCTCTGACCCTCCCCTGCTCACGCTGTCTCTCTCTCTCTCTCCTAGAAATAAAAATAAAACATTAAAAAAAAATTAAAAAAAAAAAATAAGGTTCCTCAGGCTTCAGAGTGCCTGGGTGGCTCAGTCAGTTAAGCGTCCGACTCCAGCTCAGGTCATGATCTCAAGGTTCATGGGTTCGAGCCCCACGTTGGGCTCTGTACTGACAGCTCAGAGCCTGGACCCTGTCTCAGATTCTGTGTCTCCCTTTCTCTCTCTGACCCTTCCCTGCTCACTTGCGCGTGCTCTTTCTCAGAAATAAATTAAAAAAGGGGCGCCTGGGTGGCTCAGTCGGTTAAGCGTCCGACTTTCACTTAGGTCATGATCTCGCGGTTCATGGGTTCGAGCCCCGTATCGGGCTCTGTGCTGACTGCCAGCTCGGAGCCTGGAGCCTGTTTCGGTCTGTGACTCCCTCTCTCTCTGACCCTCCCCTGCTCACGCTGTCTCTCTCTCTCTCTCCTAGAAATAAATAAAACATTAAAAAAAAAAAATTAAAAAAAAAAACACTTAAAAAGAAAAAAAAGAAAGGTTCCTCAGGATTAGTTAGACAGATTCCATAGCACTGGACAGGCCCCCTGCGCACTGTGCCCTCCCGCTCCCTGCCCCAGGTGGCCCAGGGTCCGGCTGCCTAGTGTATGCCTCCCCGACTCTCATTTGCTCCCTCAGGAGACAGCCACTTTGGGGCCTGACAACCACCCTGCCCCCATCCTCCCAAGTGCCCTTCCCCCCAGCGAGCTGGATAGCCGAGGGTGTGACCGCCTCCTCTCTGTGCCCAGGAATCTTTGGGCAGCGCCTGGAGGACACGGTTCACCACGAGCGGAAGTATGGCCCCCGCCTGGCCCCCCTGCTGGTGGAGCAGTGCGTGGACTTCATCCGGGAGCGTGGCCTTAGCGAGGAGGGGCTCTTCCGCATGCCGGGCCAGGCCAACCTGGTGAGGGACCTGCAGGATTCCTTCGACTGTGGGGAGAAGCCGCTGTTTGACAGGTGAGCGGAGGGAGAGGGGCGCAGGACACGGGCTCCGGTGGGCAGAGGCGGCTGGCACCCGGGGGCCCTGGCAGCAGGTGCCAAGACAGCAGCCCGAGGAATGAGCCCAGGGGCCAACAGGCCCAGGGTCACTGTCCTCCACCGGAGGCACCGCAGCCTGGGCAGGGCCAAGCTGAGAGTGGACACACGGGGCACCGGGGTGATGAACACACAAGCCCCGGAGTCTGTAATGTGAATTCGGAACTCAGAGGCTGGAGGAAAGGGCCTGACCCCTGCCCGGCCCCTGGTGGCCTGTGCTGAGAGGTCTGCTCTTTCCAGGAGCTCAGCAGGCCTGCATGGCACGTTCCCCTGACATGGCCCCTCCCATTCCATCCGTGGGCCGGCATGGGAGCCCCATCACCCACCCCTCACCCACCCCCTACTGAGAGCAGAGCAGCTCTGAGTTGCTGAGAGCTGCAGAGAGGAGCCTGGGGGCAGCCACCAGGCTGTGAAGGGGACCTTCACTCCCGCCAGTTCCCTGGCTAACAGCGTACACACACAAGCACACGCATGACGTGAGAGCAGAGGCTGCCCCTGGCGGCGTGGCTCAAGGTGCTGGCCACTTCTGGGGTTTCCCGGCGTTCCGGGCCTCACGCGTGTCCCCCTGCCCACAGCACAACAGACGTGCACACGGTGGCCTCCCTGTTGAAGCTGTACCTGCGGGAGCTCCCTGAGCCTGTGGTCCCCTTCGCCAGGTACGAGGACTTCCTCAGCTGTGCCCAGCTGCTCACCAAGGACGAGGGGGAGGTTAGTGGCTCCTGGGGACCCATCCTGGGAGGTGGGCCTGCCGGCAGTTGGGCAAACTCTTGACTTGTAGTGACTTCCGTGGCACATAGATCCTGGCCTACAGACCGCTCTGTAGGATGGGGGGGGCGGGAGGGGCTTGAACCTCCCGCTCTGTGAAGGGGGCCCCGGAGCACCTTGCTCTGGGTGTGGGAGGGTGCTCTGGATGGAGCATGCCTGGAGCATCCTGTCTTGTGTAGGGTCCTCTCTGCGTGCAGGCCTCAGTCTCTGGGATGGGCAGGTACCTCTGAAAGCAGACCGGGCTCCAGTCATGGTCCTGGGCCCCCAGCCAGTGGGGACTCCTGCGCCCCTCACCTCCACCTCAGCGCACCCAGTCCAGCCACAGGGTTCAGAAACCACCAGACCTTTCATCTATTTATATTCTGCTTCCCCCCCAAAGAATTTGAGTCTGCTTCCAGGATGGAGGGCTCCCACGCCCACCCCCACCCTCTCCCACACTCTCTGCGTGAGCTGGGGAAGGACTTTATTTGCCCCCTGTGGCCCTGAGGGAGATGAGGAGCCTTTATCTGGCAAATGCTTGTGCCTCCGTGAGTGTGCTGCACCCCGGCCCTCACATTCCTCTTTGGCCCTGCAGAGGCATTAACCTTCACGTCCGTTCCCCAAAAGGTCACAAGCCTGGCCCACCGCTCCGCAGAGGGAGACGGAGGTGGTAGTGCCTACTGGTCACCTGGGGCCCGGCTGCGTGGGCCTTGGCTGGGGGTCTGGACTCTGCTTTCTGCCCCGACTCCCAGCTCACCCTCTTCCTCTTTCCCCAGCCCTCTCTCCCTCGAGCAGAAGGGTCTGGGGTCTCACTGCCGGCCTTTTAAAGTGTTGTTTTTCTCTTTTCAATCCCAAGGGGACGCTGGAGTTGGCTAAACAAGTGAGCAGCCTTCCCCTGGCCAATTACAACCTGCTCAGATATATCTGCAAGTAAGTGAGTAGGGGCAGGGAGCTTCCTTTCCTGGTGCTCCAGCTGCGGCTCCGTGCCCTTCCCAGAGGGGGCTGGGTACCTTCTGCCACCAGCCCTGATGGAGGGGCTGCCTCCTGAGCAGACCTCCAGGGGTCTGCCTCCTGAGCACGATCTGGGCCCAGGTGCCTAGGGAGGGCATGCAGGGTGGCCCTCACCTAGCTCCATGCCTGAGGGTCTGGGCCTTCCTGGGCATCTGCCCCCACGCCAGGTGGGAGAGGCACCCCTCCCAAACCCCTCCGAGGGGGAAGCTCTGCCCCTCTCTGAGCTTGGCAGGGGCAGCTGGGGATGCCCAGCAGCCGTTGAGACGCATGGACATGGCAGGGCATGGGAACAGGGCAGCTCCCAGCAGATCTCGCATCGGGTTTTGTTTTTCTGCCAACTGCCTCTTCCTTACCGTACAGGTTTCTAGACGAAGTTCAGTCCCACTCAAATGTTAACAAGATGAGTGTCCAGAACCTGGCAACTGTTTTCGGACCTAACATACTTCGGCCGCAGCTGGAAGACCCGGTAACCATCATGGAAGGTAATCATGGAGGCGTGCATGGCGCTGCTGGGTGCTGCCCTGCCTTGGCTGGGCCCATGGGAGGGGGCTTCATTCCCCGGGAACTGGCAGGCGCCTCTAGACCCTCTGACCCCATGGGATCCAGCTATAAAAGGAAAAGGAACTTTGCCCTGTGGGTGGGGTCACCAGGTGCAATTAGAAAGACAGGAGGGGTGGGGTGGGGGGGAATGGAAGAAGTCAGCGCCCTTGCCCTTGAATATACATAGATGTTTTTGCTTTCCTTAAGTAATTTTTTATTAACTAGTTGTCACAGGCTCCTGGATGTTAGAGCCATCCCTTGGGGAATAAATAAGAAAAGTAACAATAGCAGCTGCTTTCAATATGCAAGGACCTCTACTAAGTGCCTTATTCATATCCCTTCGTTTTAATCTTCACAAGCGGCTCACGTGTGGTTACTACACCCATTTTACAGATGAGTAAACCAAGGTCAAGAGAGGCAAGGTGACTGCCTGTTAGCCAGATTTACCAAAGGGCACAGGTACGGGCTGGCCCAGAAACAGAGCCCAGGCTCAGAGGCCCCCTGGAAGACCATTTCAGAGGGGCTAGTGAGGAAGGCCTTCTCGCAGACAGGAGACCCACAGCCAGGCTGGGCTGAGGTGTGCCGGGGCCGGCCGGGTCTCACACAGGGCACCAGGCGAGCAGAGGGCAGAGTTGCTGTTCCTTGTTGAGCAGCCCTGTCTGGAGCTCTCTGTCCTCCACCAAGCCAAGGTCACGACTCCTGGCGTGGCACTCTTCCTTAGATCCCCTCCGGCCTGTCTCGCTCCGTCTCTCACCCCAGGCTCCCCATTTCTCGGCCTGCCAGGTTGAACAAACGCCCAACAGCAAACACAGAGTTCCTGCTTCCCCCAGTTTTCTGGCCTAAGAATTCCTTTATTTTCTCCGGGATTCTTAGTTGCCTCTAGTGGGAGTGTCCACCCAAGCACCCCTCCTTCCGTATCACCTGGAAACCTTCCCAGCCTCTGGTCTTTGTTTAGTGGAGGGTGACAGGAGGGAACGAGGCAAACGGATAGGTACCACGGCCCCATCGTTCTGCCCCCATTTTGTCCCGGCCCCCTAACCCCCGGGCTGAGGAATACAGGCTCCACAGGCTGCATCCCAGGGGCCGTGGCCTGGAGAAGAGGTATTGCGTATGTGACTGTGTGTGTGGTGTGAGGCGGTGGGTTGCGTGTGTTGGGGGCTGCAAACACCTATACGTGTATGTATGGAAGTATGTGTTAATGACCGTCAGTGTGTGGGACTGTATGCGTGTGTGCCCACATGCACCTGTAAGACATTCTGTCCGTGGCTCAGATCCCCCCAGTGTGTGGACGGTCAGGCACAGCCATCATCAGCCGCACAGGGCAGTGACATGGGACACCCTAGGAGGCTGTGATGTCAAGGTCCTGGTTTCTGGGGCCAACCTGCCCCTGGCGCGCCCTGCATCCTCAGCGGGCATCGTGCCTGCTGCTTCCCCAACATGCCACGGGCTGGAGGCGCGGTGCCCCCTCTGTATCCAAGGAAGGGGATTCGTGGGTGGGTCCTTCTGTTGGTGCTAGATTTGGAGGGTTTGGTGGCTGTCCTTGCCTTTGGGGGGCGGGGCAGATGGCTGGCTCTTGCTGAACCCTCTCTGGAGGCGCAGCCTGGCTCTGGACTGCAGACACCCTGCGGCACATCTGGTCTGGAGATGTGCCAGGCTTTCTCACTCCCTCTTCCTGCAGGCACATCCCTGGTCCAGCACCTGATGACCGTCCTGATCCGCAAACACAGCCAACTCTTCACCGCGAGGGCCGAGGAAGGGCCAGCCTCCCCGCGTGGGGGCCCACCGTGCACAGTGGGATGGGGCTCCGAGGAGGTCCCAGGGGACCAGCCGGAGCCCAGCAGCCCCGGCCCCCCCGGCCTGCCGTCACACAGGACCTCTTCTCTGGACGGGGCCACCGTGGCGGCGCTGTCTAGGACCTCCCCCATGGGTCCGGGGGGCCGAGGCGGCCCCGCCGCCGCCAGCCCTGGGAAGAAGGTGCAGACTCTGCCCAACTGGAAGTCTTCCTTCTGGCAGCCGGGGTCCCGGTCGGGGAGCCCAAAGGTGGGCAGCTCCTCCCTGGAGGTGCCCATCATCTCCTCCGGAGGGAACTGGCTCATGAACGGTCTGTCCTCCCTGCGTGGCCACCGCCGGGCCTCCTCGGGAGAGCGGCTCAAGGACTCGGGCTCTGCGCAGAGACTCTCCACCTATGACAACGTGCCCCCCCCCAGCGGCCACTTTCCCAGCACTCCCAGTGTGGCCAGCACGGCGTGGTCGGGGGCCTCCTCTTGTGAGGCGTCGGCCAGGGCCTCCGTCAGCAGCTGCACAGCCTGCCGGGCCAGCGACTCGTCCGCCTGCAGCTCCCTGCCCACCGAGGGGGGCCCGGAGCCGTCCCCTTTCCCCAGCAGCAGTGAGGACCGCAGATCCCCGGACCTGGCCCGCGGCCTGGACGAGGTGGGCACCTGCATCAGCAGCAGCGAGCCCAGTGACCCAGGCAGCCCCACCCAGGACTATGCCCGCTGCTCCGAGGCTCTCCAGGGCCTGGTCACAGAGCTCAGGGCGGAGCTGTGCCGGCAGAGGACTGAGTACGAGATGAGTATGAAAAGGTAAAGGGCTGCAGCCGCTGGGTGAGTGAGGCCGGCACCCCTGGGAGCAGAGTGCAGTGGCCCTGGGCGGTCAGCCTCTGGTCATGGCCTCGGGCTCAGAAAGCAAGCCTCCAGCCCCTGGAAGCCACCTTGCTGGGAGAATGCCCCCAGGGCAGGGCTGGGACTGGAGGGGTGGGGGTCCTATGTCTGGGGGAGCTCTGGGGCCTGGTATGCAGTCCGAGCTCCATAAATGCTTGCAGGATGAACGAGTGAGTCGGAATCTCAGCCTTAGCTGCCCAGAGCACCTTTAATGGAGGGGTTCAGCATGGGGGTCCCTCTGTGGTCCTCAGTGAGGAGGTGGGCCCCCTGAGGTGTGTGCCAGGGCCCAAGGAAGTGCCCATGTGTGATGCAGACCCTGGGCCAGCTAGCCTGGCTGGCTGACCCGGTTGGGGCTGATACGGAAACTCCTTCCAGGACTTTAAGCCAATTTTCTGTGAGGAGGGAGCGGGCGGCACCACAGGAGGATGCCTCGTGCTACATTCTGGGACTTGCAGGTTTCTTCATTGATGGTCCTAGTTTGATCCTTCAGCTTCCCTGTGAGGAGGGCTTTTTCCGGTTCTGAGGTGCCAGGTTCTCCAACCAAGGTCACTGGCAGAGCCTGCATGGACAGTGCCTCTACCAGCTGAGCAGGGCTGGTAGCCCCTTGCCCCAGCTGTCTGACCTATGAATCAGGCCCCGGCCACTAGCAGAAGGTGTCAGTGTGTTCCGAGGTCTTCCTTTCTCCATCGGAGACCGTGGGGGTGGGAAAGGGACTCCTGCTTAGGACTCTGAGCCTGGGATCTCTGCAGGGAGCTGGAGTGGCAGCGTTTGGCCCTTCTGTCCCGCAGGAGGCCAGGGAGGGTCACAGCAGGCAACGTCCTAGCTAGGAGTTGAAGGCCTAATAGCACTGAGCTGAGCAAGGAGGACACAGCATGAGTAGAACTGTGAGGCGTGCAACTGCGGGAGATAGCCCAGAAATGTGAGCGCCGGGCTGGGGTTTACCAGGCAGAGGTAACAGCCGGGCACCCTGCAGTTAGAGAGGAAGGTGCAGCTGAAGATGAGCTCACAGACAAAAACTACGGCATACATGGGGAGCGTGAGGACAGGCTCAGGGGGTGTCAGAATCAACTTTTCACTTCCTCCGCTGTTTGTGGAGCCACCTTGAGCTTCTAGTTCTTTTACCTTCTCAGAAGCTTGGTTTGTCAGGGGGACGCTGCTGTGTTTCGTGGAGGCTCTGGGTGACACTGCCTGGCCGAGTGCCTGCCCGCTGGGTACTGGCCAAGCACCCCAGGAGGACTGTCTGACCCCAGTGTGTACTGGCCGAATGTCTGGCTGGCAGGCTCTCTGGGCTCGGTGACCTCACCCATTTGGCATGAGGATTAAGGGCCACAGTGGATGGGAGTCCTCAGCACAAGGCCTGGTGCATCCACAGTGCTCAGGAAGCTTCTACTGCTCACGTTTTCTCCTGCTTGGTGGGTTGGGGGCTCTCAGAAGCAAGGGGACAGCAGCAGCCCTCGTAGTGCCCTCACTAGCAGG
Organism: Proteles cristata cristata; assembly: GCA_017311185.1. Taxonomy (NCBI): domain Eukaryota; kingdom Metazoa; phylum Chordata; class Mammalia; order Carnivora; family Hyaenidae; genus Proteles; species Proteles cristata. The sequence continues at coordinate 734,177 of JAESUZ010001669.1, read as the reverse complement.
GTGGTCCGTGCTGTCGTGCTGGGCAGAGGGGTGGCTATGGAGAGGAGGAACTCTCTGAGCACAGGAGAGAATAGAGCCCCATCCAAAGGGTCTTTGGGGAATACGTCTGCACGCATGGAGTTTGCACTGGGTCTGGTCTGGGGAGTTGGGGGAAACCAGCTTTTGGCCCTGCTTCCCAGGACTCAGAGCCCCTCCTGCGCCAATTCTTACATTCGCAAAAGAGAATGCATTGAGTGGCTGTGAGGAGCAGACACTGTACTGGATGCTGGGGACCGAGCCAAGACCAAAACTGATCAAAACTGCCGTCCTTATTTTTATTTGGCTGTGTGTGTGATGGGGGCGAGGGGGAGAAACCATGAATAAGATGGATTTTAAAAATCTATGGTATGTTAGGGGCACCTGGGTGGCTCAGTCAGTTAAACATCCGACTCTGGCTCAGGTCATGATCTTGCGGTTTGTGAGTTCGAGCCCCACATCGGGCTGACAGCTCAGAGCCTGGAGCCTGCTTCAGATTCTGTATCTCCCCCTCTCACTGCCCCTCCTCTGCTCGTGCGCTGTTTCTCTCTCTCTCTCAAAAAAAAAAAAAATTAGCATTAAAAAAATTTTTTTTTAACCTATGGTATGTTAGAAGTTTAGATAAAGAAGTAAGCAGGGTGGAGGGCAGGGGAGCATGGGAAGAGAGGGGTGGAAGGCTCTGCTGGGACAGGGAAGGCCAGATGCAGAAGCCCGGGAGTGCCGTGGGGAGGGGCTGGTGGAGTGGGGGAAACCGGGGTGGAGGGCGGTGGGTGGGGCTCCAGGCCAGACATGTGGATGTCACGGACCTAAGGGGTAGCAGCGGAGGTGGAGAGAAGAGCCAGATCCTGAACGTGTTTGGAAGGCTTGCTAACTGGTCAGATGGGGGGGTGAAAGAAAGAACGGACTCAGGGCACATTTTTGTCTTGGGGGAATAAATGCAAGAGGGTGTCCAGTGTGTGGGACACCAGGGCCGCAGAAGTGGTTTGGAGAGGAAGGGTCAGGAGCCAACTGTGGACCTGCCAGGTGCGGTGCTTACTAGGTTTCTGAGTGGAGTCAAGGGAGATAGAGGCTGAGAGGTCGTCGGCACGTAGATGACGCTGCGGGTCTGGAGGCTGGATGAGGTCACACAATGGGCCACGTAGAGAGGAAGATGGGAGGCCCAGGTCCGAGAGCACCAGGGCCGGTGGGGGAACCAGCAAAGAGGGGGCTGGAGCCAGAGGTGGAGCAGTGAGGGGCCCTGGAGGCCTGCCACCACCTGCCGTGGGCGTCCTGTGTGACAGCATTTCCTGTGCTCCCAGGTCAGGTCGGGGGCTGGGCTGCAGGGAGGTTTCCTGCATTCATCGTGCTTTGTGCTCCTTGACTGAGGATGGAGGCGGGGCCTGGTCCTGGAAGGGGTGGGGATGGATTCTTACTCCATGTACGTGGTGTCACAGGTGTTATGCTGTGCGCTCGGGACCTTCTTTGTTCATTGAAGCTCCTGGGGGAAAGGGTGTCCCCGGCATTTTTCCAGAAAAGACGCCAGGACACAGTTTTAGATAAAGAACGCAGTAGTTTGTGTCCTACTCACAGTCACATGCCTCATGAGCAGCCAGACCGAGGTTCAGACTCCAGTGTTTTGGGTCTCAGGCGCTGGGCTTTGCATGCCCCGGAGGCCTTATGGGAGGTAGTCATCTGGTTGAAAAGACGGATGTGCTTTGTACCTTGAGGTGTCAACATCCATAGAAGCAGGTCTGTCGTGGCATGAAGCGACACTGATGTGGCCTCCAGGGGAGGCTCCAGAGAAGTATCCCTGAGGGGGAGACATTTGAGTTGGGCCGTGAAGGACACGTAGGGATGGAGGGGCCTCCTCAAATGGGGTTTCCAGTGAGTCGCCATGGGAGGCAGGGCAGCTGGTGGGAGGCCAGGGTACGAGGGGACTCCCAGAAGAGTGGAGGTGAGGGGACGCTTTCCTACTTCTGTCTCCATTTGGGGACCAGTCCTGCTTTCTGCCAGCCAGCAGTCCATTCCTCAGCGGACAGTTGGCTTGGAGGGTAAGTGGACTTTAAATTTTAGTAAGGACTCAGGCTCCCAGCCTCAAGTGCCACAGGGCCAAATGCTCATGCTGGCATTTCTGCATCACAGGCAGAGGGGCGGTCCCCTGGCGGTGCAGCCTGTTGGCTCACGGGTCGAGTACCAGGGTCTTGGGAGGAGCTGACGGGGCCCGTGGGGCCTGCCACAGAGCCTGGTCTGAGCCCGCACGTGTCCTTCTGTCCCCGAGATGCCTGACTAGCTCCTTCGGAAGGAGTGCACGCAGGCACAGGTTTGCTGAAACCCAGGCAGCCAGAGACTAAAGCAGGGTCTTTCTTCTTGATTTTAAAGACTCGAAGAAGATAGTGCCCACCTGAGGAAACGAATGTCGCAGCTAGAAGAAGAACTGGACCAGGAAAAGAAAAAGTACACGATGCTGGAAATAAAGCTGAGGAACTCAGAGCGGGCCCGGGAAGACGCGGAGAAGAGGAACCAGCTGCTGCAGAAGGAAATGGAGGAGTTCTTCTCAACCCTGGGAAGCCTGACTGTGGGGGCAAAAGGTGACAAAGCCCCCAAGTGAAGGAGGGGGAGGAGTTCCCTTCCACAGAGGTGCTCGCCCACCCGTGGGCAGAGACGGCCGGTGGCCTCGTGAGGAGCCACGAAGCCCCACAGCTTGGACCTGGGCCTCAGTGGTGCCAGGAGCTCCAGCACCAGCTGGAGGGAGGAGCCCCGACGCCCCCAGTGGGGGCTGTTGGGAGCCCAAGCCCCATGTGGGATCTGGGTGCTGCTCCAACCATGCAGGGCCGGGCAGGTGTCGGAGGAAACGGTCTGGTGACCCACCAAAGCACGGCGCCTGGGAGCTGGGCGGCCCGCTGGGAACACTTTGCATTCTGTATTAAATCTGCTCTCCTAGCATGAGGCTGGATGCCGGACTCCTCCTTTATGGTCATGCAGGATTGGAGGTTGGGGTTACCAAGTTGCTCGCAGGGTTGGAGGTCCCCGGGGTGTCCCCTGGGCTTCAGAAGTGGGGTGGGAAGCTCCCTGGGGAACACCCAATGTCGTCACAATCACAATCTGTGCGTTGCTCCATCCTCCCGGCGCCCAAAGCAGGATGATTTTCCTCAGGCCCTCTGCCTCTGAGCTGCTGCCACAGGGCCTGGAATCCCTCCCTGGCCTCCCACTGTAACCTGCTTGCCTTTGCTTGGCCCCAGCTCTGCTCCAGGCCCAGAGTTTAGGAATCCAAGCCCAGCGTGGGCGACACATGCCTCACTTCTGCCCCCGGGCCCATGCAGGGGCACAAGGCATGTGTCTGAAGGTGACACGGTGGTGGGAAGTGCCCATTCTCGGTCCTCCACAGCCTCAGTCTGTGTCCGGTTTCCCTTCAGACTCCCCTCCAGCTGGTGCTGATCCCTCTCCTGTGCCCGTCCACCCTCCTCCAGCTCATCCTCAGACCTCAAGTCTCCATGAAGGCAGATCCCTCAAGAAAACTTTTCCCTGCACACATGGTGCAGGCCTGGGCCAGAGCTCCTGGAGATGGGCTTAGGGAGCACCAAAGGAGTGGCCTCTCAGAGGAGAGGACTGGCTTCCGGGGCACTGGCAGTGTCCGTGACCCTTCACTGACTCCTGCTCACAGCGTCCTTACATACCGCCTCCTGCCACCCTGCACGCCACAGTGCCCCGATTGATGACCACTATCTCTGGAAACGTCCCTCAGGGGCAACCACCCATCCCCCTAGAGCCAGGTATAAACTAAACTATTGCACTGAGGCTTTAAATGCCAGGGTCTTGGTTCTCCCAAGAAGAGCTCGCTTCATACCATGAGATGAAAGCGCACAGGCGCAAGTCAGCTGGGAATCCCTATGGTGGGGAGGCAGGCTGACCCCAGGCCTTTTGCTGGGCTGCCTGTGGCCGCACCAACCAGGAAGCCAGGGGCCTGCCAAGGGCACTCAGCAGCGTCAGTAGTAAGTTCTCTTGGGGGGATGGGGCGCCTGCGTGGCTCAGTCGGTCAGCATCTGGCTCTTGGTTTTGGCTCAGGTCATGACCTCATGGTTTCCTGGGTTTGAGCCCCGTGTTAGGCTCTGCACTGATAGTGCAGAGACTGCTTGGGATTCTCTGTCAACCTCTCTCTGCCCCTCATGCTGTCTCTGTCTTTCCCAAAATAAACAAACAAACAAAAAAAAAATTCTGTTGGTGAACTCTGAGGAGGGGGTTGTTGATCAGTGAACAGCAATACCCGTACCTACTCTCAGGCCGTTTACAGCAGATGATCCAGGTGACCAGCTTCCCCAGAAGGTAAAATATTGGTCTCCTCCCTGTTCAAGGAGAAAGAGAAAAGAAACTGAAGTGATTGATTCCTCAACAAGATAGGAATTGGCCCCATGCTCAGAGGACAAACTGAGGCTAGAAGATAGGTGAGAACACCAGTGCATTCTTAGGGTCATGGGTTCCCTCACCACAGTCCTGGAATTCTATCAATTCTGATGAAGAGAAAAACGCCACCAGTTTATCAAAAGAGCAGAAAAGACAAAAAAGGGTTTCACGTGATGAAAGGGGAGGTTGTCTGCCTTCTCTTAGCCATCCTTACTGGCAAAGGCTCAGCTTCTGGCCAAGTGCTGGCCCAAACCAGCTCCTGAACCCCATCTGCCACCTGCTGGCAAGGCTAGGATCTGCAACTGCAATTTTTCTCTGACATTAGTTGGCAATATTCAGCAGCAGTTCTGTCCTGTTTCTGTCGCACTGGTACTCTCCATTCTGTCTGTAAAACAGGGGCTTCTGCCCGTAAAGTATGCCAGGCACCAAGGCTGTGAGGGGCTTTGGCCCCTAATACCCTGTCCCTGTCCACTTAGGTTCTCCCCAATTGAGTTGTGTTTACAGAACCTATTCTCCAACTGTGGATTCAAATTGTACCTATTATATTTAATATTAGGTAAACTGATGAATTATGAATGTGAAGAGATACAAAATTCATGTTTTGAAACCTGATTTTTTAAAAAAATGATTTAGAAAGAATAAAGGCAAGTTGCTAACAAAATAGTTAAATTATGGATAAATCAACCATGCAATAGTGGAAAATTGGCAAAATTCTAGGATTCTGCTCTCAGGTTACTTCAGAAGTGTTATAAGTAGCTGTTGGACTTTAAAGCAAAATGTGGAAATTACAAGTCAAACTATAGGCTTAATAAAGACAAGTGTCCTTTCTAAAAGAAGAATATACCAATCTTTAGGGTGAGAGAGAGAGAGACACTCCTGGTTTTACCTGGCTGTTGACTAACGGACCAGGCATGACCACTATGTAGTCCCTGCTGTAAAAGGGCTTCTCATGGAGTCCAGTATCCGTGTTCCCAGCCCTGTGCACAAAACAATGGGAGTAACAGAAGGAGTAACTCCCTCTCCTTTAGATGCAGGGCTCCAGCCCCCTGGAGAGTTCTCCCAATATCCTCCATGGTTCTGTTGGGAAGGGACAGTTTCTCATGCATACGAGCTCAGAGCTACGTTGATATGACAGTGCCTTTTACCCATGTAGTCACCAAAAGCCACCGTCTTTGCCAGAAACTGCCACCCTTCCCACCAAGCACACTGCTACTACCATGCTCCACCAAGCCCTGTGACGGTTGGACCTATGAAGTGCCAAGATGGTGTGGAGGTTGGTAAGAAGAAGAGATTCTACCGCGGAAAGCTCTTTGGCACAAAGAGCTTGGGCCTGTGCCGCCGCCACTGGAAGTCCTTAGGGGAAGGACTGTGATCTGTGCTCTGTGATCTGTGCTCCCTCATGTCTAGAGTGAGGATAACCTCAGAGTGCGTGCTGGGACAGCGGGTCTAAGCGTTTCACATGTCGTTAGGGGGTGTTATTCTCTGCACTTTACAGCTGAGGACTTGGGAAGCACAAAGAAGTTCAGGACCCAGCCCACGACCATATGCAAGTCAGTGAAGGAGTCAGGCTTCTGTCCCAGGGAGTCTTAAGAGCCTGTATTCTTAATTAGTCGTCTAAGTTCAAAAGATGCTGGCTTGATAGTTTTAAAACATTTCCCCAATCATGTTTTGATGAGGTTTGTGCACAGGATGCAAAATGAGTGCTAGAAGAGATGTCTAATAAATCAGATGGAGGGCAGAGGTGAGGGAAGGCACTTTGTTTTATATGCTGATGTGTGTGCTTTTGCTAGAGCAAAAGGGTGTGTGTGTGTGAGAGAGAGAGAGGGAGAGAGGGGCGGGGAGAGAGAGGGAGAGCGAGAGAGAGAGGGAGAGCGAGAGAGAGAGAGAGAGAGAGAGAGAGAGAGAGAGACACGGAGCCAGGGTGAGTTGGGGGGGATAGGGGAGGACAGAGGGCTAGAGAAGGTGGCAAGGATCTGGTCACAGGGTGGGATAGGCTGTTAGCCTTTATGCTTTAGGAGAGGACTGCCCCACAGGCTTTTCACTCATGTGGGGAGAGAGGGAACAAGACCTAGATCATGGCTTTCATAGAATTTTCTAGTGGGGTAAGATAGACCGTAAAGAAAAAGAAGACCCTAAATGGAGTTGCTTATACTAAGCCACATATCCCTGAACCAAGACTGACTGACAGTTTGGGCTCTCCCAGAAATGGAAGCCTAAGCCGGTCCATCGGTAATCATCGGGTCAGTGCTTGTTAGGTCGTCTGCATGATAGACCCTAGCCATTCTCTGTAGGAAGGTAACTTCACAATCACCAACCTGCTTTTTTTGCCTAGAATAATTTTCTGCTCCTTTCTGCCTATAAAAGTTTTTCATTTTGTACAGCTCCTCAGAGCTCCTTTCTGACTGCTAGACTGCATACTGCCCATTCACGGCTCACTGAATAAAGCCATTAAGATCTAGATTTACTCAGGTGAATTTTGTTTTGTTTTTTAACAGAAGTGCACATAAATAAGATATTCAGATTTTAGTAAGTGCTCTGAAAAAGGTGATCCCAGGGGCCTATTTTAGACAAGTTGGTCAGGAAGTCCTCTGAGGATGTGAATTGGAATGGAGACTGAAGGATGGACGGCAGCCATGCGACCAGAGAGCTGCAGGCAGAAGGAAAGAGCTGGAGATGTTTGCGTGAGTGCCAGTGTCACTGTTGGCCCAGTGGGTGACAGGGCAAGGGCCAAGGCAAGGCCAGACACTGTAGGGCCTGGTTACCCAAGGTAATTTTCTTTTAAGGGATATAGAGAAGCCTTTGAGGGCTTTAAGCCAATGGACACGAACTGGCTTGTATTTCAGCCACGTTCTTGTGGCCACTAGTGGAGGGTGAGTAAATTTGGTGGGGGTGATGGGCGTTGGCTGCAGGGAAGCTAGTCCAAGAACTGTGCTCCAAACCAAGTGTAGTAGAGTAACAGGCCAGGAACTAGACAGGAATGGTCTGGAGACCGAATGGGGTGAAGGGAAGAAAGACATCATGCCCAGACCAATTCTTACAGAAGTCCTGATGTGAATGGGAGCAGAGAAATAGGGTTGCAAAGTGGAAGGGAGTAAGAGAGAGCTTTTTAAGCATGGAAATTACTAGAGCATGTTTGTATGCTGCTAAGAATGGTTCAGTAGAGAGAGTGACTGGTAATGAAATGAGGGCAGTAACGAGGAGAGAAGTTTGGAAAAAAAAGACGAAAAGGCAGTGGAAGGGTGGTTTCCAAGAGAAGTTAGGGAGACAGAAGACCCCGATAGGTGCGGATATGTTTGTGGAAATGCATACTGGAGTCGTTAAGAAAGTCCTGAAGACTGATGAACATGCTCGCAGTTAAGGAGCAGCTCCTTAACTTACTTGCATACAAAAGCCTGTGTGCACATAAACCTTGGGCAATGGAGCACCATGTTTAGGAAGGGTGAAGGCATGACGGTCACTTTGGCTGCACCATCTGCCCTTCCTCCACTTCCTCATCCCTTCCTGTCTTCTCTGGGCAGTCGCCTGGTATCCTTCTGGCTCCTTTCCCTCACAGTAACCATCCGGAGCCTGGCATGTCTCATCCCCGATGTACGCTGCACCCCATCTGTCACCGCTCTGGGTGGAGAGTTGGGTATTTACATAGGCCTCTAAGGCAGCTGATGATGGATGGAGGGAGGCATGTCAGAACCATCTTAGGAAGCTTCTAAGAAAATTATCTCCCCCACAGTTCTAGTTCTGTATAAGAATCACCTTCTCCCTCTAACCTCTTCTGAGGAAACGGAGCCACAGAGTTTAGGCCAACTTGCTGTAGGTGAGGCACTAGTGTGAAGCCAGGATTCTACTTTAGATATCTGGCATTAGAGCCCAAGCTCACATTACTAATTCCGAAGTGCTGTATAGTTTCCTTAGGACACAGTTTGAAGGTCACGAATGTTGCATTTCAGAAGACAAACACGGTATAGATAATGGGTCCTAGTCATTAGCTTACCCAGCCCAATATTTATCAAATGCCTACCTCCCAGGCATGAGCCAGGTGTAAAACAGTGTCTTCTATCCAAGCGTTTCCAGAGGGAAGCATCTAGAAGAGAAGACTCACAGAACAACGTGAGGAGGCACACATCACGCTGCTGTCTTCCCTCCTGTGGAACACAGTAAGCAGATAAAGGGAGTTAGTGTGCTCTGGGTTTGTGAAAGGAAAAGTCACTGCGGGGAAGGTTTATCAGAGAAGAGGTGTTTGAGCCTGGGTCTTAAGCAATGAGGATTTAAAACAGGCAAACGGAGGAGTAAACAACCAAAGCCATGTGCACAAAGATGTAAGATATTTGCCAGGGAGGAGGTTCAGCTGGAATGGAGGGAATGGCGGGAAGGTTATATGAAATAGAACCAAAACAAAATGTTTAACTGTCCTAATTCTTAAAAAAAAAATCAAGTATCGAGATATTTCTCTCAGATGAGGAATTATTCTTACCAATCACACAGAGTGGGACTACTCAGGATGGAAAAAATGACTTGAAGGTCAGAGGGTGCAGAGGTTCAAAGGTGGGAGGCCATGTGAAATTCCTCCTTTGCTCTTTGACGTTTTTCCACGGTAAACCATTTCTATTCCTTTCCAATGTTAAAGTCTGCAATTACATTTGCTTGCGGACTATTTTTATAAAAATACATGAAGTATTTCATAAAAATACATGGCGTCATGATGGCAGCCCTGTAAGTGTCTATCTCCCATCCTCCTGTAACATGGCATGAGGCTCAGCAAAACAGACCTGTCCAAGATTCCCCAAACTCTCCATCCTGAGGCCAGGCTAACCTAGATCCGTAAGATTCAACAGATCGCACCCTCTCCAGGACCAGTCAAGACAACATGTGCTTTTAGTTTCTCCCCTTTAATCGGTTCCCACCCCTCAGGCTACGCTTTTTTTCCTCGGCACTGTCATGTGTTTTATTTTCCTCCAACTTTTCAAAAGCGCTCTACTGCTGCTTCACTACTCACTCAATCCTTAGCAGTCAGAGCTATGCTCCCACCTGTCCAGGTAACTGTTACATATGTCACACCCAACAAGAATCCCCTTTTCCTTCTGTCTGCAAAATGACACTAATGGAAATGGTGTAAGAGCAATACAAGCAGGCAACACAGACCTCATGATGGAAGAGACTGGAGAGGTGACAGGCGGTAAGGGAGGAATGACTCCTTTCCTCCCCTGCTCAAACACTAAGTGGCAAGCTGATGCCATACCTGATGTGTGTTCTGCCATGGACTCTTCAAATTGTGATGTACAACCTGGAAAATACCTTGGATGTGCTTTCCCTGCACAACATCTTCTGTGCGACCTGATCACTAGGGCTCAGCTCCAAATGCTAATCCTGGCCATTTTGCCTGGTTAATGGCAACCCAAGTCCTCACTCTCCCATTCTCGTTGTGCAAATATGACCTCAGTTCTCAGCTGTGTATCTGTGGCTTCCCTGTCACCAATTTGCACACCTCCAGTCTAATTAGCTTACTCCCACTATCCGTGTCCCTCCTAAAACCAAGGTCTGGTCACATTACTCTTTCTCACAAACTGTAAATTTCTACTACCTTTAAAATGAAGACAATTCCTCCAAATGTTTCAGTTCTGATCCCCAGCTTTTCAGACTTCTCTCTCATTATATTCTCTTCATACCCACACTCGTGTCAAGCCATTCCACATTCCTTGTCCCTGCACACATTGTTAAGCCTCCTTGCTTTTCCCCTAATCTGGGAGTACCATTCCTTATATCAAGGCTCAAAAAATGCCTCCTGTGCAAAACCCTCGTTTCCTCTCATCAATCCCTCCATCTGTGTCCCTTCAGCATGGTTCCCGCTCCTCTACACAACAGTATTTCAATCAGGCTGACCAGACCATCATCCATTGTTGTTATCTTGCCTTACCCCCCAGCTTCCAACATAGAGTCGTAGACATATGTGCATTCATCAACTGATGAAATTGAATGTTATAAGTCTAAAATTTAAAAAGCTTATTTGACATGTTTTAGTTTCGAACGAAGTCCAAAGACATATCGATGTGTAAGCTGTAAGTTAAAAAAAAATTCTAAACCACAAAACTAGTACAAATCAATGTTCATTTACATGGAGTCAATGGACCTTCTAAGGTACAATACTAAAACAGACGTAGCATCTAGACTAATAAGGGCGAACTACTCCATTTTGTTTGGAGTAACCAGGGTATTACAATTGGAAGAAAATTAAATGGACTCGAAACTTTGATGTCTGCTTTTGCCACCCAGTCTCTCCAATGACTGTGACAAAGCAGAGTGCATGCAGCAGGCCAGCGACACCCTCGGGTGATGGAGCAGCAGCGACCAGGTTAAGACCTACCCTATCCTGTCCCTTCCTCAGAGGAGGGAAGTTTGAGTGCGCGTGAATGGGGACAGTGTGGAGAAGATGGTTTTTTGGAGGAAGAGTTGAGCAAGATAGAGGAGTGACCACATACAGAGGCTGGACGTATGTAGTGAGTGACCCTGATACCCACCTAGCAGTCTGCCCAGCATAGGCGAAGAGAATACGAGTATAGCAAAGTTGGAAACACACTCAAAGCTGAAATTCCCAGTTTGTTTTGAAATAGATCCTTTTAAAATTAAGCTTATTTTTGCCAAGTGGCCATGATGGCAGCTCTCTTACGTGGTAACCAAAAACTAGGGTAAGGGCACTGAAGAAAATTCCTTTTACATGAAGTTCTCCAGAGATTTCAAACGCAAGAAAAAGCAACACTAGATAAACCAGAAAAGCAGAGTGGTATTTTAGGCTCTTCACAATCTGTATAAATCCAAATCTAAGAAAGCTGCCCTAGTACTACTACCACTTTAATACCAATCCACAGGAAATCGTAAAATTGCCCAAAAAAACTTTTTAGTACAAGTTTATATTTTGTTTTCAATGAAGAAACTCTTAATTTCATATTTTTCATACCACTTTTTTCTTTTTTATTTAAAATATTATAACCAATTAACATACTAGGTAACAATGTTTACATTCCAGTGGTGCATGTTTAATGACTAGGGCATGAATGATTAAAAACCACAATAATTATCTCAGCATTCCCTACAAAGTGCCCCATTTTGTTTTGTCTAGAGGAGAGGAGAGGGAATGGAACACAGGGAAGGAAAAGGAATGAAAAAGGAATGGCATCATATAGGGAGAGAAAGCAAATGTCAATTATCATATGTAAGTTTTCAGGTTTTAAACCTGTTAAACAGGATAAACTGTAATGAGAAAATAGATGTCACAGTCCAGGTAGACAGCTAGTTCAGTTTAACTTCATCATTCAGCTAAAAGATTAAGAGCTTCTCAAAAATATACCAAATATCGGGCCTACAAAAGTAATTTATTTCTTCGTAAAATTTACTAAGATTTATTCCTTTTTGTAAAATGTAAAGAATGGACTGATATCACGAGCAGGTTTCTACTTATAAAAACAGACAGTAATAATGTCCAATGAACACATCTAACACAATTTTCCAAGATATACAGTGAAAGATTTTACACGTGAGTCTCTCTTACTGATGCAAGGTATATATTTTACATACTTACTGGTACTGTGTCAACATTGGCTATAAAGTATTTAACACACATTTATAATTCACACTCAGTAAAGAGCTTACAGTAAGGGCAATAGCTTACTTGGGAAAGCATAGAAAATTAGTGTGAGGTAGTTCAATAAAAACCTAGTTTAATTTGTAAATTATTGTGAGAATAGAACATTGTGCAAAACTAATCCACAGATTTCTCAAAAGTCTCAGTAACGAAGAGAATCTAAACTAGAAATGGCCAGAAATTGTGACTCTTACTAGACTCTCCTTAAGAGCACTTAACTAAGAGCAGTTGGTTTGAAATTAATTAGGATTTCTGTTTTCCTTGCGAGTTTTCTAATCGTACCCCAAACTATACATTTCTGCTTCAATGCCCTTTACCTCTTCATCTTTCTTGCTATTACGGAAAAAGTAGTTTCCTCAGATTCAGGAAAAAATCTAAGAGAGATCGTAGAAAACACAATGTACGCTAACATGTGAAGGATACGGAGGCAACATTTCAGAGGGCTGCTAACGACAGGACAGTGGTGTTCGGGTTTCCTACTGGTAAGAGAAGTTTACTGGGGTCACGGGGCTGCATGCATTCACTCTACAGCTACGGTGGGACTAATGAACAACACTCACAAACAAACTACAACGGTCTCTTTGAAAACAGACTATGTCTTTACCTCAAAATGTTGTGCAGGCTTGTGCCTAGGCAACACTGAGTAGTTAAGTCTTCATATATGTAGCACATACTGGCCGGTGGCGTAAACCAAGTCTTATCTGTAACCCTGAAACAGCTCCACTTGCCCTCTTCTGATTTCACTATCAGACACTTACGTCCTCTTCACCTTCATCTTTTTAGACAAAACAGCAGGGTTAACAAGGAACAGAATAACGAAAAGGCTTACAGGAAAAGTCTGCTGCTTGCAATACCATCAAGCTTCTCTGTACTATGAAGGGGGTTGTTTGGTAGCCTCCTCATGTAAGAAGCTGGCATCTCTCTGGTGTGAAGCACTGTGCCTCGACCAATCTGGAAGAGTGCATACCAGGGACACCAGCACCCAAGGGTGTGTGACAAAGTGAGAACTGTTCGGCAAACAGCATGAAAGAGTTGAGATGCTCTCTTTACGTATATTATACTTAAGCAATCCCAACAACACAACCATTTTACAAATGGTCAGGATACGTCAGAGAGTAACAGCGTAGTAGTAAATCAGGAAGAACGATGTAGAAAAACATTAGTGTCTCCTTCCTATAAAGGTGAATAATAAAATGAATTTGAACGATAACTCTTAGTCAAAGTAATTTCTTGACAGTAAGATGATGGGTATATTAAATATGTGAAGTTGAAAAAACAAAGCTGTAAGAGAAGCAAGGTGGCTTTTATGGAAGTACTGCTTGACAGAAATCTTATTTGTGATTTCTTTCAAAGAACACACACAAGTGTCTGAGAAGTTTTAAAGGTTCAAAAAAGTTGTAAAATAAGAAGAATCAGTACTTCTTTAACTTCACAGATTCAAGAGACAAGGGAAAACTGTAATTAGATTTGCATTTTAAAAACTTAGGGCATGCAACATTTAACAGACTTTGTTTTCAGGATCTAATTTGGTAAGTATTTTAGTCTACATTAACAAATAAGAATTCCTTTTCTCTGCATCAACTGAAACATGCTGGTTGGCAAGGGGGAGCTGGCATTTACAACAGATGATACAGTAAGAACATCTGGTTCTCCTTGCTTAATCAAAATCGGCATCAACAGCAATGGCTTCTTAGCAATCAAACATAAAATACGGGAAACTTCTGAAAGCATGTCAGTTGTTAAAGTGCAACAGTGAAATAATCTATCCTAGGGGAAAAAAAAGCTAATTAACTGCCAAACTAATATAAACTAAGAACACACTCATGCTCAAATTTCTGCTAAAATCACAAATCCAATCCTGTTTCTCAACTCAAGAGGTGTTGCAGTCTCAAAACTCTAGTTTGCTTAATAAAATTAATGCACCATGTTTTAGGAGTAGAAATGGGGCTGATAAAAAGGCTGACAACTTCAAGAGGCTAGATGTCATGACCTGAAAAACAAACTTGATATTTCAAAGCATATTAAAAAGGCTAATGTATTTTAATCCTAAATATTGCACATTAACAATAACCTAAAATACGTAACTCGAAAGGAACTTTGCATTAAATACGCGAATAACACGCCAAGCGAACTTTCAGACACTGCATGTTGAGATGCACCAGTTCTTGCTCTTATTGGTCAGTAATTCCCATGCGCTTCCTGCCTAGAACCTTGTCACTTATTTAAGTATGCATTTCCCAGTTCATTACATAAAATCCATCTTGTTCCAAAAATAACAAGAGGTGCCTGGGGCAGTACAGATGATATATTTCAGAGAAAATGAGACTTCAATGACATTTACTTAAGAAAACTTCAGTTGTGGAGAAATAATTCTGCAGATAGAAAATGTAAACAGTTAACATACACTTGTCAGGAGCAGCACCATTCTTACCCTACTCAACACCCACATTGTATGTTTTATTGAAAATCAGGTATAAAAAACAAAGACTCAGACTAAATAACCACCACTTATGCCTGCTCTGCTCAATGTGAAGAAACAGTCCTTAGAAAATGACATCCTATATATGGCTGTGTGCTACTATTTTCAGATGAACGGTATATTGCTCATTTGATACATCACCTACAGAAACTGAAGTAGGCTTCAGAACCTCCTGACAGCTAGTATAACTATGATTATGCTACAGGTAGAATCAAATGGCCAGAAACGCCTTGAGAACTGGTGCTCAACTGACTGATACCATGATAGGAAACCAGAAAGGTCCAAGGTCCAAGGGCCTGAGGCTGCAGGAAAGGGAAAGACCAGACTCTAGACCACTGCTGGGACCTACAGCCTGAGTAGATTAACTCAGTGTATACAAAACAGGCTCATAGCTAGTAGAAGTGAACCATCTGTTTATTTGCATTGAAATGTATTATTCATGAAGTATCCTCTTGACTTTATGTGATCATAATCTTTGAGCATGCCACAAATTTGCAGAAAATACCATATTCTTTTTACTTCTGTTGTGTTGGGTGGCGGGATAGAAGGGTGGTGGTAGACGCCCAGCATCTTCAAAGACATGCTCTGAGTTACTCTGTCATTTAGATGATGGGGCTGTTGCCAAAAAACAATGTAGGATGTAGGATTACCTACCAATTGTTGTAATTAAATTAAGATTGGCAAGTAGCAAATATTGGAGGTTTTTTAACACGTTCATCATTTACAGTAGTTATTCCTGAATATAACTGGCTACAGGTTATTTTCCCTCACTCTTCTGGGGTTATTTCATTGATAAGCACATAACCCTGAAGGATAGCATCATGAACAAAACATCTGAAATAAAATTCTAATTAAAAAAACCTATAAAAATCTTAAATAATTCATGATATAGGCAAGTCACCACATAATAGTTGCTTTGATAAACAAAATCTTACAAATTCAGTAAAAAAAAAAATCAGCAGCATAAGATAAAGCAAATATGCAAAAATTTTAAACCATGATAAAATAATTAGGTTTACATTATACAGTTAATTACAGCAAAAATACAATACAGTTTTGTTGCTGTTTTAAAACACAACTTAAGTTTTAAATTACATCACTTGAAATTAAAAAAAATAAACTACTTTACTACAAAATGAATTCTACATTTTTGAAAAATCACTCAAAAATAAGACCACTGAATTGTTTTCAAAGTAGCTCTATCGATGACTAAACGACTCCCCATCCCCCCACCCCCCCGCCAAGGCCCAAGTAGTCATCTACAACAGCCCAGAGGTCCAGCTGATGCTTCTAGACTGCTGTCTGTATCTGAGGCCAAAGTCGGATCTGTTGACATTGAAGACACATCATTGACAGACGATGATGACGATGGATGCTGAGAGCCATTGATCACTGCTGCACCTGTGCTATGAGAAACAAAACAGCAAATCAGTTGCAGACAGAATTGCACACTGAGCTACCTGCACTGTACTGGCTACTCCTAGTAATCAATAAATTTGTTTTTCCTCTTGGCTTTAAAAGGTTTCAAAGTTGTGTGTGTGATAATACATGCAACACTGTTGGTACTGCATTTTTTGGACAGAGGATCTCAAAGTATATAACTCAAAAAGTTGAAAACTACTGCCCTAATAAAAAGGACTTAATGTTATCTTCTCACTGTAAACTCTAAACAGTATTCTGGCACATCTTGTTTTAAAGAAAAAGCCAAGACGAAGACTAAAATCATTTTAAATGGAAGGGTCCTTAGTTCAGCTGTCCCAGTTTAGGTTATATGACTTGCCGGGGTCACTCAAGTACCCTATTTGGGCAAACTCAAGTTCTTCTTATTGTAGTCTAATAAATACTTCATAAATGCTAACATGGATTTATTAAACAGATAAAGTAGGGAAAGATTGTTTCCTTTACTGAAAGTATATGTAACAAGACTTCCTGAATTTTAAAAAGTAACAATAGAGAACCAATAGAGAAATCCTTTCAAGGGGTTTGCTGGGTTGGGAAAGGGGAAGGAATGTCACTGGGGATGGGAAATATGTTAACGAACTAAGTAAGTACTTCTGAACTATGGGATTACTAAATAAGGACCATTCCAAATTTGAGGCCTATTAAATAGAGCAAGTTATACCAAAGTTCTTAAGAAGTCATTTATGGAATAAAAGCAGTGGTTTCCACATTGAGCATAAGAATTTCTAGCGCTGAGTTTCAGGCACTCAAAGGATGCTAAAACAAAGCAGCTGAAAACCACTCCTCCAGAACCCAGTAGGCAGTGTTTGAAATTATCCTACTATTCTAATGATGAACAGTAACACACTTTAGATACGAAAGGTCCTCTGAGGGCTTGTCTTCAACTCCAACAAGGAAATAGCCAGGGAGTGGGAGGAGGCAAATCTTTAGGGTGCTGGGCTGGGGGGGAGGGGGGGGCGGTACTGGGAGACAGAAGAGAATGGAACCACCAGGGACAGGGGAGGTGACAGGAGGTAAATGAATTTAAAAAAAGAAACTGCGTACACTTCAGGCCTGACAGAAGAGAGGAAAGGAGAAATGTAATAACCTTTCTAAATCCATTAGGTTCCTAGCCAGAGCAAACTGAAGACACTGTATTTTAAGTTCCATCCATGAGACACTATAGAATGCACCTGCTCTGACTGAAGAGTATAGAATACCACAGGCTATCTTCAAAGACTTGTACTGAAATATTCAAATCATAAAAGGATTCCACCAAATATACATTTTATGCCTCTATTTTGAATCCAAATTTCATTTTATCCAAACTTCTTAATCTGATACAATTAACTTTTATTTTTTAATACAAAAAAAATGTTTTTAAGTAATCTCTACACCAATATGGGGCTTTAATTTATAACCCCAAGATCAAGAATCGTATGTTCTACTGACTGAGCCAGCAAGGCGCCCCCAAAATTAATTTTAATTGCATTAGATAACTTAAGTTTTTTTAAAAAAATTTTTAATGTTTATTTATTTTTGAGAGACAGACAGAGCACAAGCAGGGGAAGGGCAGAGAGAGAGGGAGGACACAGAACCCAAAGCAGGCTCCGGGCTCTGAGCTGTCAGCACAGAGTCCAATGTAGGGCTCGAACTCATGAACCACGAAATCGAGACCTGAGCCGAAGTAGGACGACTAACCAACTGATTAACCCAGGCACCCCTAAAGAATTAATTTTTTAATCTGAAAATCAAATACCTAAGAAAAGTACTTGGGTGTTTGTTTTTTTTTAACTTTAAAGCAATCCGGTAAATTCTCAAATATCTGAATTGGCAATAATAGGGAAAATCTTTAATTTTAGGTAGTTGGGTCATTTCCCTCTATGGTGAGATTCTGTACCCTCAAAGGCATGCAAACTTAGCCAAACCAAAGGAATGTCGAAAAACTAATATATATATTTCATTTTCAAAAATCAAGTTGAAATGATACTGTAACTATCTGATATTTTAATCTGTCAAAGATTTTCTTCTCTTTCTCCATACAATCAAGAATTAGATATTTTTAACAGGTTGAGTAACACTCTTCTCCGTAAGCTAAAACTGAGAATCCAGAAAATGTCAAGAAACCTGCAATCCTGTCCTTACCACTGACTTATTTTATAACCATAGTCAAATATTTTTTAAGATCCAGTTTCTTTCAGTAGTTAAGAACAGATACAATGGCCCTATCTCACGAAATCAAGTTTACTCAAACATCTGACAGGATGTGCCACTCACCA
This sequence comes from Proteles cristata cristata, assembly GCA_017311185.1. Classification (NCBI taxonomy): domain Eukaryota; kingdom Metazoa; phylum Chordata; class Mammalia; order Carnivora; family Hyaenidae; genus Proteles; species Proteles cristata. The sequence continues at coordinate 715,957 of JAESUZ010001669.1, read as the reverse complement.
GGATAGCGTTCTGAAATAAAAAAGTCTCCCACATAATGGACTTTTCAAATCCCACTCAAAGCTCCATCATGAACTAAATTTAGTTACACTACTACTGTACCTCAATACAAAGCTAATTAACTCAGTTATTAAAGCACTTATAATATGGCTTTTGTTACAATTAAATTTTAGGTAAAAGGTGTCAAAATCAATTTATATTTTCAATAGGATCTATATTATAATTTGGAAGACTGTATTACTGATCAAGGATTTAAAAAATAAAAAATTTCAAAAACTCACAAATATAACTGAAAATGCTACAGAAAGTCACAGATATTAAACAGATATATGTTTACAGTACAACAAAATTGGCATCTGAAACTATAGTTAAAAATCTTACCCATATAATATACATTTTTTAGACTGTAGAAGAGTGTTAGAAGAATGGTTAAAATGGCATAGTCTTACTCAAATTCAGACCTCTATCTATTAAAACACTACTCAGTCTTCAAGGTTCAATTCAAATTTCACCTCTTTCATACAGCTGTTCTGACTTCTCTAGCCAAAAGTCTCTGCTGCCAGCTAAAGACCATATGGGATGCCAGAAAAACCGTGCCATTTGAAGTTACTGATGAACATGGCTGTAAGTACTAGCTTTTCTACATAATATATTTGTAATTTTATGTTCTTTTAATTCTTCTGAGCTTTAGTTTCCTCATCTGTAAAATGTGCATAGTACTCCCTTCAGTGAGGTCTTAGGGGTTGAATGATATCAAGTACATAAACCACCAGTGCCTGTCATGTAGTTTGTACCGAATATATATACATGTTCCCTGTCATTTAACTTTTTCTCTCAGTGCTTTATGCTTTTATAAGTGCTAAAATTAAATAGAAGATACCTTGCTCATGATGAAGGAAAATGTTAAACTCCTGCAAACCAGTTTTCTTTTTAGAGATGGACCACTTCCTAATGGCAGTTTTAATGTTACTGCCTTAGTTCAACAAATCAAAAATACCAAAATGAGAAAGATGGCAACTTAATGAGAAAGATGTACCAAATTTTGCAATGAAGACTTAGTTTATTTATCCAAAGTAAAGACTATTAAAATCCTGGTAAGCATACTGAATTACGAAAAATTTCTTCTTTAAAGAGAACAATGCCAATAAAAAAAGGTTTTAAATTTCTGTTCTTCAATGGAATGTCAGTATTATAGACAAAGATGTGTATTTTATGAAGTCAGTTACCAATATATTAGCATGGTGTACTGGGACAACAGTGTATTTACAAATGCTTTCAAATTAAAACACCCAAACTGTACTCCCTATACTTACACTTTTCGTAACAGTGATTAGTAAGGAAAACACTGTGTGATTCATGTAACTGAAGATTACAACACAAGAAGTAACCTTAACCTTATAACCTTAACCAAGCTTATATAGTAACCAACCTAAAGGAGAGGGCTGCCCCCGTATAACTCCATTCTTGGTTCTCTCCTCCAAGTCCATAACTTCTTTGTATATCAACTCTGAAAAAGAGGTGAGAAAAAAAAAAAAAAGTTTCAAAGTCTGAGAGCCAATCTCACAGATATCTATTTTAAGTAAAACATTTTTACACATATTAAGTACTTCTAATAGTGTCCTTTCAATGGTGAATTGTCCCTAAGTGCCAGTCTAAGATTCAAAGGTGTTAGTAACAATCCTCTGATGCTGAACCAGGACTATACTGAAAGAATAAAAATCTCTGGTATAACTAATGTTCCTAAAGTTGGATTAAGGATTGAGCTGGGGTTTGAAGCCTTATCTTTTTTACTCCACCAGAACTCTGTACTATACCATGTCATTCTACATACCATACTACATATGCTCAGTTCTGTCTCAGTCAGAGCTTAAATCACATTTATCTTACTCACGTTTATTTCCTGAGCTATGGCAAAGTAACCTAGTATACTGTAGGTGCTTATCCAGGTATTTGTTCAAAGACTTAAATACAAAACTGTATGGAAGCCTCTTTAACTAGAATGGAATATAAATACATTTTTATTAAAAAAAAGAAAAGAAAGAAAAGAAAAGCAACTCCTTGTGATTTGAAATATGACATGCTATCTCAGTCAAGATTTTTCCATGGGAATCTGTTTTTAACTAGACTTCTGGACAGTGGATGGACTGTTGTGAGCACTGTCCCAACTGAAGAGACATACCAAATGCTGCACTGAAGTCTTATGTGCCTCCTGCCCTGTGTTCTTCTAAGTGATCCTGATGTCAAGTGTGATGCGCCTTAAGAGTATGAATATCTACTTCAGAAGAGCCTTCCGGTCGATGCTACAATCACCATTATGCATCACCATCTTTAGGTCATGGCATCCTTTGAGAACTGCGTAAGCGCAACAAGCCCTCTTCTGAGAAAAATGTACAAGTAGAGAATGTTGCCCAGAATTTCAAGGAGTCTAAATTCCTTAAATTAAACTGCCAAGGAATCGCTGATGATAAGGTATATTGAGTGGATATGTTGGAATGAACAAGAGCTAGAGACACCTAAGTTTCCCTGCTACAATAATATTTTTGGGCTTGGAAGGAGAAAAGTAGGAAGTCTGGATTGAGGAAAGAATGGAAGATGCTTTTCTTCAGAAAACAAAAAGGGGAGAAGAACCAAAGCTAATGAGGAGTACTAAGTAGGCAACACAACCTGTAAGTTAATGACCCTGTCAACAGTTTTCTTTCTGTTATAATGCTAAAACTCTTAAGTAGATCTTTTTTAATAAAATTTTTAATGTATTATTTATTTTTGAGACAGATAGAGAGACACCATGATCAGGGGAGGGCCAGAGAGGGAGACACAGAATCCGAAGACAGGCACTAGGCTCTGAGGTAGCTGTCAGCACAGAGCCTGATGCGGGGCTCGAACCGACGAACCGCAAGATCATGACCTGAGCCGAAGTCAGACATTCAACCGACTGAGCCAGGTGCCCCAAGCAGATCTTAAAAAAGGCAGTTTGTGGGGTACCTGGGTGGCTCAGTCAGTTAAGTATTCAACTTGACTCGCTCATGTCATGATCTCACACAGGATCATGGGACCTCCTTACTGGGGAGATCATGCCCATGTTGGGCTCTGCACTGGGCATAGAACCTGCTTGGGATTCTTTCTTTCCCACCCCCGCTTTCTGACACTCCGTTGCCTAAACACTCTCTAAAAAAAAAAAAAAAAGAAAGAAAGAAAAGAAAAGAGAAAAAAAGAAAAAGCATTTTGTGGGTAATTACCAAGCTACACTTAAGACTAAAAGAAAAAGATACAGAATAAATCTCAGATATGTCTTTACACACAAACAAAAATCTAGCTGACTCTTGAAATGCATGGGTCCACTTATACGTGGATTATTTCAACAAATATAAGTCAGGTACTGTAAATTTTATGATTTTAATGACATTTTTTCTCTAGCTTACTTTATTGTAAGAATACAGTATATAATTCATATAACATTAAAACATATGCTAACCAACCATGTTATTGGTAAAGCTTCCATGAAAAAGCAGGTTATTAGCAGTTGTTTTGGGGGGAGTCAAAAGTTTTATGTGAATTTTCAACTGCGTAGGAATCAGCACCCTAACCCCTACACTGCTGGAAGGGTCAACTGGACTATGTTTCACTGATTTTAAGATACACTTTTATCAGTTTATTATCTCTGAAATGGGATGCATCTTACAATCAATGGTGCAGTGCACGTGGCATTGTTTTCTGTCTTAGTGGTATACAGCGGTGTGTTTTACGATTGGTGGCCTATTAAGATTACAAGAAATACATAAATGCCTATTCTAAATATAATGATATATAAAAATATCAGATATTTTAATACACACTTTGGTCCACAATTATATCCATGTACATTACTTATTACACATATAGATATACTAGATTCTCCCCAATTCTATCACTCTGGTGGGCTGTGAAGAGTCTAGCTGTGTGTTTCCCAAAAGTCAACTGGGAAGACTAATTTCTGGTTATTCCTAAGAAGAAAGAATCAAAGTCATTCTTCCCAACAGATTTATAGATGGATCCCTTGTTTAGGTTTGTATCTCCCCACTACCTTTAGCCCTGCAACTATTTTGGTACCTAGCTCTTAATAAGACGTCCTCTGTCTCCATTTTAAGGTAAGGTAAAGAAGGGACCAAGTGACTTGCCCAAAGTCATACAGCTATAAAAGTCATCAAAGCACTAAATGATAACAATGCAAATGTTAGAAGTAAACAGGATCTAAAAATTTTCTGGCCCCGGTGTTCCAGGGAATATTTTAACATTTTAAAGAAAGAAATATTCTACCATTTCTGTGACAGTCAATGCATTATTAATATTTACCCACATACACAAAGTAGAATTACCATATTAGAGTTGCAAAGATTAAAAATTAACTCGATTGGTGAAGGCGGGGGTAAAACAGACATTCCTACACAAGGCTGAAGGAAGTGTAAACTGCTAGAATTTCTCTGGAAAGTAATTTGGGAATGTTCTTTGGCCTGGCAAATCTCCTTAAAGGATTTTTCTTACAGGCACATTCTCACATGTGCACAACACTGCAGAGTTGTCTGTAACAACAGCCTGGACACAAAGCTCTTCAAGTGAGAGTTAAATACAGAAATTGTGACACAGTCGTATAGCAGAATACTAACAGCTTTTAAGCCAAATGAGCCCGATATGTGGAACAAGACAGAATAATCTCAAAGATAAATGATTATATCAACAGAGTAAATGTGGACAGTATACAACCATTTGTGACTAAAACAGGCTAGAAGAGGAAAAGAGGAGACACCAAACAGAGGTTTGTATATCTGTACACTATGGAAGAACAGAAAAATTCCAGAAAGCACTAATGTGTCTCTGGGGTAGGAAATATGAGAGAAGCCGATTAAGTCAGGGATGGAAGGAGGCTTGCTTTCTACCTCTATACAAACAATAATCCTATTACCAAATATCAGTTATGAATAACAGAAATATCTTTAATTTTCCTAATATGAATACATCAACATAAAGACCCAGAAGCTCTTTCAGCTTCATCTCTAAGAATTTGGTGAATGTTACCTTTCCACTCTTCTATTGTATGTTCCCTTTCATCTAACTGCTTGTCAGGTATCTTTGGTGGTGGCTGAAAAACACAAGGCAATAAGAATTGAGTTAGTTTACAGGGAGTACATAAATTCTTTATCATTATTTGAAATATGAGATAGAAGCTTTCAAAAATACATCATCAGACCAACACTGATCAGTCATCAACAACCTTCTCTTAATGTAGAAAGACTAATTTTAGACAACACTTCCACGACAAAAAAAAGATGTTTAACTGTCTTCTTCTAGTTTTTGAAATTGTCACATTTTATTTATATCACAGAACTGTGCTACACTTTAGACACAGTCATTTGTTCTGCAATTAGAATGTTTCCCCAAAGTGTTCAACACTTTAGTTCATCACGTACCAAGGCAAAAAGGCAAGAAACAATGGGATGTAGCTTTATTTTGTGTCAGGAGTGCTTGGGTATGCTAACCTATGATACATTCAGGCAAAAAGAGAAAACTACGATCACCATTTGTCTATATTTTTATTTAAAATTAAAGTTTCCTCCAAACCTAACTTCAATTCAATATATTCTGCAAACATTAAGAAAAGAACTTACAGCTTCTGCTTCAGAAGGATCATACCAGACATTGATATAAGGATGCTGGAGGGCTTCATCTACAGAGATCCTTTTAGATGCATCAATTACCAGCATTTTGGATAACAAATCCCTTGCCTGACTGGCTGTAAAAATAACGATGTTAATGTACATGGATCTCATAAAAGTTTTTATTTTATCATAAACTTCAGAAACTTAATATTATCATTTATCAAAAAGTATATGTTTTAAAAGAATAGATTTTACTATAAAATCAGGTCATACATACGGTTAAAAAAATAAATTTACACGAAAAATTAACTTAAAATCTTTTACTTTGTTCCATTACCCAGAGAGAACGCTGGGTTATATCCCATAAGAACATAAACACACACACACACACACACACACACACACACTCAAAATGTGATTACATATATTTATAAAAAGTACCTTTAAGTTTGTTGTGTTCTGAGTCAGCTGGGAAAAGTACATCGGGGAAGAGTTTCTCAAAGCTATATCCAGCATATTTAGGTCTGTTTTCAACATAAGTCCTTACTGTTGGCTGTAGTTTCTTCATGAATTCAGGGCATGGTGTTCCAAGCTGCTCAATTACTTTATTCCACTGATCAATATCTAGTATCAAGTAGCTAAGAAAAATACTCTGTATCTAATGTTGAACACATTAGTCATATCTATATTAAAATGACAAGAAAATGGCATTTAAAAAACCCTAAGAAAGAATGTGGCAGTTATACATCTTCTGTCTTATAGCCACCTTGTAAAAGGCAATGACTGCAGACAGACAGACAGGATCAATAAACAAGCTTTGTTAACCTTATTTTGTGCGTGTGTGTGTGTGTGTGTGTGCGCGCGCGTGTGTGTGTGTCTAAGTCTAATACTGATTTTACCATAACAATGGAAGCTTAAACCTACAAACTATATACAAATGATAGGTGACTCAAGGAATAATGACAATTACTACTAACAGGGACTCTGAATTTAAACTGTGCACAATTCTAGAATACAAAATCTGGTCTTTTCCCGCAGCTTATTAGAAACTGTGAATGCATTTTGTGGAGGATAAGAAATATTTCTTATAATCTGTCCTACTTTTTTTTAGTTTTCTACACTAACAGAAAATAACCTGTAACAATAAAAATGAGGGGTCTAACAAAAGTGGTGTTTTCTTTTGCCACTCTGTTCAGCTTACATTAATTAAAATGTTTTTAAAGCTCTGAAACTTAAGAAAATGAGTCTGTTTTGGGAAGCTGTGAGGTTAGGATTCTCTAGCCTTCTTCTTCCTAGTCTTTATCCTCCAAGTCTTCTCTGCATACTACCTCAACTTTTCTTACTACAACTCAGTGAGTATGGCTTTTTCCACTCTGCCTCCTATAACAACTTTAAGTGTAACTAGCTGAAAAACATGTAACAGATCACTGTAAATATGAATACTAAAAGTGGTCAGATGAACAAAAAGAATGAACTCATCACCATATAAAACTATTACTGCTAAAATTCTCTGATGAAAAAAATCAGTATGTTATGTGGAGTAATGAGACAACAACCAAAAGACACAAAACACACAGAACAGTAACGAAAGGAGGTGGTTGGGGGTAAAAAAACAAAAGGATGAACAGAAGCAACAGACAATTCTAAAATTCATATTAAGTCCTAAGGTACTTCTAGATTTACTCAAGTGTACAATTATTAGAAATTTTAGTGCAAGCCATGATTTCTCGTTTAGGTTAAATAAATCAACTCAAAGGCAGCAAGTAATTGTGGATAATTAACTTGAGCAGTTGTCAGAATTAACATACAAAACAGTAAGTGAGGGAAAGGAAAGTCTATGTCAAATAGCAGGTGGTATTTTGAAAGAGTAATTTAACAATATTTTATTATTAGGGAGAGACAAATATGTTATACCTGACTAAGCTCACGTGCTATTATACATTTGACCTTTAGCAACTACATTTTAGGCCAAAGATAAGGATACGATCTGTACCTGGGAACAAAACACCACCTTTGATCATTTCTCCCATGATGCACCCAACTGACCAAATGTCAACTGAAAACAAAATGCAATGACATTAACATAAAGATTTTGGTTAAAATAAAAAAAATATTTGAACGTTAAAAAAAAATCACATACACCATGTATACTTTAAAATCATAGAAAGCAGTATAAAATAAAAATGAGTGACAGTGAATGTGCTCTAACTACCAGCAGAGACTGTATGTCCTACTGCCAGATGCAGCCTACAAATATTTCAGCTTCTTTTCTCAACAAGTTTTGAACTATAACAGCCACAAACTTTACATGTGTTTAAGAATCCCATATATATGAATGTACCGTGTTTGTTTTCATTAGAGAACACAAGGAAGTTCATCACCTAACTAATTAAACTGCTGCAGCAGCACAAGGATACAGTCCCTTCCTGGAAAGAGGATTTTGTGGCAAACCATTTCTCCCATAATGCACCCCACAGACCATAAATCCACTATATGTTTGCAGCACAAAAGAAGGAAAAGCAAAGCAAAAGGTCATTAAAATCAAAGAAGCATAATATGACTGCATTATATAAAAACTGCAAAACATCACAAAAAGAAAAGAGTGATTTTAATTTTAGCTAATGGAATAATTTAAAACACAAAATATTTTTCAAAAGGCTTTGATTCACAAAAGCAAATGTGAAGTATAGCCTTTTAACTACATATCTAATTTTAAAGTGAGAGCTATGCACAGAAATCACATAATTAAGACACCTATACATTTTGTCTCTAAAAATTTGTTTATAAAATAGGAAGCAGAACAAAACACAAACTTTACAAATATTAGGCTGAAAATGAACACGAGGTGGCAATATTTAAATAAAATTTTGATTCTATTTTGAGTCTCAACTGTGCATTATACTCTCTCTTTAAGTCAAATAAAAGAAAAAAGCATGAGCAGAAATAATCTAGTATATTAAAATATTTAACAGAAAGAATGTTTCTATGAACAGTTACAGGTAAAAAGTTAATCCAAAGCTCTTCAGAAATTTTCAAACTGGATTTCAAACTGGACAAATGTATTTAAAAAATCCTATGTTTATTCTGAATCAGAAGTAATTTGTTTTCTTGGCAATGTCATGCTACATTTACCCTACTATCCCAAAAGGAATAACTGCTTACAGACTGAGCAAATAATCAATTAAGAAAACTTAAACTTTTTTTTTTTCCACCTAAAGTTTTTTAAACCCATAAAACCAAACTGCTTTGATATGTTAGTTTTAGCTGGGGACAGTATGAAAGTTCCCACAGATTTATTACCTACAGAGTCTCCTCACTGACTTACTGACCCTTATCAACTTTTAATGGGAGCTCTAATCAATGCTGAAAAGAATTTGCTAGACACAGAAAGGGCAATCTCCACCTGTTTCACTAATACACCCCGACATTTTATATCTTTGGTTCGAAAATTTGGTAAAAACAGGAGAGTACGTAATTAAATTTACTGTGGTAATAACGTCATAATGTATATAAACACTGCATCACTATGTTGTACACTTGAAACTAATATAATATTGTATGTCAATTCCACTTCAATTAAAATAGAAAGGAGAGTAGGTGGCTGTAGTTTAACAGAAGAGGGGGCAGAATGAGCAATTTAAAAAAAAGACTTAGAAATTTGCATTTGTTTTTCAAGTTTCCAGGCCCTTTTTGAGAGTGCGAAGAAAAAGCAGAAGTGTTAGGGAGAGGTGCCCATGCTAGTGGACTTAGGAAATTCAAGTCTATTACTTTCTAATACTCATAAAGAAACTGCCAGCTCATTAAAGAATCTTAGGAACTAAGTTGGGAATAAATTTTGGAAATCCTGTAAAACTAAAGTTTCTCTAAAATTTCATATTAAGGGACGCCTGAGTGGCTCAATCCGATGAGCATCCGACTTCGGCTCAGGTAATGATCTTACGGTTTGTGGGTTCGAGCCCCGCGTCAAGCTCTGTGCTGACAGCTAGCTCAGAGCCTGGGGCCTATTTCAAATTTTTTGTCTCCTTTCTCTGCCCCTCCCCTGCTCACACTCTGTTTCACTCTGTTTCTCAAAAATAAATAAAAAATGTAAAAAAAATTTTTTTAAATAAAAAATAAAATTTCATATTAAAATACATATGAATTTTGGGGTGCCTGGGTGGCTCAGTCGGTTGAGCATCCGACTCTTGATTTGGGTGCAGGTCATGATCCTGCAGTTCCTGCAGTGGGATCCTGGGATCAAGGGATTAAGCCCTGCCTTGGGCTCCAAGCTTACACACTCCCTGTCTCCCTTCTCTCTGTCCCACACCTGTGTGCATGGGCGCACACACACTCTCTCTCTCAAAAACAGAAATAAAAATAAATACATATGAATCCTTAATGATTCAACTTTCAAGAATAGAATTTTAAAGGTAATACTCATATATCAGTTCAAAGAACAATTTTTTTCCAGGGTTTTCATTTTTTGGAAAAAATCTACAATAACTCTTTCCTATAGATATTTAGAGAATGGCAAACTTTAGTTAAATGTCCAGGACACAATTTATATAGGTAACCTTAAGAAAAACATATTTTTGAACAATCTTCAAAAGCTACAAGCATGAGAAGATATTGTCTGGGCTAGTGAAGTCTCTCATAACATGGTTAGCTTGATTCAAACACAAACTAGCTATAAAAGGTCAAACTGCTTAGTCTATTAGGCAGTTTAAATATATTCCATTATATCACAGTTTCCAAAAAGCTTTATGGTAGCTTGTAACAAAAGACAAAACAAAGTTATTAAAACAAATGGCGGTGGGGTGTCACTTAAGAAGGAAGTCCCTGCTGCTTAATGTGATTAAGTATTACATTTACCTCCATTTCCTAAGGCAAAAAAAGGGCAATAAAGTGATCTACACAATTCCTATCTGAGACAGGAAAGCAGGTCAATTCTTTATAGGATAGTTTCTCTTGGTGGTAATTTCTGGATTGGGAGCTATGTCCCAAAATCACATGTATAGGGCACTGAGTGACACAGTATCTATGACAACCGATAGTTTTACAGCAAATGTAAAAGCAATCTTCAGGCTGATCACTCTAAGTATCAACTTTCAAAGGGTCTAATATTAAATCCAATTCACAGCACACAACAATTTTAGGTAGAGAGTAAGAAAATAGAACAGCATGGTTATTTAAGAAAAGAATAACTGTAAATGTTTAAAGTGTTTGTTTTTAATTAACACAGAAAGGCAAAGGAAATTAAGCTAAAATCCTCAGTTCAATATTGTCTGTTATAAAAAAGAAATTTGAAAATTAACAGTTTCCTGATTCAAAGTAAACTGCTTGCTGTTCTAGATTTCTTGCTAGAAAAAACACCTAGGTCCTTTTCTAGGGAATATTTTGGATGAAATTATATTTTAAAAGTTATAACAAGTTAACAATAATCCTGTGCAGATTTATTCATCTCCTAAATATCTGAGTCATTAAAACTTAAACTCCATATATGTACATAAATGTATAAAATTTCTAAAAATGCATGAACTACATGCCTGATAATTTTCAACCTTGATTCTAATGTTCAAATATATAATTGAATATGCCCATATACAATAATGCTATTTCTTTAAGGTAGGATACAAAGCTTTGATGAAACACTGTTTTGTCCAAAAGACCACCTTAATTAATTATCCATCAGCTTTGCAGAATGGCCTTAATGTAGTTCTTAAAGTTTACACTAAGCACTATAACCTTAGTTTCATGGGATTGGAAATATGTTCAAGTATCACCAATGCAAACTCAGTCTACCACATACTTCTTGAGTCCCTGTTAGAAATGCTCATTTTCAGGGCATCTGGGTGGCTCAGTTAAGCATCCCACTTTGGCTCAGATCATAATCTCACAGTCTGTGAGTTCAAGCCCTGTGTCAGGCCCTGCGCTGACAGTTCGGAGCCTGGAACCTGGAGCCTGCTTTGGATTCTGTGTCTCCCTCTCTTTCTGCCCCTCCCTCACTCTTGCTCTCTCTCTCTAAGAATAAACATAAAAATAAATAAAAAAAGAAATGCTCATTTTTAAGTTACAGGCAAATAAACAGCATATATTGTTTCACGGGCCATAGCAACAAACTACCTAACTGTAGTGTGACTGTTAACTGTTTATTTAAATAAACAGAGGACCCAAGTTTTTCCAAACATTTATGACAAAATTTATAGTTCCTTTCAAAACTCTTGATAAACACCTCAGTGATACATTTAACTCTATGCACTTCAACTTAAATATTTACATAAGAAATCTGATAAACAAAAGCAAGTAACAATATTTCAAGTAAATAGTGTTTGCTGACCGTTTTCCTTGTAGCCCATCCCTAGGATGACCTCAGGTGCTCTGTAGTAGCGAGTCACTACGTAAGGTGTCATCATAAAACTAGTTCCTGCAGTCCTGGCCAGTCCAAAGTCAAGAATCTTCAAAGTGCAGTCTGATTTTACCACTATATTACTGGGCTTTAAGTCCTTCAAAATACAAAAATAAAAAATGACTGCTGTGATATATATACAAAATTTTACAGTTCACAAATTATTAGATCAGCTGTAAACTCACAATAATTGTTATAATTTCTCTCATTATAAACCATATCACTGCTCAGTGTCCCTGTAACAGGTAATTTTGAGAAATTAGCTTGATGGCATTTTTCATTTATGAATACATAGTTATTAAAGAAATTAACAATGGAAATTATGATTAGCTAGAAATTTTCAATCAAGTGCAATACAAGCGCTCATAATGAAATGATCATTATCAGTCTTTCCATCACTGGCTTCCCACTTTAAATCATACAAATATGTTCATAAAATTATTATGCCCATAGAAATAGGACACCATTGTCATGGTGCCACTGATCCATAAAATACTAGCTGTTGATATTACTAAATAAGGTCTTTGTTAAGAATTTTCTACTTGACCCCAACCTTAAGGAATTCTATGCTGTGATCATTAAAAGGAAGGCAGCAGCATAAACACTCATGACTTTCAAGTCAACACACTTTGCCTGTTAGTTCTGATGAACCATGAAACCAAAGAAAGCAAACACAATATATCCACACCACAAACACATACCATTACTGGTACAGACGTGTATGTAATATTGAATACCAATGATTAATACAAAAGAAAAAAAGCTGTCCTGTAAAACAGTGTTTACACTTTTGTAACATCTATACCCAGAAAATCATGTATGCTGTCCTTAGAGTATTTTGATCAGTGGTCATGAATGGGTTTAGAAGATATGTAATCCAAGGGCTTTATCAAATTGAAAATAGATTATCAACAGGCTTAATGAAATATAAAATGAAAGTTTTCATTATTGCTATTCTATAAATACAGTGTTGTGCTATTTACAAAATACATTATCTCAGCAAATTCAGCCTGTTCAAGAATTACATATTGCAAACTTTGAAACTACTTCAGTGTCTATTGTGATGGTTAATGATTAATGGCTCTTTACTGCATTCTAGCCTAGAGATAAGATGCCAACCTTAATTAAATACTTTATTTCGGAAAGATTAAGAGCAAAATACAATTTTTTTAGAAATATTTTTTTTGTCAAGATAAGTCAATAAAATGCTTCAAAGAATGTAACCTGAAATTCAACCTTATATCAATTTACAGCTTGCCACAGATGTAACACCACTAACATGAGAAGAATGAAACTTGCATAAATCTGTGGCAGAGGAAGTAGAACTAATCTAATAATCCAGCTTCTCCATAGTATTTTTCAGCCTCCTCACAGACAAGGCCTACCCATGATTAGTTCTAGGCAACTGGCTGTGAGTGGGAGCAAAGAACAGAAGGGCCAGCGCACACCACCCTGGTGGTCTCTTCCTCTCTTCTGGTGATTAGCACCGTTCCAGAGAGTGGACCCTCTTTCAAGCGAGGGTGCTGACCACCTATGTAAGACAGAGTCTTTACCCCACCATGACCTGCACTGGACATGCAGTATGGGACACAAACCTTAGTTGTGTTAGGCTACTGAGAATTCAGGGTTTGTTACCGTAGCATAGCCTAGCTGTAACACTGTGATTTAAAATAAGGAGTAAATATTTGGTCTTTGTCCCAGAGCTCCTAAAACCCGTGCATTACCTAAAAGAGCAATAAAAGTGAAAGGAGTGCCTTTTGCTATTCCTAAGAAGTCCCATTCAACCAAACCACAGTTTTTGTTAATGACATGACTTTTGGAAAATCCCAAAGATGGGAGGGTGGGGTGGGGCTGGTTTCCAGGGGCAACAACAAAATGATTAGAGGGTTAGAACTCTCAGCACTTCCCACTTGAACCACTGGGGAGGAAAAAGTAGCTAAAGACTGAATTCAATCATCAAAGGCTAATGATTTAATCAATCATGTCATGTAATGAGAAAACAAAAACATTAAAAAAAAAAAACCATAAAAAACCCAAAAAGGACTGGTCAGGAGAACGTGCAGGCTGGTGAACATATGGAGGCGCTGGGAGAATGGTGAGAAACTATGGAAGCTCTGTTCTCCTTCCCATATATCTTGCCCACTACATCTCTCCATTTGGCTGTTTCTGAGTCAATGCCCTTTGTAATAAACTGGTAATCTAGTAAGTAAAATATTTTTCTCAGTTCTATGAGCCACTCTAGCAAATTAATCGAACCCGAGGAGGGGGTTTTGTAAACCTATGAATTACAGCAGTAGTTCAGAAGCACAAGTAACAACCTGGGTTTGTGACTGGCATCTGAACAGTGGGTACTTCTGGGACTGATCCCTTAACCTGTAGGATCTGATGCTATCTCCAGGTAGACAGTATCAGGATTGAGTTAAATTACAGGATACCCAGTTGATGTCCAGAAAATCTGAGAATTGCTTGGTGTGGGAAAAACTACCACACATTTGGTGTCAGAGTAGTATAGCAGTAGTGTAAGACTAAAGAAAACACACAATGTTTGTCTTTCACACTAGTCTATTTTAACACTGAAATTAGTGCCAGAAGTGGGGTGTTACTCTTACAGACACAGAATCTTAGCTTAGCAGTCTGAGCAGCAGGCAGCAGGGAAACTAATATCAGAGGTTGGAAAGGTGATCCTGATTATATAATAGCAATACATTTCATGATCCTGTCACTTGCAGTAACTTGGAAGACACAGCACTTGCATACTGAAGCTGAAGCTCTAGAACAAGGGTTAACAAATTAAGGCCTGTTTTTGTGAAGAAAGTTTTATTAGAACACAGTCCTCCTCATTCAACTACCTACTGCGTGCATACAGCTGCTTTTGTGTGTGGCAGAGCTAAATAGCTGTGAGAGAGACTCTAAAATGGCAGACTGCCCAGTAAATCTCTCCCCCTCCCAACCCAGTATATGGACTTTCCTTGACTTCACAATGGAATATGTCTCAATAAAACCTCCTAAGTTGAAAATATCTTAAGTTGAAAATGCATTTAATACATCTTACCTACTGAACATCAGAGCTTACACAACCTTAACATTATGCTCAGAACACTTAACATTAGCCTATGGTTGGGGAAATCACCTAATGCAAAGCCCATTTTATAATTTTGTGTCGGACAGTTCATGTAATTTATTGCCTAGTGTACTGAAAGTGAAAATCAGAAGGAACCTATGGGCGCAGAAAGCTTGGCACATGTAGCAGCTGTTGACCTGTGACTGTGTGGCTGACTGGGGAGCTGCAGCATCATGAGAGGAGGCTGGACCACATGATCGCTAACCTGCAAAAGGGTCAAATTCAAAGTACGGCTTCACACCATACTTTTTACACCACTGTAAAGTGGAAAAATTAGACTGAGGCCCCGTAAGTAAGAGACCATCCATACGCCTCCACCTTACTAATGAGCTGAAGTCAGATTACATGTTTAAGGCAATGGAATGTGAGGGAATATGATGTATAACAAATCTGAAAAGAAGTTTTATATTTTTAAAAAAACTTTTTTCAAAAAAGTTTATTTATTTATTTTAAGAGAGAGAAAAAGCAAGCACAGGTCAGAGAGAGGGAAAAAGAGAGAATCGCAAGCAGGCACCACACTGCAGGCACAGAGCCTGATGTGGGGCTCGAACTCAAGAACGTGAGACCATGACCTGAACCAACATCAAGAGTCAGATGCTTAACTGACTGAGCCACCCAGGTGCCCAGAAAATAAGTTTTAAATATGCTTGATTTAGCTTGGCTCTTGCTCCTTTATCTTTCCCCCAGGAGGAAGGAATGTGCCCCAGGGAAGCACTCTTTCAACCGGGATACTGAAACCTGAATGTGGAACAAACCCAGAATCTGAAGCAGTGTCACAAAGCCAATCTGCAGACCCCTGAGCAAGCAACAAATATTGTTTTAAGCCACCAATACCTTGGATTTTTCATGCATCATTTCCACAAAATAATTCTGAAAACCTGGAGGGCAAAAGACCTGTAAAATCTTTCAAAAAGTTGTTGAAAATGCTTCAGACTTGTCAACAGAAGCCTGAAAGCTTAATAGTAAACATTAAATCCAAGAACATAGAGCCAGTGACTAACAACTGTGCTGTGAAAAGAACTGTAATTAAAAACTAGAAGCCTCCTAAGTTTCTGAAAGAGTTATATTATCAAAATTCTCCAGAGGCACCTGGGTGGCTCAGTCAGTTAAGCTTCCAACTTTAGCCCAGGTCATGATCTCACGTTTTATGGGTTCAAGCCCCATGTCAGGCTCCACACTGACAGAATAGAACCTGATTGGGATTCTCGGGGCGCCTGGGTGGCTTAGTTGGTTAAGTGTCCGACTTTCGCTTAGGTCATGATCTCACGGTTAGTGTGTTCGAGCCCCGCGTCGGGCTCTGTGCTGACTGCCAGCTCAGAGCCTAGAGCCTGTTTCAGTCTGTGACTCCCTCTCTCTCTGACCTTCCCCCTGCTCACGCTGTCTCTCTCTCTCTCCTAGAAATAAATAAAACATTAAAAAAAATTAAAAAAAAAAAAAAAAAAGAACCTGCTTGGGATTCTCTCTCTATCCTTCTTTTTCTTTGCCCTTCTTTCTCTCTCAAAATTAAATAAATAAACTTAAAAAACAAAACAAAACAAAAACAACACCTCCATTAGCCTGTGACTCTTCTAGCTTTAAAACAGTAGCTCTCAATTCTGGGCAGTTTTGCCCTCAAGGCATATTTGGCAATGTCCAGAGAAATTTTTGGTTGTCATAACTGGGAAATACTGGTGGGATCTAGTGGGTAGAGGCCAGGAATGCTGCTAAACATTCTATAAGGCACAGGACAGCTCCTCAAATGAAAAAATTCTTCATCTATAACATCAACAATGTCCAGTTTGAGAAGGGCTGCCTTAAAATGACACTTGGGCCCCTCAATTTTTTTACAGATAGTAAGCTGACAAAGCTGAGCAGCCCCCAAGGAGAACACTTTTTTTTTTTTAAGTTTATTTACTTATTTATTCTGACACAAAAAGACAACACGCAAGTGGGGGAAGGAGGGAGAGAGAGAGAATCCCAAGTAGGCTCTGTGATGTCAGTGAGGAGTCCAACGTGGGGCCTGAACCCACGAATGGTGAGTCCATGACCTGAGCTGAAATCAAGAGTCAGACACTCAACTGACTGAGCCACCCAGGTGCCCAGAACACATTTCCAAATACACACTTCAGATATATTTAAAAGGACAGTAGAAAAGAAGAACTCTTCACATAGCAGAGAACTGTGGATAGAGTGTTCCTTGCAGAACTAACCAAGGAATATTTCTCATCCCCAAGGGAAGTGACACTCACAATGCCTGCCCAACAGAATTCCAAATTACAAATAACCAATGTCTGAATTTTTCCATTTCCCAAATGCAATTGTTTACTGTGGTTACTCTGGCCTCGTGTGACCAACGTTATCTAGGGAATGGCGGTAGGGGGAGCAAACAGGAGTGACCAGATAATCTGGTCATTTTACCTCCATTTTAGTTTTTGGACTAAAAGGAGCAATGTCTGGATTTGAAGTAGAAATTACCATGTATCACTTGTAAAATAAATACCTTGATAGACTAGGACTTTGAATTACCTCCCCTATGCAGGGGGTGAGTGTACTGTGTGTAGAATAAAGAGGGCAAAAAAATATTTGATACTCTGAAAGAGAGAATATGGCAGAAACTAATGTTCACCATCATTTTGAAGCCTGCCTCTCCACATTTCCCTGTCCCTTATAATTAAGCAGGGCCTCATGACTAGTTCTCCCAATGGGCTCAGAGCAGAAGTGATATGTGTCACTTCCAGGCCAAAGCACAGAAGAGCCAGTACATACCACCTAGTTTTCTCTTCATCAAACACAATGACTAGCAACTATGTAGATGGTAGAGCTTGGATCTCTGACTATGTGGAACCCCACTCCCTGCCCTGACTTGTACTGAAACCCTAAGGGATGAAAATTCAGATTATTTTACCAAGTAAGTGATTTTAGATCAGCAAAGGTATTAGGGTGGGGTGAAAGGTATCTAATTTTTTTTTTAATGTTTCTTTTTGAGAGAAACAGAGCACAAGCATGGGAGGGGCAGAGAGAGAGGGAGACACAGAATCTGAAGCAGGCTTCAGGCTCCAGGTGTCAGCATAGAGCCGGACACGGGTCTCAAACCCATGAACGATGAGATCATGACCTGAGCTGAAGTCGGAGGCCTAACCGACTGAGCCACCCAGGCACCCAGGGGTGACAGGTATTTAAAATTAGTAGTAGATGAGCACCACTTGTGGCCTCAGGACCAGCTACAGGAGATGGTGCTGTAGTTTATCCCATTAAACTTCTTAAAACTTACTCAAGGAACAGACCTGAGGAACAGTCTCCAGAATGTACTGTACGGAGGAAGTGGAACAAGTGGCACCAGAGATGTCCTACAGTGGGTCCCGTGGTGCCTGTTCTGATCTCTGGTTCAGGATTGAAGCACTCATTCTAGCTGCTGCTAGCATTGGGTGCTGAGTTTGCAGCAATTCTCTCCAGGAACTGCCTTCAGCCACAGAGAGCCACTTTTTCCAGTGTCCTGCTGCTCCCCAGAGCAAAAGTCCACTTAAGTCAACAGCTGAAGCCTCTGGTGTGATTGCATCTAAATCCCTTTCTCCCTCTGTCCAGTTTTACTTCCTTTACTCCCTTAAAGCTGTTGATCCTGAGGGGGCTCCCCAACAGACTTCTTACATGTGTATCTGTCCTAGAGACAGTTTCCCAGATAGCCTGACCTAAGATAAAGGCATATTTTTCATAGGTAACATATCCTAGTATGTCTATTAGCCCAAATTTATTATGTAAATGTTTTACGGTTGTACTTATTTTTACCACGTTATCTATTCACACTAAGGGAGTATGTTAAAATATCCTAATACTGGTGGGCCTGGGTGGCTCAGTCAGTTAAGAATCCAATTTCAGGGGCGCCTGGGTGGCTTAGTCGGTTAAGCGTCTGACTTTTGCTTGGGTCATGATCTCGCGGTTCGTGGGTTCGAGCCCCGCGTCGGGCTCTGTGCTGACTGCCAGCTCAGAGCCTGGAGCCTGTTTCAGTCTGTGACTCCCTCTCTCTCTGACCCTCCCCTGCTCACGCTGTCTCTCTCTCTCTCCTAGAAATAAATAAAAATATTAAAAAAAAAAAATCCAATTTCAGCTCAGGTCATGATCTTGCAGTTTGTGGGTTCCAGTCTCACATCGGGCTCTGTGTCTGTGTCTGTGATGGCTCGGAGCCTGAAGCTTGCTTTGGATTCTGTGTCTCCCTCTCTTTCTGCCCCTCCCCTGCTCTTGCTCCCTTATTCTTTCAAAAATAAACAAACATTAAACAAAAAATTTTTTTAAAGTATCCCAATACTATTGTGTTTATGTAATTTTTCTATTTTCCAGTTTTAACTCTGTGTATTGTAACTCCACTTCATGTATAAAGTTCTTGACAGTTACTAACCTAATTAAGTGTATTACACCTTTTATCCTAACAAAGTCACTGAGAAACGCTTTCTCACTGGCTCTACGATATTCAATTTACCTGACTATAGAGTTATTCTTGTTTTCATGTTTCATTTTCTCAGTACATCTTTGCCAATGACTTTGCTTTCAGCCTTTGGAAGCTAGCTACAATTGTCTGCATTACAGAAACACACAGCTGGTGGTGGTGGTTTTGTGGGTCAAAATCTGAACTATGTTCATTAAGGGGTTAATCCCCTTTACCCATTATGTTATATATTGGTCTTCTGTAATTTACTGTTTCCTTTTTATGTTTCTTGCTATTTCTTTTGTTTCCTACCTTCTAACATGTGGTCTGTGATTTCTGTTTTACCCACGTTACCCTCATTAATCTGAAATTTTTTTGTATGGGAGATTTTACTTTACTAAAATCAAATTCACTTCCATGGTGGCAGATCACTGTCCTGGTCCACAGAGCAAAAGAAACAAGCAAAACAACAACAACAACAACAAACCCAGAAGTTTAACTCATGTGCCTCTCACAGAATATGAATATGGGATGAGGAAAATAATACACCTTCCTATTTAAAGAGAGATCGCCTATGTGGCTTAAAGATGGCATCAGACATAGTATTACAGCAGTTGCATATGCAATATACAAAACAATTCAGTCAGAATATTTAAGGATAAGCTAAATGTCTCACATACATAGTGGTCTTAAAATAGTTAATCTGAGCACAAATCTGTTTTTATTTTTAGTTCTATTATTTGCCACAAGGTAGGTCAGAGGAAAGATAGAATTCCAATGAATTAAATACTTTTCAAGAAATTTCTCTCAAATTAAATGCTATACTTTTCTAAGAATAAGCTAGAATTAAAACTAAAATACAAAATCACATGTCCACATAAAAACTTGGCACACATCTGTTCACGTCAGCATTGCTCATAACCAAAAAAATGGTTAACAACCCAAATGTCCCTCAAGTGATGAATGGATAAACAAAATGTGGTATAGGTATATATCTATAAAGCAAACTATTATTTGGCAATACAAGGAATGAAGTACTGACACATACTACACAGAGGGATGAATCTTGAGAACATTATGCTAGGGAAAAGAAGCCAGACACAAAACACATATTATATATAATTCCACTTACATGAGATGTCGAGAACAGGCATATATATGGAGACGGAAAGTAGGTTAGTAGTTGTGTGGGGCTGGGGGTAAAGGGAACAGAGAATAACAGGAACGGAAGGCTAAAAGGTACAGGATTTCTTTAAGTGCGGTGAAAACGTTCTAAAATTAGATTGTAGTGATACTTGTGCAATCTTCGAATACAGTAAATAATTATATACTTTACAAGTTGTATGGTATGTGAATTACATGTCAATAATGCAATTAAAAACAGATTACAAAAGTATGAAATATTTCTGAACATCTGAGAAACACAATTCTGATGAATACTCAGTTTTATATAACTGATAATGATAGCAGGATATTTATATACTGCCTCATTTCAGAGCAAAACTAAGATTATACTACTCCATATACCAGTGAAGTACAACACCCCCAAAATATGTCAGCAGAAATGGAAGAGTAGACTGCTCCACAGAAACACCAAAGAGCAGAGCAAAATGGTTCAAGATACTTTTTCAGAAATCTGGAAAACAGTCAAATGTTCACATCAACCAAGTAAACCTAGAATTGAGAAAAAGGCAACTTAAAAACAATAGGAAAGAGGTGTGGTGTTTTCACTAGTCCTTGTCCTACCCATCTTCCTGGCTGGACGGGAGGGTCCTGAAGAAAGCAGCCAACATTCTCAGCATGGGACTCTAGTTTTGGGATAGACAGGAGGCATTTCTCAAAACAAAACAAAACTGCAAGGCAACTGAATAACCTATTTTGCCTACGACAAAACACAGAAGTTGAGAAAACAAGACATGGCACACATTCAAGAATACAACATACACATAAGTCTCAAATAAGAGGAAAAAGGGGCAGAAAAAATATTTGAAAGAATAATGAGAAAAAACGTCCAAATTTAATGAAAGACATAAATCTATACATCCAAGCTGCTCAATGAACTCCAAGGATAAAAGCAAAGAGATCTTCACTGAGACTATATTATAATCAAACTGTTCAAAGCCAAAGACAAAATGAGAATCTTAAGAATCTTAAGAATCAAGAAGAAGCAACTGTCACTTATAAGAGATCCTCAATGGTATTAACAATTGATTTCTCAAAAGCAATTACAAGTGCCAAAAGGCAGTGGGAAGACACTTTCAAACTGCTAAATGAAAAAATATCCAAACAAAAATTCCATTATCTAGCAAAACTGTCCTTCGAAAGTAAAGAAGAAAATTAAGACACTTTGATACAGCTATGGGAGTTTGTTGCTAGTTACACCTGCCCTATAAGAAATGCTAAAGGGAGGGGCGCCTGGGTGGCTTAGTCGGTTAAGTGTCCGACTTTCGCTTAGGTCATGATCTCGCGGTTCGTGGCTTCGAGCCCCGCGTCGGGCTCTGTGCTGACTGCCGGCTCAGAGCCTGGAGCCTGTTTCAATCTGTGACTCCCTCTCTCTCTGACACTCCCCTGCTCGTGCTGTCTCTCTCTCTCTCCTAGAAATAAATAAAAACATTAAAAAAATTAAAAAAAAAAAAAAAGAAATGCTAAAGGGAGTCCTTCAGGTAGGAAAAAAAAGGACACTAAAAAAATTGAAGCTGTAAGAAGAAATAAGACTGGTAAAAATTATTACATAGATAAATACAAAGGTCCGTATTACTGTGTTTTGGGTTTCTAACTCCTATTTTTTTCCCAATATGATTTAAAAGACAAATGTATTGAACAATAATTACATATCTATCTTATTGGGCACACGGCACATAAATATGTAATTTGTGACAACTCTAACATAATGGGAGAAGAACAGACTGTATATAGGAGCAGAGTTTTTGTATACTATTAAGGTCGTAATAATTCAAAATAGATTTTGTTATCAATTGAAGAGACTAATTTTGCAATCTTAATGGTAACCTTTAAGAAAATGACTGACAACAACACAGAAAAGGAAATTAGTAAATAATCAAATGACACACTACTAAAAAAGCAATTAAACACAAAAAAAAGCAAAAAAGCAATGGAGGGATTGAGAAACAAAGAGATACAACATATAGAAAACAAACAGCATGGTGGCAGAAGTAAATTCTTCCTTATCAATTAATTGCATTGCATGTAGATAGATTAAACTCTCCCAGTAATACCCAGAGAAGAGCAGAAGAGATAAAAAAGAAACATGATCCTATCAGAGATTCACTTTAGATTCAAAGGCACAAAGTGAAAGAATGGAAAAAGATATTTCAAGCCAATAGAAGCCAAAAAAGAGGTGGAACAGCTAACCTAGTATCCGACAAAATAGACTATTAGTAAAAATTGTTACAAGGAGGGGCGGGAGGCGGTGCCTGGCTGGCTCAATAGGAAAAGCATGCAACTCTTGACCTCAGAGTTGGGAGTTTGAGCCCCATGTTGGATGTTGGGTGTAGAGATTACTTAAATAAAAATAAAACTTAAAAACAAAAACTGTTACAAGGGGCAATAGAGGACAATAAATATTAATAAAAACATCAATCCCTCAAGAAGATATCGCAATTATAAACAACAAAGCTCCAAAACATAGGCACAAATGAATATGACTGAAGGGAGAAACAGAGAGTTACACAATAAAAGTTGAAGGTGTCTATACCTACTTTCATTAATGGACAAACAACAATGCAGAAGATCAATAAGGAAATAAAGAATGTGAACAATACTATAAAGCAACTAGATGTAACAGACATCTATGGAATACTTCCTCCAAAGCAGTGCACGTGGAATAGTCTCCAGAACTGACTACATGTCAGGTGACAGAACTAGTCTCAATAAATTTTAAAAGACTGAAAGCATACAACGTATCTTCTCTGACCACAATGGAATGAAGCCAGAAATCAAGGAAAAGGAAATCTGGAAAATTCATAAATTTGTGGAAATTAAACAGCAGACTCTCAAACAACCAATGGGGCAAAGAATAATTCAAAAGGAAAATCAGAAAATACTTTGAGATGAATGAAAATGAAAATATAACATACAAATTTTAGGGAATACAGAAAAAACAGAGCTCAGAGGGCAATTTCATAGCTGCTGTTTAAGCTGCTGAGTCTGTGGTACTTTTTGTTAAGGGGGCCCAAGCAGACTAATACAACCTAAATAAATGGAAAGACACATTCAGTGTCCATGAATTGAAATACTAAGTATAGTTAAGATGGCAAAACTACCCAAGCAATCTACAGATTCAATGAATGAAATCTTTTTTTTAAGCTTATTTTTCTTTATTTTGAGAAAGAGAGAATGTGTGCATGCACACAAGCAAGCAGGGGAGGGGCAGAAAGAGGGAGAGAGAAAATCCCAAGCAGGATCCCTGCTGTCAACACAGAGCACTTTGTGGGGCTCAATCCCACAACCCTGGAATCAAGAGCTGAGCCAAAAGCAAGAGTTGGAAACGTGACTGATTGAGCCACCCAAGGGCCCCCAATGAATGAAATCTTTATTAAAATTTTAATGGCTTGGGGCACCTGGGTGGCTCAATTAGTTAAGTGTCTGACTTCAATCAAGCTCAGGTCATGATCTTATGGTTCATGAGTTTGAGCCCCTGCACTGTCAGTATGGAGCCTGCCTGGCATTCTCTCTCTCTGCCCACCTCCCTTCTCAAAAATAAACAAACCTTAAAAAATAAATAAATAAAATTCCTATGACTTTTCTGCCAAAATGGAAAAGCTGATAACCAAATTCAGATGGAATCACAAAGGACACTGAATAGTCAAAACAATATTAAAAAAGACTCATACTTCCCCATTTCAAAACTTACTACAAAGCTAGTTTTTTCTTTGGTTGATTGTGCTTTTGGTATCATCTTTAAGAATTCATTGTCAAATCATTAAAGTTTAGCTTAATCTTTGTATTTTCTTCTAAGAGTTTCATAGTTTTTGCTCCTATGTTCAGGTTACTGACCCCATTTTGAGTTAATTTTTGTGTCTGATGTGAGATAAGGTCCAAATTCATTATTTTGCTGTGGAAATCCAGTGTCCCAGCACCATTTCTTAAAGAGAATTACTGTTTCCCAATTGGCCTTTTGCACCTTTGTTGAAAATCTGTTGGCAATAGATATGTGATTTTATTTCTGGACTCTTAATTCTATTCCATTGGTCTCTGTCTTTACAGCAGTTCCACATAATTCTGATACTTGAATTTCATGAAAATTAAAAAACTTCTGTACATCAAAGAATATCAAGAAAGTGAAAATAAACAAAATGGGAGAAGATATTTACAAATCACATATATGATAAGGGTCTAGTATTTAGGATCCAGAATATATGACGAACTTCTATAACTCAACAATGAAAAGATAACTCCATCAAAAAAAGGGCAAAGGACTTGAATAGACGTTTCTCCCAAGATGATATACACATGACCAACAAGCATATGAAAACATTCAACATCTTTAGTCATTAGGGAAATGCAAATCACATGGAGATATCACTCTGTACTCCCTAGATTGGTTAGAATAAGAGTCAATTAAGTACTGGCAAAGATTTGGACAAATCAGAACCTTCACACACTGCTGCTGGGACTGTAAAATGGTATGGTCACTATTGGAAACAGTGTGGCAGTTCTTCTTAAAGTTAAAAAAACAATTACCATATGATCCAATCCTAGGAAGATACCCAAAGTAATTGAAAACAGAACTCAGACAAATACTTGTACATGAATGTTCATAGCAGCACTATCCACAAAAGTTAAGGTAAAAATAACCCAAATGTCTATCAATGGATGAAAGGATAAATAAAATGTAATAAATGCATACACCGCAATATTATTCAGTCATAAAAAGGAACAAACTATTGATACATGCTACAACATGAATGAGATTGACAACATTATGCTACAGTAAAGACACCAAAGATCACATATTATGATTCCATTTAATATGAAGTACCAAAAGAGATAAATCCATAGACAAAGAAAGCAGATTGGTATGAGGTCAAAGGCTGAGGAGAAAGAGAAGGAGAGAGAAAGAAAGAGAGAGAGAGAGAGAGAGAGGCAGGCAGGCAGAGAGGCAGATAGACAGAGAGAGAGAGACAGAGAAACAGAGAAAGGGAAAGAGGGAGAAAGAGAGAGAGAGAGAAACTGACTGTTAACAGGTATCACATTTTCTTTTGGGGCAATGAAAATACTTTGAAATTTTACAATGGGTGGTTGTACAATGTTGTGAATGTACTAAATATCAATGAATTGAACCCTTTAAAAGATGGCTAATTTTATGTTACGTGAATGTCACCTCAGTAATTAAAAAAAGAACATGATGATAATTTTTTTTTACTAACCCGATGAATAATTCCAGCAGAGTGAAGGTGCTTGATTCCACACAGCATCTGATAGAGAAGGTAGGACATTCTTTCATGATCTAGTTCCATCTGAATCACTTGGCAAAGATTTGCATCCATGAGCTCCATGACTATGTAACTTCATGGGTGAGAAAAGATCACAGCTAGAGTGTACAGCAACAATCTAAGAATAATGAACGAATGTAAAAAATCTTAATTATCACACTTACACATCTTGAAATTCTTCTAGGGATTTCTGTGGTGTGAAAACATTCAAAAGGCCAATTATCTGTGGGAAAAGCAGAGAGACAGAAAAATTAGACACCGCTGCTGCTTAGTAATACTTTCATTTAGGAACTGCAAATACATGTGTTTAAAAAAAATCTACCATTGGTGTAAAAATATTAAAACCTTATGTTCTAAGCCCAAGTCATCTCCTATTTTACTTAATAAAACTTTATGGCCAGAGATTAGGGGTAGAGAGGGAACCAGACCACATAGGATCTTTAGGGGGGTGAAAATAGTCTGCATGATACTATAATGGTAGATATTACATCATTACACATTTGTCCAAATCCACAGAGTGTACAATACCAAAAGAGAACCCTAATGTAAACTATGGACTCTATCACTGTAGGTTCATGATTATAACGAATGTACCAGTCTGGTGGGGGAAATGAATAATGAGGGAGGCTACGCATGTGTGGGGGAAGGGAGTACATGGGAGATCTCTGTACCTTCCTCTCAATTTTTGCCATGAACCTAAAAATGCTCTTAAAAGTCTTTGAAAGAAATGCACCAACAGAAGAGCTCCACATATCCATTCCATTTATGAATACTCACTTATAAGGACCTATATTATATAATCCTCTACATAATTTATAGCAAATTTTTAAAATTGTTTTTAATATTTATTAATTTTTGAGAGACAGAGACAGGGCATGAGTGGACGAAGAGCAGAGAGAGGGAGACACAGAATATGAAGTAGGCTCCAGGCTCTGAGCTGTCAGCACAAAGCCCAATGCAGGGCTCAAACTCAGGAACTGCAAGATCATGACCTGAGCCCCAAGTCAATGCTTAACCAACTGAACCACCCAGGCACCCCAATTCATGAGCAAATGTTAAAGACCTTCCATCAAATCTTATCTAATTTAGTATCTGTATATAATCTCAGCCCTACCCCTAATGCCCTCAGTTTTTCATAATACTGAACTTCCCCAGTTTTCCTCATTCCCAGTTTATTCTCTGGTTCATCCACAGACATGCCCTCTTTCCCACCATTCTACCTTTAATCCATTTCTTTTCTCTATCTGTACCCTTTCCCTGGGCAATATATCTTTTTCTCTAAACATGTCTATGTTGGATAGTTTCCAAATATACATTAAAAATCCCTGCTTAGTTTAGAAGTTTCAAATACACATTGCCACTTCACATGAAAGTCTCAAGAAGAATATAAAATTGAACTCATTAGCATTCCTATCCAAACCCTTTACTTTTCCAGAGTGCCTTCTCTTTTACAAAGACAGTTCAGAGTAATTCTTGACTCCTTTTTCAGTATTTTCACCATAATAAATGTTAAAAAGAATACTATTCCATTCCACTGTCAGTATGAGCTTCAACCACTTCTTTCCAATTCCCTGAGCTACTATATCGGTAAAGGATTCTGACATCTCATCTAGACTGTCCGTACTGTAATTACTTCTGATGTTAGGTTCCCTAACAATGGTTTTCTACAAATCCAACTACCATTTTACTGCCTATAATATAGTAAAAGAAAGACCTGATATTACTCACCTCTTCAAAAACTTAATACCAGCAAAAAAATTTCCCAAACTCCCTGCAGTAAGAACATTCAAAGCCTTCCATGACAGAATATCAACCCACTTTGTCTCCTGCTAAGCTCTCTATTAAAGCAGATACTTTACCCATACTAAATTAGTTTAAACAGCGATATATTTAAAAACTCTGAATGCCTTTAAATATAGTGTTCCCAATACTTGTCATATTTACCTGCTGAATCCTGTTATTTTCAAAATTGATGTCTTTTGTAGAGTCTGACAACCTCGCGTCCTTGGCAGATTACTGAATATTCTCTTTACTTTGTTCCCACAATCTTATATGTTGTTATGGCATTTAACACACTGTAGTATAGACTCATTTTCATGACAGCCTCATCCCAATCACACCAGGATCCTTGTTGGAAAGAATTATTCCCTTTTACAGCCCTAGCACCACAGGGAGATAACTGACAAACATTTCTTACTTCACATCTCATCCTCTTTCTCCCATCCAAGTACTAACCAGGCCCGACCCAGCTTAGCTTCCGAGATCAGACGAGATCGGGCGCGTTCAGGGTGGTATGGCCATAGGCCTGACACACATTTCTTAAATGTTTACTGACAAATATACTTAGGGATGGGAATATTTTTCTAGACAAACTTCATGAGGGTAGAATCTATGTCATTCATCTAAGCATAAAGTTTTGCTTATAAAAGGCATTCAAATATTTGTTCAGTGAATAAATTCAGAAAAAAAAATTTCAGATCAGAAAAGGTCTAACAAATTTGTTCAAGGTAGGGAAAGTGATAATAAGAATGCACCTAGCTGCTCTAAATGAATTAATTCCTGACTACCAATTAGATGAACTACACATCTACAGACTTGTAGCAATAGTAAAACTGTTTTTATCTGAGAAATCCTACAGTAGAAAAGAAGTGTTAAAGATGACAAAAACACAAAAATAAGAGATTAGTAATTGCTTAGAGCTAAGGGGGATGGGAGACAGGAAAATGAGAGCTAAACAATACACAGATTCTTTCTGAGGTGATGACAATGTTCTAGAACTGCCTGTAGATAGTCATATACATCAATGAATACACTAATAACCATTGATTTACACACGTTAAATGAATTATACATTTATGTGAACTGTATCTCAATAAAGGTGTTATAAAATAAAAGATTAAGACAGAAAGTGGTCTTTTTTCCCCAAAAAAGGAAAATAAAGGAAATTATATCAATCATAGACTAGACGGCCAAACAAAAGTGTCAAGGACTGATTAAGTGGGGGTTATAGAAGTATGTGAAAGAAGTAACACTTACTAGGAGCAGGTAAAAATTCACTGAGAAACTGTACTTTGTTCTGTGAATAAAACAACAATGACAACAAAGAATAGCTGATCAGAAATGTGACCAAATAAGTTTATGAAGATTTCGAAAAGGCATTGTGAAAATGTCTCCAATCATAATATCCATATGAACAAGATGAAGAATTCAGGAGACATCGATAACTTTTAGTTACACAAGCAATTTCTGCTACATAAACAAAGGTCACTAATAAACTCATCCAGCTATTATGAAGACATCCTGAG
Source organism: Proteles cristata cristata (assembly GCA_017311185.1). Classification (NCBI taxonomy): domain Eukaryota; kingdom Metazoa; phylum Chordata; class Mammalia; order Carnivora; family Hyaenidae; genus Proteles; species Proteles cristata. Next base: position 686,667 of record JAESUZ010001669.1, on the reverse strand, counting down.
CAAAACTGGGAAATGAAGACAACAAATGAAAAGTCGGAACAAAGGAAAAAGCTATCCCCAACAGTCTGGGAAGAGAAGCCAGATTTCATATGTAAAATTCTAGGGAGAAACAGAAAGTACTATACTTAATCTCCAAAAGCAAATGGTAAAAAGAAAGTAAAAGATGGGGGGCACCTAGCTGACTCAGTCCGAAGAACATGCGACTCTTGATTGTAAGGTTTTAATAAAAGTTCAAGTGCCATGTTGGGTGTAGAGAGTACTTAAAAATAAAATCTTTATTATGAAAAAAAGATAGTAAAAGATGAGAAAGATGTGACCTATTAGCAGACCTGTGACAAAGAATAATCTGCTAAGACAATGTGAACCAAATGGCGACCTGACTTCCAAAGAGGACTACAATGCTTATGGTTGGGAGGAGATGACAAGCCTCAGTTCCTCTTAAAGGATTCAATCAGTCATGAAGTACTGTGTGATAGGCGACATATGAGTGTGTTCAGAGATAAGTGACCAAGTTGACAAACAAAAGCATCTATGAAAATAGTAAGAAATGCACAATATTAATGTACTTAGTACCACTGAACTATATGCTTAAAATGGCTAAGATAGTGAGTTTTATGTTATGTGTACTTTACCACAATAAAATAAAATAAAAGAAGAGATGGGTGGGAAAAAAACATGCTTATGAGACCAATGATGAGATTAATCTGTGTAAAACATGAAACTGCTAAAAAGGCAAGGCATTACAAAAACATCCATTCATCAGGGGTGTAAAAATTCCAAAATTCCTGGTTTCCTTATACATAATTGACCATTGAACAACATGGGTTTAAACTATGTGGGTTCACTGACACACGGATTTTTTCAATAAATACAGCACAGTACTGTGTAAGAATTTTCATTATGATTTTAGTAACATTTTTTTCTCTAGCTTGCTTTATTGTAAGAATACAATACATAGACGGGCGCCTGGGGGGCTCAGTCAGTTAAGCATCCAACTCTTGGTTTCAGCTCAGGTCATGATCTCATGGTTCTTGAGTTCAAGTCGAGTTCTGCATTAACACCGCAGAGCTTGCTTAGGATTCTATCAATCTCTCTCTCTCTCTCTCTCTCTCTCTCTCTCTCTCATGCCCCTCCATAACCCGTGCTTTCTCTCAAAATAAGTAAAATTGTTTTTAAAAAAAGGGATACATGTGATACACAAAATATGTATTGATCAACTGTTTATATTATTGGTAAGGTTTCCAGTCAATAGTAGGCTATTAATAGTTAAGTCTGGGGTTGTTGAAAGTTATATGTAGATCTCAACTACACATGGGGTCAGCATCCCTAATGCCCCCTTTGTTCAATCAACTGTATTTGGTTTTACATTCATTCTCTGAACAAATATGGGTGGAGCATCTACTCTACGTCAGCACTCTTCTAGGTGCCAAGGGTACTGCCTGTGTGGATCTCGCCACCCCGAGCAGAGGGTTACATATGTAAAACAAGCTTTCCATGCCCTCCATTTAGTCAATGTAACTATCTATTTTTGGAGTCACCCGGCTCAGGAAATAGGGAGTCACTGACCACGTCCCCAGTGCAAAACTAAGGCAATATCATCACCATCATTGCCACAAAACAGGCTACAAGGACCATGAGCAGCTCCATCTGAGAGCAGGAGACTACTAGCAAAACCCAAACAAGCTACATGGCTGGCTCCCATCTAGAACAAGAATGGTGACACATTTCTTCACTGTCACTGACTATCACCTGTATCTCTTTTTAAACACTGTTCTTTCTCTCTGGGAGACCCTTTTCCTTTAACAATCTAATTTGTACCCTATTTTTAAGAATTAGTCTAGGGTCACCCTTCTCCAAAGTGTTCCCATTTCATGAAAGTTCATGCAATCTTCTCTCCCCTGAAATCTCAGCACTTATTTTCCATCCACCACGATATGACAATCAAACCTCTAATGCTTTATCATATTTGGTATTTCACTACGTGTCTTCAAAATAACACTGTAGTAAGTTCCCCCAAATAAGGAGCCTCATCCTTTCCCGTCAGTGACTAGTAATTCCAGTGCACAGATGCTTGCAGTTAGCTCTCAAAATGTGGTAAAGTGTATTATCTCCAATCAGAAAGCATGAAGCTTACTGTATTTTATAAACTCCTCTAGACAAATACCAGGAAACATCTCCAGTCAGATGCTTCTGGTTTAGTGCTTCATAAAACTGTCCCTTGCATAACTCACTCATAGTTTATTTCCTTAGCTTATAAAAATCATTCCATTGAAATAATCATAAAAGTATGCTTAAAGTTTTAAAAAAGTGTAACAGTTCTCAAAATTAATGAAAGTTAGATGCTTAAGTCTGTACAATCATTAGGAAAAAGAATTAGGATGCTTTCCTAATTTCATTTAAGTATCTTCTGAAGTTTTGCTAAACTGCTTCATAAAATCACTATCTTCACCTTAAAAGTCACCAGCAAGTATCAGCATCACTTTAAAAAGTGGGCGTGGGGTAGGGAGAAATTATTTCAATTTTATAACCAATACTAAATAAAATATCATTGTCAAAGTAAAATGGAACAGTTTCATCTCTGTGTTAAGGCTACAGTTTTCTGAAATGTCAGCCTGCCAGAAAACAAAAGCAGAAGATGAGGTCAGGCCTAAATCAAGCTCTTCTAAAACAACTACCTCTTTTAAAATCCTTTTGAATTATAAGGAAATTACACAATCTAAATTTCAGCAACTGTTTTTCTTTTGATATAATTTAATAAAATTGAGAAAAAAAAAATCACACTGTAGATATGTATCCCTTTTAAATAATGTTTCAAGCCAGAAGAACAATTGAAAACACCTAATATTTTAAAGGTTTTGATAGTTATATACTCATGAACGAATCTTGATTTCATCTATACTTACAACATTTTCTCAAATGTTTCACTTACATTTTTGTGATTAACGCATTTCATTAGAACTAATTCTCTGTAAGCCCGTTTAGCATGAGTCTGATTTTGAAACGGCCGGCTCAACTTCTTGATTGCAACATTTCTTTCAAGAATGGCGTCATAAGCTGCACTGTAACAAGAAATTCAAAATCACCAAAAAAAGTTTTAAAATCTGCAAAACTGAATTTATGAAACATTCATGCAGACTCCTTACTTTCTCCACAGATAAATGGAACTGTATCAATTTCCAGTGGTTGACAGTCAACATGTTTCTACTCTACCTATTACAGCATATTCCAAAAATGCATAGCACTATTAACTGTTTCTTAAAATGCTAATGGATTCAAAAAGACAAGGGACTGTGAAGACAGAAACTATACTTGTTTTTTGGGGGTCCTCCAAGATATACCAAGCATACAATGGGCACTCAATGCATAAACGTTTAATGAGTACTCAGGCCGAATACATAACTTAAAGCCTAATGAATCCTTCACCCTGCACCTATACCAAGGAAAAACAGGATTAAAGAATACGTGTGGTCATAAATTCTACCCAAAATACTTTCTGAAGAATTCTACATAAGTAGATCACTTCCATCTTCTTTGGACACAACAAAATGAATACAGAAAGAGGAAAGAACATATATACAGAGCTATATAAAAGGTTATTAAAAAATCAAGCTTATAGATATGAATGCTAGATTTCAGGACATTAGAAGATGCTTCATAACTGTTATTGAAACACATAATTCTGTGACATAAGCAACATCATACCCATTACTCTTTGTATCTTTACCATATGACACTGACTAAACATCATATTCTACAAATGACAGATCAGAGAAAGTAAAGCACAAATAAGGTAAAGTATCTTAAAATTACAGAATGGTATTATTAAAAGAGACTTTTAAAATCATTTGAATTCACCACTGCAAGAGGTTAATAAGTAATTTACCCAAGGTAAGACAGAAAAGCAAAGCTAAGACCAAAAGACTAAGACATGAGGTTATGCTTTTCATACTGAACTACCAAACATACTTTAAGACTTCTGTTTATATGGTATTTGGAAAGTTAGCACACTACTGATTAAAATTATTCTCTCATCCAACTGAAAACCTGAGTTTGCTCTCTAGCTATCTCACTATATCAAATGTACTGAAAAAATATGTATTAAGAAATTGGTACTCTGGCATAAATGGACACATCTATACATAATATATAGGCCATAACTTATTTTCTATATATATACATATATACATATACACAGCAAAGCAGACATAAATATTATACTCTTGAGTTAGAAAAATACCATATTTATGTATATGTTCTCCCCAAATAAAAAACAACATTAGGGGGTCACAGAAAATGATTAGTAGTAGTTTTGATTGTTTCAGATAAAGTATGATTTATATTTAACCATTAAATTCATTCCTATTAATTTTTTATGTGTTAAAGTAGTATTTCAAAATTCTAAAGGTTCAAAAGTATCTGAGTAGGTTGTACTATTTTGTATCCAAGGACTTTAGATTTCTAATTGTTGATACTTAAATGTGCACAAATTAGAGACCTCTCCAATCTTACTATCTTACTATGAATATTACTATCATTGGGGCCCAAAATAATGCCTTAAAAAATTAATTTCTTCAGTTGATAGTGATAGTAAACACATACAGTGAGCTTAAAAAATTTTTTGCTTAATATCTATTTCATAAGAATCTTTTATGAAAAAATAAGCAAAATATTTGAAGGTACTTATTCCTTAGGACAAAACAGGGGTCAGTTACGATGGCTTGAGGCCCCTTCCAAAGCAGTTTTTTGTTTTTTTTTTTTTTTAATTCTGGTACACAAATTTCAAAATGTATTTACCTGAGGATAAGTGAAGGTACAGAAAAAGCATTTTTATATATACTTTTTATATATGTTTATATATAATTTATATAGATATTCATAAATACTATATTCTCCACAACAACCATGTAAATCAGGTGAGAAAACGGTCTTAGCAATATTAATTTCCCACGAATCACAAAGTTAGTAAAGCTCGAATCTGAACCATGGGCTGGCTTCCAGAATCCTTCCTATATTGACTACACCACATTATTTTCTTTACATTTAATTTGTGGTTGGTTAAATGTGGCTGGTTAAAATGACAACTAGTCTGCCAATAATGCTTTTTAAAGTTACCCAAATTCTGTAATTTTGGGTATTATAAATTATTTCAAGTACAGAAAAGAGAATAAATGCTGTTCTCATTACAGAAATTTGAGAGGTTTTAGCATTTTACCATAATTGCTCTGAATTTTTAAAAAAAGACGTACATCATCATAAGTAAAGTCCCCTTTCTTTGTCTCTTTTTTTGGACATAAGCATTATTCTGAGTTTGGTGTTATTAATGTTTTTTTACTTTTCTATATACATATGCACCTATAAATATATGCCACTATTTTATATATTTTCAACTACATATAAATGGTACTATAATGTATATATATTCTACATCTTCCTTTTAAACTCAACAACACTACATTTGTGAGACTGTCCATGTTGAAACACAGTTGCAGTTCATTCTAAATACTGCATAATATTTCACTGTATGACTACATCACAATTTCTTATTCTCATGATAGACTCACTATTACCAATTTTTCCTATTATAAATAGTGTTGCAAAGAAAAGGCCTATGTATGTCTCTTTACATGCATATCCAAGTGTTTTTCTAGAACTTAGGAGACCTGCAGGGTTATAAACATTTATGATTTTTAATAGATTCTGAAACAAATCTGGTTCAAGAATAGGTAATAAAGACATAATTATGCTTGAGGGTGGCTAAGAATTCCCCCAAAGCACTAGGTTATTATGCTAACTTAGTAATCTAAAATCATTAGCAGAACTGTCCCCAAAACTATTCCACACTTCAGTTTATTAAGAATCATGTTGATCTATAAAGCCTAGGCCCATTGTAGAAATTAGCTTGTAAATCAATTTTAAAGATACATATGAGTTTTTGAACCATACAATGAAATATTAGCTCACTTCATTCCCCAGTGTAAAATAAGATTTCTGAAATTCCAGAGTTTCATTACAGTGTGAAAGTGATGATTAAATGAAGCTTCTTATTATAACAACTAGCTATGGGAATAGATATATACATGGAATTAATAAGCATGCCACTTATTCTTTCCTGATATAGATATTTGTCTTTACATGGCTTATGACGAAGAATTTAATCATAATTTATACTTAAAGATGACAGTTATGATTTATAAAGTTGTGTTTAATGAATAATAAAGAACATCAACCCAGAAAAGATTACTGTCATGTTATAGTTTTAATTTAAATTTCATAGTTTTATTTCAATGTTTTTGAGGCAAGCTAAATATTTACCAATGTATCTATATTACAGGAGGAGAAAAGATACCAAGCAGTTAATGATTCTTTGCCTAATTTTTGGAAGTAAAAACTTACCATACTATTCCTTGAGCTCCTGAGCCTATAGGTTTTAAATTCTGATACCGTTTCAAAACTGTAAATGTAGAATCTCCAATCTCTACACTATAAAAATTGCTGTCACGCTTGCTTCTGCTCATGATGGCAAACAATTAATTTAATGGCTTTCATCCAAATATTCACCAAGAAGCTGCAAAATGGAACAAAATGTGATGTTAACAAAATGAATTAATTTTTTATTTAATTTATTTATTTAATTTTATATTAATTATTTAATCTTAAAATTCAAGTCTTCACTGTTCACTGATAATAACACAGTATGGTAAAAGAGCTACTTCATTAAAATACATTAGAATGCAAATAGAAAGAAAAAAATACCACAGAACTTGGTTAGCATCTGCCATACTTAAGGAGAGGACTGATAGTAAAATACAAAACTTTTAAAGGGGTAAACAATTTCTTCACTATAAGTCTCTAGTATTAATATGCATATATGTCTTTACTGGAAAACTAAAAACATTTAAAAAAAGGAAATAATTATAACTAAACATGCTCTTAAGGTCACTTCCATAGTTTAAAATTTAAAACCAGTCCTTTTATGTATTTATTATAGAATACACAGAACTTAATTTTTGTGAGAACAAACTCATTTAGTGTGACATGGAAAAAACAACCAACTGGCAGGCGAGTAAGCTGGTTAGCACGTATCACCCCTACCTAACAAACACATCACAGTGCTGTTACCATAACACAGCCCCTGACCCCCAACAGCAATACTCAGGTGTAATGTATATGTTTTTATAATGGTTGAAGAGATGAGAAGGGTAGAAACTACAAGATAAAATAAGAAGATAACAAGTTAGGATATGAAATAAAGCAATACTGTTTTGAATTTTATGGGGACTCAGATGCATAACCTAAGTTCTTTTTTTTTTTTTAATTTTTTTTTTTTTAATTTATTATTTCTAGGAGAGAGAGAGAGAGAGACAGCATGAGCAGGGGAGGGTCAGAGAGAGGAAGTCACAGACCGAAACAGGCTCCAGGCTCTGAGCTGGCTGTCAGCACAGAGCCCGATGCGGGGCTCGAACCCACGAACTGTGAGATCATGACCTAAGTGAAAGTCGGACGCTTAACCGACTAAGCCACCCAGGCGCCCCAGATGCATAACCTAAGTTCTGACCACAGTTCTTTGCCACATGCCTGTTTACAAGCCAAGGAAGTCTTTTTCTCCCACTTATGTCAGCTGTATTTATTGACATACCTATTACCCATTCTAGACAAAAGTGGCCTATTCCAAAATGCACACAAGACAGCTCCAAACTACTCCCCACATCCCTCAATAAGACAAGAAATGAGTTAAGTCCAAAGGATTTCTGTTTGTGTGTGTGGTTATAAGACAATGTCAACAAAAATAAAAATAAAAACAAAATCCTGATAAGACTTACAATGCAAAGAATCAACTTAACAAATACTAAGTGCCTAATCTGTGCCAGGCACTATACTGCGCCCAAAGGCCAGACTATGTAGAAGCTCATGAACTGGAGTCTAACACAGTAGGATAGAAACCACTGAACTGCTCCCTGGCTCTGCTACTTGGAGATTAGCCTCCAAGAGGAGGCGCAGCAAGAGCTGCAAACAGGAAAACTAGTAAGGTATTGTACCAATCCAGGTAAGATAAAATTAATGAAGATTCTTAGATGTGATGGTGTTAAACAGAAACTAAAAAAAACAAGTCCAAAGAGTGTAAGCTTTAAAAAAAGAAGATAAATAAATTGAAAACAATTGAAAAGTCAGATCAATGATTTGGATAAAGTAAAGAGGGGGCAGAGAAACACTTCCAAAATAACTAAACTAGTGATGTAATACTCCAGAGAAGTGTCTGAAATGACAAGTATCATTAATTCTACCTAACTGGAGACCAGAGGCTTAAAGAAAAAAGTTTGGTAATGATTTAAACACTTAGGTATGCTCAAATGATGCTCAAATATAGGTATTGGTTACTCAGACCAATTTCTTAACTTAACCTGAATTCCCTCTGGTCTACTGGAGTACAGAAATAGAAAGAGAAGTGAAAAGAAGAAAAGAAGGAAGCATTGGGTGTCAGGCCCCTTATCAAATATTCTGCACGTTTATCCTGGAAATTAGGTCTGCCCAGGGCCTGGAGACAATAACACTTTCTGGTAATTTGCACATTATGGTCAGAGGCTGAGCACAGAGCCTCCTTAGCGGCAAGGAAAGGCTTCTCTCTATTCTCAGAACAGAATGGCCCAGGAGCAGGAGTGCCCATGGTATGCACAGAGAAGTCTAGAGTAAGCTGTGGCAGCAGCTGAGCAATGATAGCTACCATAACACCCCAGAACAGTGAAGAAAGAGATAGCAGACAGAGTACCCAAGGTAAAGTAGGCAGCCCCAGCCAGTGGTACCCTCTTCAGAAGCCACAGCTGCCACTCCTATAAACAGGAAACCAAAAACTCTACTCACTTATATTCTCAGCTATAAATGTTTACTGGTATACCTGAGTCAAACTCTATGCTGGGTACCAAAACACAATGGTAATAAGCATCTGGCCCTCCACAGAGCATGCAGTTAAGACAGAAAAGGAGACCTTATATTGCTTCGTATCTGTTGGTGTATCACTATGATTGTGATAAAAGCAGTGAAGGGAAAGGACAGGATGCTAATAGAAGCAAACTTGCTAGTCTGGGCTCAAGAAAAAATTCCCTTCATGCTGTGATGTTTGAGCAAGATCTGAATATGGATTATGAGTTAACCAGACACAGAGGGAAAGGAGTTTTCTAGGCACAACAAACAGCACATGCAAAGCAAATTCACCAACTTTAACTGCCCAATCTGAGGAGTTTGATGAATGTATACTGTTCTATAACCACCATCCAAACCATGATAAAGTGTATTTCCATCCACCACAAAATGTCGCCTATGTGGGTGAACCCTCACCCACTGTGGAATGAATTGCTTAGCTGTCTTTCCTAGATCTTCATATAAATGAAATCACACAGCATTGTGTAATTTGTGTGTTTAGCTTCTTTCGCTTGCCCTAATGCTGTTTTTTTAAAGACTAAAAAAAATTTTTAATGTTTATTTATTTTTGAAAGAGACAGAATGCAAGTGGGGAAGGGGCAGAGAGAGAGACAGACACAGAATCTAAAGCAGGCTCCGGGGTCCGAGCTGTCAGCACAGAGCCCAATGCAGGGCTCAAACTCACAAACTGCGAGATCACAACCTGAGTCAAAGTCAGACGTTTAACTGACTGAGCCACCCAGGTGCTCCTGGATTTTATTTTTTTAAAAAAATTTTTTAATGTTTTATTTATTTCTGAGAGAGAGAAAGAGCATGAGCAGGGGAGGGTCAGAGAGGGAGGGAGACGCAGAATCCAAAACAGGCTCCAGGCTCCAAGCTGGCAGGCAGCACAGAGCCTGACGCGGGGCTTGAACCCACGAACTGTGAGATCATGACCCGAGCCGAAGTCGGAGGCTTAACCGACTGAGCCACCCAGGCGCCTCTGGATTTTATTTCCTCAGGTAATCTCTACACCTAGGGTGGGGCTCCAATTAAACCCCAAGATCAGGAGTTGCACACTCCACCGAATAAACTAGATGGGTATCCCTGCCCTAATGCTTTTAAGATTCAATGATTCATCTGTGCTGTATCCCTTTTACAACCCAATGGCATTCCACTGTGTGGATATACCAGTTGGACATTTGGATTACTGCCAATCTGGAGGTTATTACAAATGATGCTAGTATAAAAATTCACACGCCCCCTGCTATTCATCTTGGGTAAATACCTAGGAATGGGGTTTCTGACTCTTATGTTTAATTTTATAAGAAACCGCCAGTTTTCCAAAGTGCACATACCATTTTTCAGTGCTACCAGCAAAGAGAGTTCTACTTGTTCCACCTTGCTCATGTGATTGCCATTTTACCTATACTAGTGGGTGCACAGTGGTATTTCACTGTGGTTTACATTTGCATTTCCTAAAAATTAATGATGCTGGCCATTTTTTCATGGGCTTATATGCTACATCTTTTTTTTTTTTTGGTGAAGTAGCTAATTAATTATTTTGCACATTTAAAAATATAATTGCTTTAGTCCTGATTTATATATTCTGGATATACACCCTTTATCAGATGTGCAAGCATTTTTTCCCAGTCTGTTGCTTGCCTTTCTATTTTCTTAACAGTGTCTTTTTCTTAAAACTGTTTAAAATGATTTTAGATCAACATAGAAGTTACATAAATAGTACAGAGTTCCTGGCTATGCTTCACCCAGCTTCACTCAAATGAAAGCATTTGACATAACCACAGTACAATTATCAAAAATTGATAGTTGACAGAGAAAGTTCACATTGGTACCTACTATTAACCAACAAGGAAACTGACTGACACTGGTTCAATACTATCAAGGAAACTACAGACTTTATTCAGATTTTGCTAGTTTTTATATGCAGTGTGTGTGCGTGTGTGTACAGTTCTATGTAAACTTATCACATACATCTACTAGTGTAATCTGTCATAATCAGAATACAGAAGTGTTCCACCTCACCAAAGAAAACCCTTCATGTTATCCCTATATATAACCACATTTTCTTGCCAAACATACCCCTGGCAACTATGATCTGTTTCCATAGTATAATTTTTTTTTCATTTAAATAAAGTTATATAGGGGTGCCTGGGTGGCTTGGTTGGTTAAGCATCCGACTTCAACTCAGATCATGATCTCACGGTTTGTGGGATCGAGTCCCACATCAAGCTCTGTGTGGACAGCTCAGAGCCTGGCACCTGCTTTGGATTCCGTGTCTCTTCCTCTCTCTGCCCCTCCCCCGCTCACACTGTCTCTCTCTCTCTCTCAAATAAACATTTAAAATAAATAATATTACAGGGGCGCCTGGGTGGCTTAGTCGGTTAATCGTCCGACTTTCGCTTAGGCCATGATCTCGCGGTTCATGGGTTCGAGCCCCGCGTCGGGCTCTGTGCTGACTGCCAGCTCAGAGCCTGGAGCCTGTTTCAGTCTGTGACTCCCTCTCTCTCTGACCCTCCCCTGTTCATGCTGTCTCTCTCTCTCTCCTAGAAATAAATAAAAAACATTTAAAAAAAAATAAATAATATTACATAAATGAAATCACGTAACATATAATCTTTTATATTATAGTTTCCAACATACAGGCCTTGTAAAATTTTGTTCAGTTTCTCATTATATATTAATATTCTGGATGCTACTGTAAATGCTTTCATGTTAGTTTACTTTTAAATTTTCAATTGCTAGTACATGGAAATACAATTAAGTTTTTTGTATAATAACTTTGTACAAAGCTCATTTATTAGCCTTAGTAGCCTTTTTTGTGGATTCTTCAAGATTTTGTACAAACACAAGCAGTTTCATTTCTTCATTTCCAATGTGGATGCCTGACTTTTTCTTGCCCCACTGTACTAACCATAATTTCCATACAATCCTGAAGAGAAGTGGTAAGAGCAAACAGACAACATTCCCTGATCTTAGAGAAAGCATTCAGTCTTTCATCACTAAGTATGATGTAAATGACAGGATTCTACTAGATACTATTTAACAAGATAAGAAAGTTCTCTTTATGTCCTGTTTCACTGAGAGTTTTTAGTATTAATGAGTATTGAATTTTGTCAAATGATTTTTCTGGATCTACTGAGATAATCAATCATATAGTTTTGCCTTCTTAGTGGGCTTATAATGATGAATTACACTGATGATTTTCAAATGCTGAACCAGCCTGTATTCCTATAGTGAATCCCACTTGGTCAAAAGTATCGTTTTTATTTTACTGATTCATTTGGCTTAAATTCTGTTGAAAGGTCCTCATTTTATTTTTATGAGGAATATTGGTCTGTAGTTTTCTTTCATGGTAAGTATAATGAGCTGGGAAGTTTTCCCTCCTCTTTTATTTTCTGAAAGGCTTTGAATGTCTGATAAAATGTCTCAGGGAAGCCTTTGAAGACGAGAGCTTTATTGTGGAAAGGTTTTCATTGCAAATTAAAACACACATACATACATACACAATTATTCGGGCTATAGATTTCTTTTTAAATGAGATTTGGTAGTTTTGTGTTTTTCAAAGAATTTCTTAATTTTATCTAAGTCATCCAATGTAATGTCTACAGGATCTGTAATCATGTATTCTCTTTCATCCCTGTTATTGTAATCTGGGTCTTTCCTCTTTTTTCCTGATTAGTCTGGCTAGAATTTTATCACTATTATTAATCATTTAAAAAAGGTAGATTTTAATTTCTGATTTTCTCTATTGTTTATACTTTTCTATTTCACTGGTTCCTGCTCTTGTCTTTACTTCCCTCTTTTTGCTTGTTTTGGGATTGCTCTTCTCTTCTTATACGTTCTTAAAATGGAAGCTCAAAAGTATTGGTTTGAAAACTTTAAAAATAATAGAAGTACTTGATACTATAATTAAGTATAGCTTCTTCCCATAATTTTTTTATCATCAGATCCATATTCAACAATAAAATAAATACAAACACTTAGTATAGGTTTTACTTTATGCCAGATTCTATTTCAAGTGCTTTATAAATTTCTTTCAATCCTCACAAGAGGCCTATGGACGTTTTCTAGTTGTTTATGGCTAATGTGTAAATTCAGTTCTTGTTACTACTACTTGGCTGGAAGCATAAATCCCATATACTCATTTTGTCTGCTGTGTTTCCTTATGTTAAAATAGGAATTACTGTTTTTTCCATCTTCCAGATGATGAAATTAAGTCTAGAATGGTTACAAAGTTAATAAGGAGTAGAAGGAAGACTTGAGTCCTTCATCCATATACTATACATAGAGTCCAAAAAAAAAAAAATCTTGGTGGTGAAAAAGGATATGAAGGAAGAGGAACAGTTATAAATATGTTGAGTCTGAGACACCTCCAAGACATCCAAATGGAAATATCAAGTTGGTAGCCAGATACAAAACTGGACCTCAAGAGGAGAGTGTGGGTGAAAGATGCAAATTTAAGAGCTATTGTTACTGAACCAATGAGAATGATGTTAGTCAAAAGGAGTGCAGTAGAAAAGGAAAGAGACCTAAGATTCAGCTTTGTGAACATCCATATTTAATGAGCAATTAAAGATAAGCCAACAAAGAAGTAAGAGAAGAGAGCCAGACATAAACAGAAAATAAGAGAACACACTGGAGAAGCTAAGGGAACTGTTTTAAAGAACAGTGGCCAATAATTCTGAATGCTACAGAAATATCAAAGAAACGGCTTCAGTAATGGGGGTAGAAGCTAGACTGGAATGAGCTGAGGTGTGAGAAGTATATGATTTTAGAGACAGGTTATATGATTTTAGAGACAGGTTAAGTAGGTAAGTGTCAGTACCTGTATAGAGAAATTTAACAAAGAAAAGAAGAAACTGATAGAGAAAGGTAAATGGTCAAGGAAGGGTGATGAGATAATAGATAATATATAACATAGTATATCACAGCATATATAGCAGAGAGACAACCTGAACACATTTACCTACTAATAGAAAAGATCCAATATAGAGAGGAAGGGTGAGCATAGGGGAATGAAAAAAAAAAAAAAAGTTTCAGACAGCACAATATCTCTGAAAAGGCACAAAGGAATGGGGTCCCGAACACCTGTGGCCATACACATGGAAATACTGGTGTAGCTCTGCCATCAGAAAATATCATCAAGTGACTGAGATGGAAGGATCAATTTTCAAGCTAAAGGCATTAAGGTTACTAGTTACATTTATGGAGGATGCATTTGTTGTCCTGTTCTCTCCATGATGAAGCTGGAACAGCAAAAGTGTGAAGAAGAAATTATGGACTCCGATCACTCATGCCCCTACTCACAAAAACCTCTTCTTGGATTAAAAACAAAGAAACTACAGTTGTAGAATTTAGATGTGACTAGTTATGGGGCTTACAAGAATAAGAGAATAGACAGGCATTACTATCCCATCCAACGGATGAGTAAACTGAGGCTCAAAAAAGTTAACATGCAATCAATTGTTGTGGAAATGTTGAGGTTCAGCTCTAGCCTTCAAATTTCACCTGTCGGAGAACACTACAATGTCAACATGGCTAAATTATCAATACACAAAACTCTCATGCATCTGAAATTTATTTTCCTTTCCTTTCTGTGAAGTATTCTCACCTTTTTCTCCAATCTAAAGGTGCATAAGAATGTTCAGGTGTGTGTGTGTGTGTGTGTGTACACAGAAGATTTTATAGTGTCTTTTATAAGTTTGGGAACTTTCAAGAGTGATTCTGACTCTGGCTTTCCATACTGACTTTAAACTCAAGTCCAGTGTATACAGAAGAGTCCATTCTAAATAACCTGTAAAACTTGCAGAGTCAAAATCACCCCTAAAAATTATTTAAATCATCGTATACAATAATACTTAGTACAATAACTTTTAGAGCTAAATACGAGATATTCACCCTACGGGACACATAGGGACTAATTAAAGTAGAACAGCAGATTCCTGCCTCCAACGGCATAAGCTCACTGGAATGTGCAGAACTGTCTATACTGTTTAAACTGTCACTGATCTCAGTTTGTCTGTAAGACATGCATAGTCGGATATTTAAAAGTTAAACTCATGAAATATGAAATGTCACTGCCACAGCATTACAAATAATGAAGCTTCTAGGGAGAAGTTAGAATCTTAAAGGAATTAATTCACCTGATTCAGACTTTATTAAAAAAGAAAAAAAAGAGACTAGCTGGACCTAGCTGAGGGCTGAAATAATGCCCCTCTAAATTTGAGACTTTAATTTTTTTTTTTAATACAAGTTAGTTAACATATAGTGTAATAATGATTTCAGGAATAGAATTTAGGGCTTCATCATTTACATATAACCCCAGTGTTCATCCCAACAAGTCCCCGCCTTAATACCCCTCACCCTTTTAGCCCTCCCTTCCCCCCAACACCTCACCAGCAATTCTGTTTGTTCTCTGTATTTAAGAATCTCTTATGGTCTGTCTCCTTGTTTGATATATATTATCTTTGCTTCCCTTCCCTTATGTGCCTGTTTTGTATCTTAAAATTCCATATATGAGTAAGGCCACATGATATTTGTCTTTCTCTGATATATTTCACTTAGTATAATATACTCTAGTTCCATCCATGTTGTTGCAAATGGCAAGATTTCATTATTTTTGATGCCAAGTAATATTTCATAGATATAGAACACCTTTTTTTTTTTTAAACATTTATTCATTTTGAGGGGGCAGGGGCAGAGAGAGGGAGACACACAGAATCTGAAGCAGGCTCCAGGCTCTGAGCTATCAGCACAGATCCCCAACGTGGGGCTTGAACTCACAAACCGTGAGATCATGACCTGAGCCAAAGTTGGATGCTTAACCGATGGTGCCACTCAGGCACCCCAAACATCTTTATCCATGCATCAGTCAATGGATACTTGGGCTCTTTCCATACTTCAGCTATTGTAGATAGTGCTGCTATAAACGCTGGGGTACATACATGTGCCCCTTCAAAACAGCACTCCTGTATCCTTTGGATAAATACTTAGTAGGCTGGGTCATAGGGTAGTTCTATTTTTAATTTTTTGAAAAACCCCCATATTGCTTTCCAGAGTGACTGCACCAGTTTGCATCCATCAGCAATGCAAAAGGGTTCCTCTTTCTCTGCATCCTCGTCAACATCTGTTGTTGCCTGAGTTGTTAATTTTAGCCATTCTGACAGGTGTGAGGTGAGATCTTTTCCCTCCTTTTCTGCACTATTCACTTACAAAGAGGTTATTAGGATCTACTCCCACAGATCCTCTGTAAAAAAGTAGAGAGAAATCCTTTAAGCATTAGTTATGCTTCCTTTAAACATGTTATCCTTTAAACATTAAAGTGTCTTTAGTTATCCACTGAGTGCAGCAAGAAAGTATTCCAATTAAAAGGTAACTGGGATGCCGGGGCCACCAGCGATTCTACTATATACCAATCATACCTGGGTATGCCCTCTTTTCTAGGAAGGTTCCCAACCTCCCCCACAAAGAGGGTGGAGGAAATAAGGCCCAGTTTGTACTTCAGCAATTGGCTTTTGTAAGACCTATTTATAACATACATTTATCTCTTAATTGAGCTTACTTGAGTAGGTTTATTATATTCCAACCACAAAATAATGCTAACACACCAGTGTCCCTTCACAATTTCTGTATTTTGAGGCAGATGCCTTTAACTAAAATAGCAGCAGCTACACGAAACACTAAGATTCAGAATCAGTTCCCAAGACTTCAGCCATTCAAGTAATTTATTAATGATCTCAGGACTATAGCAGTATCCTCAGCAAAAGAGTAGGGTTCTTCTACCTCTTAAACAAGAATAACAACCCAATATATATTCTATTACCATTTACGTTTTAGTTAGCTAGCATCCAAGGTTCTAAAAATTACTTTGTACTCAAAATGGCAAGCATCTCAAAATATTAGAAAGCTGGCTCTGGGTTGCTCAACTGTATTTAAATTGTTTATGTTAGTAGTTAAAATGCTATGAGAATTTTCTCAATGACATTCAATTCAATACAAATAAGTAACCTAATCTGCAAGTATATACTGTTTCTCAAGGTACTCAAAAGCCATTTTCATTTTAAAATTTTATATCTGAAAATTCCTGTAACTTTTTTTTTCAGTTATTAGGCAAGAAAGAATACGTAGAGCTTTAAGGGCATCTTTGTACAATGTGGTACCTTGGATTAACTCTTGTGGTGTCAAAAAAACCCTGATCATACAAAAGAAGCTCCTTCCTTGAGAAAGATTTAAATGTCTGACCTTTTCCAATTATAATTTTGCCAAGTCTTCTAGTAATAAGATTCTCAGGCTCACAAGAGAAGAAATTGTTGATCACATTCAACCACCACTAGAGACACTCCTTAAAACCACAAATTAGAAGTAGCAAATGAGAAGTGTCCCAGATGCATTTTACAGGGAATTTTATTCATATTAGTTAATTCCACATATAATTACCACTAGTTATCTTGCTAGCAGTGTAATTATAATCAGAATTTTGAAAAAGTGCTAGGTGGGTGTTAGAAGAAAGTGATTCCATTACAAACAGCTTTCCGTAGTTAAATATGACTGCTCCCAGGGGGAAAAAAATAATCACTGAATTTCAGAGTAAATTACACCATGCTTCAAAATCTGAAAGCTCAGCAAGATGGGGGACAAAAGGAGCATTTCCATGTGATTGTGATAACTAGATATAATAAATCTAAGCTGAAGATTTGCAAGATTAATAAAAAGGTTTAATTGTACAGCTACAAACCTATAATCGATCACTCAGAAAGAGCTTCAAATCTTTAGCTCATCTTCAAGATGCCCTTCACGGAGTAAGATCTATTATCCTGTACCATAAAAATCTCTCTTTTTTCACTAACAACACTTTAACAACAACAAAGGCTAGAGACTAAAAAACAAAGAATTTTTTCCTGCATAAATTCATAGCAAATACTAAGTATTTCTCCTCTAAACCCTTTCTGCCCCACACTTCCCACAAAGATTAATGGCTTGGAGTAGTTCAATAACCTATATAGGGAAAAACCTCATGGAATTTCTTAAAAGGCAATTTAAACATAACACAGGTGTCCCACATGCTAAATGGCAAAAGTGATAAAATGGCTTTTCTGGTTTGCATTTTTTGATTCATGAAAGTCAACAATGCTATTAGCTAACTTAAGAGCATTTATTTATTCCTAAAGGGATCTCTAACAATTTTAAACTATGAAACAATGAAGTGCTTTGAAGGAAAAAGATCTTTAAATAATAAAGTCAAATGATTTGATGCAACAAATGACACAAAGGAAACAAAACAAAGCATGCTAGACTCAGTAGAAGAATGAATTGATCCTAACAAGGCTCAAAAGGCCCCAGGAGAATTATAGCCCTGAGTAATCATAATTATGATATTCCTAAGGCATTAAGAAACTAAATGACCAGTGTACTCCATTTCAGAAACTGGAACCTGGCCAAATTTTTTTTTATAAAGAAGTTAATCAAAGTCATGTTTTTTAAATATAAGTATACAGAGGAGACAGAAGTCACATATAACACACATCATTCATTGGCAATAAACATGTTGCAAAAACTCACAATTACCTCTCAAATCCTTAAAATCATCTTCCATGTTTTACTATCTTTTAAACCCCTGGAAAGCCATTCACAAGTTCCCAAAATCCAAGACCTGCTTAGTCAACTCTTCTTGAACCACTCTGCAAATTGCTCCAACACGGCAAACAGCTTTTCTCATCTACTAAGAAGACCTTACCTTTCTAAATACAGTAAAACCTTGATTTGTGAGCATAATTCATTCTGGAAACATGCTTGTTATCCAAAGCACTCATGTATCAAAGCAAATTTCAAGAACCATTGGCTCAGCTGTGATCATGGGACATTTGCTGTCACGTACTACTCGTATTGCAAGACATCACTTGTTTATCAAGTTAAAATTATTAGAAACGTTTGTTCATCTTGGGGCACCTGGGTGGCTCAGTCGGTTAACCGTCCGACTTCGGCTCAGATCATGATCTTGCGATTTGTGGGTTCCAGCGCCACATAGGCTCTGTGCTGACAGCTTGGAGCCTGGAGCCTGCTTCAGATCAGATGTCTCCCTCTGTCTCTCTCTCTCTGCCCCTCTCTTGCTCATGCTCTGTTTCTCTCTCTCAAAAATAAAACATTAAAAAGCATTTTTTAAAGAAGTATTTGCTCATCTTGAGGAACACTTGCAGGACAAGTTACTCACTATCCAAAGTTTTACTGTATTTTCTTTCCTTGGTATATTCATGGCTTCAATTATGATCTCCCAGTTTTATTTCCAGCCCAGAACTCTCTCCTATATATTCAACTGTATCTTAGGCATCTGAGTATGTTCCATAAGTATTCAAACTATAAGTAGTTAAAATCGAACCTCTTTTTCTTCCAAAACTCACTCTTCCTTCTGTATCTATTTCTTTTACCAGCAATATCATTCTTCTAGTAATACAGGCTGGAAATATCAAGAGAAACTACTGGTTCTTTTTCCTTAGTGTCACCTTCACCTTAGGATCAGTCCCATAAGAATAAGTTATTCTCACTTATTCTTTGCACACAAGCACCCTTGGGCTTTTAACAACTTTACTTTCCCATTAGTCCTCTCATGCTTCTACTTTTTTCCTTCCTCATCTTAAATCCCACAGTCCATTAGTCAGACCACCAGTAAGCCAACATCCCTGCTCTGCTCTCTCCTGATGCACTAACCTAGAATAGCACAGTATGAACCAAACTGGCTGTCTCTTCCTCTTGAGTCTATACAGAAGCTGCTGAACAAAAACACAATGGTGCATACTGGTACTGCTTTTAAATTCAAGGCCTGCAAGCTAAGCCAGACAGATAACCCTAGATTCCCCTAGTCAGCTATCTTTTCTAATTTCTACAGTACAGGTTTGAATTGTACAGGTCCACTCCTACATGATTTTTTCCCCAATATATACAGTACAATACTATATAAATGTATTTTCTCTTCCTTATGATTTTCTAAATAGCATTTTTCTTAGTAACATTTTCTTTTCTCTAGCTTACTTTATTGTAAGAATACAGTATGTGATACATATATAATATGTGTTAATCATCTGTGTTATCAGTAAAGTTTCCAATGAACAGCAGGCTGTAAATAGTTAAGTTCTGGAGGAGTCAAAAGTCAGATGCAGATTTTCCACTGCATGAGGGCTGGCATCCCTAACCCCCATATTATTCAAGGGTCAACAGAATCTACTTCAAATAGTCCCCTGCTCTTTAAATCTTCAACCCTACTTTACTTGTAAATACCAATCTCTTCCTAGAGAAAACCAAAGTCAGGAAATGTCCTGCCAAACTAATATCCATATATTTACTTTTGCTTCATTCTGCACTATTACAATGTAATAACAGTGCTCTGAATAACTACTGCTGCTCAAATAACCATCACTCTTTCTCCTAGTACTCAAAAATGAGTAAGGCCCTACCACTTAAAAAAAAAATACATATGCACACTTAGAAACTCTATTTCACCATCAACAGCAATCTCTAGCCATAGGCTCCTCTCTCTCCTTCCACTCAAATTCCTCAAGCACTGTGTGCTATTTTGATCTCTTTACTCCTTAGAGAGTTCTCAACCTTCTGCTTCTATTTCCACCACTTCCTTTAAACTAATTCACCAAGGTGATCAACAAACTCCTTGCTCTGAAAGTCAACTCAATTTTACTCAAACAAATATGGCATTCATTGTTCACCACATTCTCCTCTTTCCTTGGGTTCCTAAAAACATTGCATTTTCTGACTTTTTTTTTTCACTTATCAGTCTTCCCTTACAAACTTTTTTCCCTGACAGCCCTCAAATAGGACCATCTTCAGGACTGTCCTGGCTCTCTCCTCTTATCTCTCCCAGGGCCATCTTATCCCCATTGATGGCTTCATTTAATACTTAAACCTAGCTTTCAAATATTTAACTACCACAGAGCTTTTTCCTCTGCCCTAGATGCATATATTCAATGGTCTTTTATTAAACATCTCCATTTAGATGTCTCAAAGCTGCCTCAAACACTGCATTAAAAAAAGGAATTCATTCCATCTCCTTCAATCCCACCAAATCTATTTCTATGTTCTTTCTAGCTCTGGGTGCTATCATGTTCAATTCAGTTATTCAAGTCAGAAACACAGACATTATCCTTGATTCTTTATCCTCCCATATCCCATTTACCATACAATTAGGAGATTCAATCTTTACCACAAATTTACTCTCTTCTAATTCACCACTCTAACTCTGGCCAACTAGTGCCTGAATTACTGTATTCTCCTAAAGAAGACCTCTAGTCTCCCTGCCCTCAATTCTTCATTCTAATGTCAGACTGATCTTATAAAGCTGATTAATTCTGAGACATCTGTCCCAGCCCATAACTCACTGTACCCCTTTAGTTATGGGGGTGGGGAGAGTTGAAACAGTTATACTTCTGTTGTATGCTCTCCTGGCCATAGCTGACTAGACCTAGGGTAAATAACTGACTTAATGAGTCAATTATATTTTCTCTAGGGTATCTGGAACTGGGAGAAAAACTAAGAGGCTGTCGGTTAGTTTTGCAGTTAAAAGAAACGAAGTCAGTACAGAATGAAAGAACAATAAAGCAGAAGCTAGAGACAAGACACCTTGTGGTGAAGGTGAGGGAGAAGGAAAGCAAAAGCACCCAATACTAATTTAGGACTCATTTTTTGGTTCCAGACGGTTGTAAGGTCCTGCTGCACTTCCTACCCTTACATATGCTGAGAGCCTCTGGGTCACTTTGTATTTTGCCAAGGCTTCTTACTTATAACAAAAATATCCTTAAGAAAAATAATCCTTCTAACATGTAAATTTGATCCTGCATCTCCTTTGCTTAAAATCATACCTTGGTTTCCTTCTGCTCATAGGACAAAGCCCAAACCTTTCATGAGGGTTTTCAGGGCTATGGATGATTTAGCCCTGGCCTCTTCAGCCTCCAGCCACAATTTATTTTAATTCCATAATGTACCACAATCTTTATCACCTACAGGGTGACATATGGTTTCTTTTCACCTGCAACCTACTTCTCCCTACTCACTTTCCCTGGTCAAGATCTACTCCTCAGTAAGGCTTTTGAGTTTGGCGGCCAGTACAGTCACTCCCAAGGCTCACTAGCTTTCCTCTATGGCAGCATATGCATTACCCTCACTGTAAATGTCTGAGCTTCCCACTGGACTAATAAAAACCCTGTAAAGGCAAACAGCATTTGTGTTGCTCACAGTTGTTTTCTCAGAATTGCACAGCAGATACTTAAATACTTATGAATAAATTAATCTAATACTTATGAATAATCTAATAAGTTGACAAATCATGTTGATTCTCCTCTGACAGTTGGCCTAAATTTTTTATTTCTGTAGATACTATCCTATTCAATCTCATTTCTTCTTCTCTAAAATATTTCAATGAATTTTTAACTAACCTCTCTGCCTAATTTCATCCCATTCAAATCCATTCTATCTCCTGCAGCAAGTAGCTTTTAGAAAGATGTCAATTCTCTCCTCTACTTAAAAACTTCCTCTAGAACAAAGCCCATTCAAGTGGACTACTTTTTATTTCTTGAACATATCAAACTTTTCTGCCTTTATGTCTCTGTTCTCTTGTGCAAAATACCTTTCTCCATCATTTCCAAATGTTCAAATATAAGCCATCAAATAATGGCAGAAAATGGTACTTTTCATCTGAATTTTATCTATACTTCTCATGACAGTATTTTTTTTTTAATGTTTTATTTATTTCTAGCAGAGAGAGAGACAGCGTGAGCAGGGGAGGGTCAGAGAGAGAGAGAGTCACAGACTGAAACAGGCTCAGGCTCTGAGCTGCCAGTCAGCACAGAGCCCGACGCGGGGCGCGAACCCACGAACCGCGAGATCATGACCTAAGCGAAAGTCAGACGCTTAACCGACTAAGCCACCCAGGCGCCCCCATGACAATATTTTTTAAACTGTACTAAAGTGTTCTATACTGTACACCATACTATATATCCAACTGTAAAATTCTGTCAACCAAAAAATGTCGAGTTTCTTGGTTATACAAAGATAAAACATGCAAAGCAATTCAATGTAAATGACTTGAATATTATTAATGTTCCCAAACATGACAATGATTACTTATAAGTAATAAAATTCTATTTGTCTTACAACATAGACTTTTCAACATTCAGAATGATTCTGTTACCAAGGGTTGCTGCTTTGTCCTGGTTAATGATCTCCCTTTAAAAATTTAACTTGAAACTTACTTTGTATTAACTAAAATGTCCTAATTGTAAAACTATACAAATAACCAGGGTATCTCAATCGATATTAAATTTTCCTTTGTGAGCCTGGTATCTCAGATGGTTTTTGGTTTAACACCTTCTAATCATTCAGCTATGTCCAGAAAAACAACGTGAAATAATATTTGTAATTACACAGCAGAGAGGATTCAAGAAAGCAAGATTTTCTTTGTTTAACATCTCTATCATTCAGTTAAATATTCATGTCCAAAAAAACAAAGTGAAATTATATTTGTGATTACGCAGCAGAGAGGATTCAAGAAGGTAAAACTTCTTTTTTTTTTTTTTAAGCCAGCCATTAAAGTGCAATAAGAAAGCTTTCCAAATATCTTAGTTGCTTCAGGATAGTTAGCTGCCGATACTTAGGGTGAACAATTTACTTTTCAATCCTTTATGGAAATTTTTTCCCAACTATGCGTCCCAACTCACTGATGGATCATGAAATCAATTTTGGTGAGAATTCTTTTTAATGAAACAAAAGAGAATAGAGAGTATCAGACAGAGCAGCTCATGTGTTAATTGTGAAACTTTTACTTTCACACACATGCAGACAAACATACAGTGTACTGCATCACAGTATTTTTGTGATGGTTTTATGGACCAGATATTGGTTATAGACCACAATAAAAAGTCAAAATAGCAAACCAATGACATTTACAAGATATAGGGATATAAATATACATTTAAAATATCATTTTTCAAAAAACTCCCTTCATTTCCAACTAACAACAAGTTATAATGGGTTAAATATTTGAATATATTGATGGTTCTCTTCTTACTACACAAGACATAGTCACTTCAAATTATGGAAAACAGATTAGAAAAACTGCATTCTGTAAGAATTCTCATTTTACTTTTATTTCTTGTGGACTTTACTTGCCAAGAACATTCTACAAGCTATGAAATAGAACATGCTACCTATTAAATTCTACCTATTGTGACTTCTCCTTGAATCAGGAAGTGACTAAACAATAAAATATGCAATTAAGATTTAGATTAGGTTGATTCAGCAAGATACAATTGTCATCCAATTGTCATTCCACCACTGTAACTCACTGAACATGCTCAATGCTTGACAACTTAAGAATTCCTTCCTTATATCTAAAAACATCACTCAGATACATCGCTATCAATAATAAAATGGCTAGAAATTCCACATACTTTTAAAAACACCTTTGCCAGGGCGCCTCGGTGGCTTAGTTGTTAAGCATCTGACTTTGGCTCAGATCTAACTTTGCCAAAGTCTTTTTACAGACAGATAATTTTACATTTCCCTTGAGAGACAGAATAAGATTCTCTTTATCATTATCTTGGTTATCAAGAGTTGGCAATGCTTCAGAATTTCCATACAATGCATCATTTTATAAATACAGTAATATTGTCACTTCTCAATAATACATAAAAAGAATGAAAATCTCAATGTATCTAAGCAGTGTGTAGGACAGTTTACAAGGTGACATGAGAGGTATAAA
This sequence comes from Proteles cristata cristata, assembly GCA_017311185.1. Classification (NCBI taxonomy): domain Eukaryota; kingdom Metazoa; phylum Chordata; class Mammalia; order Carnivora; family Hyaenidae; genus Proteles; species Proteles cristata. The sequence goes on along the minus strand of JAESUZ010001669.1, from coordinate 661,994 downwards.
TTACTCACGGTCATGGGATGACACTGTTTAACTGCAATTTGATGACATAAAATAATATCAATGTTTTCAAGTCATGAGTACTGATTATTTTTGTTTTCATAGTTGTTAAGGTACAATATCAACTTTAAAAACTTTGAAGGATACGCTAACAACTGTTTACTAATAAGTGGAAAAGGATGAAGACTACAGAGCCAAGAAAAATGATACCACAATCCTAGAGAAATTAAATACCTGTTTTATGTAATTTTTTCCTGTTTGTTTTACTTTATTTCAGTCTTGTTTACTTAAGAACCTTAGATAATGACTATATTTCCTGTTTTACACAGCTATACAACCCTTAAAGAACAGAGAATACGAGGGAGTTTTATGAAAAGAAACAATCTGTTGTTACCTACTTACAATACTGTTAATATGTTATGTATTTTTATATCATTTAACTTGTCATTTTCTTTTAAATCGTATATTTTCAAACTGAATGGAATCGATTCATAGTTATTACCATGGGTACTAAATATATATACGTATATAATACCTGGAAAGTAAGGTTAGGTACAATTTCTCTGGAAAAATCCATTTTTACACAATGTTTACTATCATTATAAGGTTATGTCAAAGATAGTATGACTGACTGTTCTAGTTTCCCACTTTATAGTATGAAAGGTGGTTAAAAGATCAACTGTCAAAGGCAATCAATCCAGTTTGGAGTATCTCCTTTTCTGTCAAAATATGGAAGGATCTAACCAGTTAAACACTAAAATTGGTTCTGATACTTCAGGAAATAATAGTCTTCTCTTGGTAGAAAGAATAAAAGCAACCCTTGGTATCCCAGAGTCCCAGGTTCTCTTTCTTGAAGCACAAGGATCATTATCCCAGGAGACAACACAGATGCCTAGAAAGAACAAGAGCCTTGAAGCAGGTCTGACATGGATCCAAATTTTGCCTCTCCATTTACTAGTTGTTTGATCCTGGGCAATTTACTTAACCCAGTTGATTGCTGTTTCTACATCTGTAAAATGGAGATATTTGTGTTTATCTTCCAGGCTACTGGGAAAGTATCAAATCAAATACTGTATATTAAATAAGAATCTGGAACATGATAAGCATCCAACCAATCTTAATCTTAGTTCCCTTTACTTTCCACTTCACAACTAAAACAACTAACCATGAACATAAAATATTTCTAAAAAATGCAGTTTTTAAAACTCTTCTAATCAACACGGACAATCTCAAAACAAGGTAAAATTCTCTTCATGATATAAACATGATTGATTACAAACACAACCTCTATCAACAATTTCATTCCTACTTGGCTTCAGAAACTCAAGGAAAAAAACTAACGCAATGGGTGTTATTGATAAACATGTCCTGTTTATTCCTCTGGTATTTCCCCCCACTGCCTAGCAAAGTGCCAAACACATAAACACTCAATAAATATTATCACTGAATTGAAGCAAATAGTCCTAATGTGTCTCAAAAACCGTATTTTGCAAAATGCCTCAGAAGACTATAAGTCAGGTAGAAAAGGATGAGTTATTAATTGTGCGCCCAGTTTGAGAGAATATATATATATATATATTTTGTTTTTGGCAAGTGAACTGAGGTTCAAAACAGCTCTTAAAAATAAAACAAAATCTTCTAAGTATTGTAATACACTTTACCTTCTTTACTTTTACATGAAGAACACTTCAGCTATCTTTCAGATGTTTGTAAATAATCAGAAAATGTGAAGAATATGCAGATAAGAATACACAATGCATTGTAATAACTGGTTCAGCTAAGAGCTCATCCAGACACCTTAAAAGCAAGCAGCATTCAGAAAACAGGAATCACAGGCAAAGCAGGCAACATTATGTGCTGCCAAAGTGGTGTGCCTGAGCCATCTAGTGGATACAAGAAAAAAGTAAGTTTAATTCTATAAGAAAAATGCCTATTGTCCCAAATCTCTTCTATGAAAAAAATAATAAGGTGTGTGTTTCGGGGAACAGTAAATGACAATCTATAAAAGATAATAGAGAAATAAGAAGTAGGTATTGAGGAAAGATGAAGAATAAAGGGGTAACAAATTTATCTGGATGGAATTCAGATTTTATGGATAATTAAAGATAAGTAGCAGAGACAAACACTCATCCTTGAATTTTTCTTAAAACCATATAACCAGAATACATCAAGTATGTAAAAGACAAAGAAAATAAGAAAGATTTCCTCCAGCTACAAAGTTCTGTGGAAAGGCTACAGGCAGTAGAAACAAGGTGGCAGCCTCTGGTTGAAAAGAAGAGGAGGGAACTGGGAACAGAGTGACAGATGATGCCACCTTTCTGCCTGAAGATTCCCACGCTATTAGGGTTATGAGGATCCCAGCTCAACTTAGGATCTCCTTGCACCCCCCAGTACCGCCTAGCAAAGCAGGAGGCCCTAGGAAAATGACTAAGACTTAAACTCCAGGCCCCAGGAAGAATGAGGATTAAATTCTTCCGAGTACTCAAATCAACAGCATTGCTTCTACAAGTCAGAATGTGAAACTTTTTAAAAGGTTCAAAAGCCACAAATTACTTGAACAGTGTGATACTGGACAATTCACTTAAATACTGGAATAAATAAGAGGCAAGATCACTTTTAACTCTAAAATTTAATGTTTTTTTAGGTGCCTCACCGCCCCCCCCCCATAAAGAGGTTAATTAAAAGAAAATGTGGAGGGTTTTTTGGCTTGAAATTTTTTCCAATTAACTTACATTTAACAATAAAAACTGTGTTCTAAGCTCCAAAGAGTAAATAAAGAGGACTGCCTGACCCCCAAGATCCAGAAACACTAGTTAGAAATAAGACACTAACTCAGGTTAATCTTAATGCAAGAAGAAAAACAAGAGTAAGAAAAGATACAAATACAGTGCTACAGAAATCTTTGAAGCTAAGAATTTAGCCTGAAAAAAGATAATTTTTACTTACATATAATTCTTTCTGAGATTTAGGGAGCAAGGGAGAGGAGGTGGAGGGGATGGGTACATGGGTAAAGAGAATGATAGAAAGAAGTAAAAAAAAAAAGGAGGCAAAACCAGCAACTGTAAAGAAAGAGTAAAACATAGTCTATTTTGTGGGGCATACAAGTCTCATGAAAGACCTCTTGCTGGAAATAAGACCAGAAAGGCGGGTGAATTTATTTTTGCACTGCAGACCGTGGAGAACTATCTAAGGACTTTTATGAAAGGCAAATGAACCAGGCCAGGTCAATGGAAATGAGTGAAGAAAAAGTACTAGAAAGAGGGGCAACTGGGTGGCTCAGTCAGTTAAGCATCTGACTTTGGTTCAGGTCACAATCTCATGGTTTGTGGGTTCGAGCCCCACACTGTGCTCTGTACTGAGGGCTAGCTCAGAGGCTGGAGCCTGCTTCAGATTCTGTGTCTCCCTCTTTTTCTGACCCTCCCCTGCTCATGCTGTCTGTCTGTCTCTGTCTGTCTCTCTCTCAGAAATAAATAACACATTAAAAAAAAAAGTACTAGAAAGAAAATCAATAGTATTTGTTAACCAGCTGAGTATATAGGCAATGAGGAAGAGGCTACTAGAATTGAAGACACTCTAATACGTGTGCCAGGAAATGTAGTGGTATTATTAACCCAAGTAGAAAACACAATTATGTCATCTAAATTATTTTTTTACATACGAATTGGTAAGAAGAAAAATGCAAGCTAATAAGTACTCCTTAAGAAAGACATATTTAAGTTGGGTTTTTTTGTTTTTTGTTTTTTGGGTTTTTTTGAAGACAAAGTTAAGGAAGAAAGTAAAGGAGAATGGGAGAAAGGGAAGAAGTAAGTAAAAAAATGACAACAGCAATCAGGGTAAGAAGGAAAACGTGGAGAAGTATAAGCGCTAGCAATGTCAATAGAGTGGAATGGCTTGAAAACTGAAAAGGAGATAAAAGGAAAGAGGTGATATCTACAAAACATTTCCCTTTTGAAAAGGGTTAGCATTATTCTACATGCAACATGGAAACATCTAAGCCTAGGTAGGAACAGCAGGTTGAAAGGATTCATGTTCTGTGGCTTCTCTTTTGGCACTTTTTGAAAACAATATAAGGTCCTGGGGAACAGTAAGAGATTGGGAATAGAGGGGGAAAGCCTAGGAAAGTGTGTAAAATGAAAACATTATAAAGTGGTGATCAGAAGTCAAATAAGGGCAGTCAACCAGAATAAATAAAGAGGCTGGCAACACCAAAAAAGCAGAAAGATGAAAAAAATTGGTTTTAGAAATGACAGCTTTGAGACTTTAGTAATCTGATCAGGTAGTAGTGTCTAAGAGAGGAAAATACAAAAGCAGAGTGCTCTAAAAAGTGGGTCAGGTTCCCACTTCACATATAAAAGTAGCTAGCTTGACATCATTTTCATACCGATCAATTCAAGTCTTTCACTTCTGATCCCATTTTGGTTATTTGTATGCTCTAAAAAATTAATAGCATAGATTTACTGGTGCATAAATGTAGAAAAATTCATCTTGTGAAATTTATAATTTATCAAAAGTGTACTAAATACACACACACACTTAAAGAATAAAGTGTACATCAGTGTAACCATCACTCATTGCTAGTCCCTTGAAATTCCTCCCCAATGCCATCTCTGTCATCTACAAGAAGTAACCATTTATCCTCAAGTCTGGAGAATCATTCCCTTGCTTTTCTGTACAGCTTCACAATCTAGGAACTTATCCCAGTCATAGTTTTCAGTTTTGCCTCTTACTGAACTTCATGTAAGAGAAATCACAGTCACATACATTCACATACGTTCTGTTTTTAATTTTTTCATTTTATTTTATAACTATGATATGTATGTGTGAGAGAGAGAATGTGTGGGTAGCTTGTCGTTCATAAACTGTCCCTGCAGAATGGTATTCCACTACAAGAACACACAATTTATCCAATTTACTACTGATATTTAGGTTGTTTCCAATCTTGAGCTGTGATGAAAAATACTGCTCTGAACATTCTTGTAGATATCCCCCACACACGTTTGCTTATGCTTTCCTAGGATACTTACCTAGGAGTTGAACGCTGGGTCTTAGGATAAGCACATGTTCCGCTCTACTAGATGATACCAAATTATTTTCCAAAACGGCAACACCAACTCTTGGAATTGACAGAATTTTTAAAGTAAACTAATAGTATTTCATATAGTTTTAGTTTACACTTCTTTAAATACTAATGAGATCAGGCATCTTTTCATGTTTACATACCTTTCACTTTTCCAGTTTTTGAATTCTTTTTCTAGTTGACTTGTTAAAGCTTGTGTAACAGGTTTCTTTTAATGATAAACTAAAAATATCTTAATGAAAAAGTAAAGTATAAACAGAAAACTACTGAAAGTGACAGCTGGAACTGAATTAATGAAAAAAAACTAAACTTGAGGGATAAGGTTATGCAGTATAATGGTGGAAGGAAATTCACACTTAAGGAAGTAAAAATTAATAAGCCAAATGTCAACCCAAGAAACTTAGAAAAAGAATATCAAAATAAATCCAAGAAGTACAGTAAAAGGATGTAATTAATGAAGATGAAAGCACAAATTAATGAAACAAACATTACAGGGATCACCAAAATCAAAAGTTGAATTTTTTATAAAAGACTAACTTGGGAGATTCACACATTCTGATTTCAAATTTTACCACAAAACTGTAGTAATCAAAACAGTATATTTGAGTAAGGACTGACAAATAGGTCATACAGTCCAGAAATAAACCTATACACCAGTGGTCAACTGATTTTCAACAAAATGCCAAGATAATTCTATGCACAATGAATAGTCTCTTCAACAAACAGTGCTAGACAGCTAGATAACAATATGAAAAGGAATAAAAACCTTACCTATACCATATTAAAAAATTACCTCAAAATGTTATCAGAGACCTAAATATAAAAGCCAAAAATCTTGAAAGACAGAAGAGTGAATCTTAACCATGGATTTGGCAATGATTTTTTAGATATGACCTCAAAACCACACCAAACAAAGAAAAAAAATAGATGCCCTGGACTTCACCAAAATTAAAAACTTCATACATGAAACATTATGAAGAAAGTGAAAGGCAACCAACAGAATAAGAGAAAATACTTGCAACTTATATATCTGACAAAAGTCCAGAATTCAGAATATATAAAGGACTCTTACAATTCAGTTGGTTAACCAACTTCGGCTCATGTCATGATCTCACAGTTCATGAGTTCAAGCCCCATGATGGGCTCTACACTGACAGTGTGGAGCCTGCTTGGGATCCTCTCTCTCACTCTCTCTGCCCCTCCCTGACTCACACGTTCTCTCTCAAAATAAATAAACCTTAAAAAAAAAATAAGTAACAGGCAAAAACATTACTCCAAAGATTAAATACAAATGGTTAATAAGCACATGAAAATTTATTCAACATGACTACCATCAGGCAAACTCAAATCAAAACCATGAGATACCACTTCATATCCACTAGGATGGCTATAACGAAACCACAGATAATAACAAGCCTTGGCAGGATGTGGAGAAATTAACCCTGTATATGGCTAGCACGAATGTAAAATGGCATAAATGCTATGGAAAAGTTTGGTGGGTGCCTCGATAAGTTAAACATAGAATTAATTAACACATGGACCAGCAATTCCACTCCTGGGCATATGTGCAAAAGAAATGAAAATAGGTGCTTCTACCCAAATATTCATGGCAGCTCTAGTCACAACTGCCAAAGGTAGAAACAACCCAAATGTCTATCAACTGATGAAAGAACAAACCAGATGTGGTACATATATATAATGGAATATCATTCTGACATAAAAAGGAAGAAAGTAGTGATACATGTTACAACATGAATGACCTGAAATGAAATTGAAATGCACTGGTAATAAAAGAAGCCAGACACAAATGGCCACGTTACATGACTCCGTTTATAAGAAATCTTGAGAATAGGCAAATCCATTGAAACAATAAGTATATATGTAGTTGCCAGGGGCTGGAGCTGGGGAAAGAGAAGTGACTACTTAATGTGTACAGGGTCTCATTTTGGAGCAATGGCACGTTTAGGAACTATACAGCAGTGACAGTTGTGCAACACTGTAAATATAGTAAATATGACTAATGGTAAATTTTATGTGTATTTTAAAAATTGAAAAATTTAAAAAAGACTAATGAAATTGATGAATTTCTGGCTAGACTAAGTAAAAGCAAAAGGCAGCAAAAGCTCTCCTAAATAAGAGTGGAGAAAAAAGGTATATGACTACAAATTTACAGACACGAAATAGCTAAAAGGATACTGGTAAGGCTTTATGTCAATATTTTGTCTGCTTGTTTTATCAACGAAAGAAAGCCAAAAACTCTCAAATTATGCTTATTATTTTTTTCCTCCTTGTATTATTTTTGTATTTTTTTGCTTTACATATTTTTGGGATCACAGTATTAGGTAACTACCATTTAGAATTAATTTTTGTATTAAACTGCATCTTTTATTAGTGTGAAACAACCCAATTTGTCTCTAGTAAAGCTTTTTGACTTAAAAATATGTACGAGTAAGTACATATCTTTTCTACCCTTTTACTTTCAACTTTATTTTGTAAACTGAACAGTAAAATTTTCAAAATCCAGTCTTAAATTAATTGGGACTTAGCCTATTTTATATTTAACCTGGCATACTAATACAGTCGGGTTTCGTCCGTCATTTTATGTTTTCTGCTTATTATGTAAATTATGTTTTTGCTTGTTTCTTTTTTTAGGATTTCATACTTTTCCTTACTCAATTCCCTACACTCTTTTTCAAAGTTTTTCCTTCTATTTCTCTTAGTTGCTATTCTTTATGTTAACATATATGCTACTTTTTACTTTAATGATGCTGTTGGTTGGGTAGATATATCTCACAATCTTAATTTGCATTTTGCTGATAGCTGATAATAATGAACATCTTTTTATATGCTATTTGCCACCCATACATCCTCTTCATTACAATGTTTCTTCACATTTTCTGTCCATTTTTTTTTCTTTTTCTTTTTTTTTTTTTTAATGTTTGTTTAATTTTGAGAGAGAGAGAGACAGTGTGTGAGTGGAGGAGGGTCAGAGAGAGTGGGAGATGCAGAATCTGAAGCAGGCTCCAGGCTCTGAGCTGTCAGCACAGAGCCTGATGCAGGTCTCAAACCCACAAACTGCAAGATCATGACCTGAGCTGAAGGCAGCCACTTAACTGACTGAGCCACCTAGACATCCCTCTTCTGCCCATTTTCTAACTGAACTGCTTTTTTTACTATTGGGTTTTAAGAAAGTTTTACATATTCCAGTTATGAGAGCTCTGTCAGATGCGCCATCTGCTAACATTTTCTCCCAGTACATAGTCCGTCTTTTCATTTTTTTTAACATGGTCTTTCATGGAGCAAATGTTTTTAATTCTGGTGAAGGACAAATTATTATTACTTTTTTTTCTTATATGAATTGTGCTTTTGGGGTCATGTCTAGGAACCCTTCACCAAGTCCTAAGTCTCAGAGATTTTCCCATGTTTCCTTTTTGAAGTTTTGTGGTTGCAGGATCTTACATTTAAATCCATGACCTATTTTGAGTTAATTTTTGTGTAATGTATGAGGTTTAGGCTGAAGTTCATCTGATTGCCTATGTATACCCCATTGTGACAGTACCATCTGTTGTAAAGACTATCCTTCCTCCATTCTCTTTTCACATCTATCAAAAATAAATTGACCTTATTTATGTGGATTTGTTTCTAGTCTGTCCCAGTGATCTATAGGTCTGACACTACCACAGTCATGATTATTCTAGTTACATAATAAGTCTTGAAATCATGTACAGTAATTCTTCCCACTTTTTTCTTTTTCAAAGTTGTTTTAGCTACTCTACTTCCTTTGCCTTTCCATATAAATTTTAGGATGATTTTGTCTATACCCACAAAAATATCTTGCTGAGATTCTGACAGGGATTTTGTTAAACTTGTATATACATTTTGGGAAAAGAGACTTCAGTACTTTGTTGAGTCTTCCAACCTATGAACAAAGTATGTCTCTCCATTAATTTAGATTTTAGATTTCTTTCATCAGCATATAGTTTTCAGTATACAAGTTTTATATATGTTTTGTTAGTTTCATATATACTTCATTTTTAAAAGCAATTACAAATGGTATTGGTACTTTTTTAATGTTTTTATTTATTTTTGAGAGAGAGCACAAGCAGGGGAGGTGCAGAGAGGGGGATAAAGGATCCGAAGTGGGCTCTGTGCTGACAGCAGAGAGCCTGATGCAGGGCTTGAACTCACAAACCATGAGAGCATGACCTGAAGTCAGATAGTCAACTGACTGAGCCACCCAGGTGCCCTGGTATTGGTATTTTTTATTTCAGTTTCTACATGTTCATTTTTGTATGTTAATCTTGTGTCCTGTGATCTTGCTGAACTCACTTGTTAGTTCTACAGGGTGTTTTTTTTTTGTAGACTATTTGGGATTTTCTACACATGACCATACCATAGGCAAATAGGAACAGTTTCCTTTCTCCCTTTCCAGTCTGTACGTATGTCTTTTTTCCCCCGTCTTACTGTGCTACTTGGAACTTCCAACACTATGCTTAGTAAGTAGTGAAAATGAACATCCCTGAGACCTCATTCCCAATTATAAGGGTAAAGCATTCATTGTTTAATCAAGTATGACATCAACTGTACGTTTTCTTTATATGTTCTTTATGAAGCTGAAGAAGTTTCTCTCTATTCTTAATTTTATGAAAGCTTAGTAGTGAATGGTGTTCAACTTTGTCAAATGTTTTTTCTACAACAACTGATATAATCATGTGATTTTTCTTCATTATCCTGTTAAGATGGGTGATTAAACTGGCTGGTTTTCAAACACTGAGCCAACCTTGAATTCCTGGAATAACATCCACCTGGTCACAGTGTATAACGTTTTATACACTGTTGAATTATATTTACTTATATTTTGTTTTAAAATTTTTTGCACCTATACTTATGAGAAGGATACTGGTGTACAGTTTTCTTTTTTTGTAACGTCTTTGATGTGGGTGGTAAGCTTAATACTAGTTTTATAAAATGAATCTGGCAGGGTTCATTCATCTTGTACTTCCTGGCAGAGACTGTGTAGAAAAACTGTGCATTCTTCAAGCATTTGGTAGAATTTTCCAGTGAAACTATCTAGGTCTAGTTTTCATTTTAAAATTACAAATTTTATTTTCTTAACAGTTATAGAGTTATTCAAATTAGATCATACTGTGTGAGTTGTGGCAGCTTGTGCTTTCTGAGCAATCAGTTCATTTCATCAAAATTACTGAGACTTACTCTTTGTTGAGAATTTCTATTTTCTCATTTATTTTAAATATGTTTGTAACTGCTTGTTGAAACATTTTCTTGATGCTGCTTTAAAATCCTGTCAGTTAACTGACATCTGTGTTATCTTGATGTTGGCATGCATTGTCTTTTCTAATTTGAATTAAAACATTTCTGGTTCTTGATATATTTTCAGTTGAAACCTAGATATTTGGGGTATTATGTTATGAGACTCTGGTCTTATTTAAATATTGAATATTGTTATAGAAGGCTTTCTCTAAGAATGCTCTGATGAGGAAAGAACACAGCCTCATTACTGCTTGACATGGGTGGTAGTACAGATTATTCATCAGGTTTTTCTTGACCACAAGTGGGCACGGAGGGAAGGTGGAGCTCCTTGCTGTTTGAAGATGGGAGTTAAGGAAAGATCCTCAATACTGACCCAGCTGGGAAAAGTGTATAGTTACTGCTCCTCACATAACCACCACTGACACCACTGGGGTGGGCCTGCCTTGTTATGCCTGAGAAGAGTGGAAGTTTAAGTCCCTACTTGGCTTTGGTAATCAAGGTGATCTTTCCCATGTATTTGCTGGAGCCGAGTGGTTACTGTCTAAAAGTTTTCTCTCCCACTAGGCTATTCCTTTTCTAGTTGTTGGTTAAAAAGAAGATAGATTTTTCTCAGAGTTTTATTTGTCTGACATTTCAGGGTTGCCAACTTCTCCACACTCATTCCAGGATATACAAGGCAATAAGAAAACCCAGGATTTTTACCATCATGTTATTTAGGTCCTGAGGTCCTAAGCCAATCTACCTTCTTCTCTCAACTTTTCAGGACTCTTATATTTATTTTATCCATAATGTCCAGGGTTGTAGCCGGAGGAACAGGGAAAAGTAGATCCATTCCATCCTTCTGGAAGCAGAAGTCTAATACTGCATCACTTTGAAGTTAAGTTTACTTTTATTTTTTCTTCAGGGTTAAGCCTGGTAAAGAGGAGCAGGTTGGGGGGGGGGGGAGTGTATGTGTGTATTTAAATAAATCAGATCTTGAACACAAAGAGATGATCCTGATTTGTTTCACTCATATACCTCCCTATGACACTACAAATATTTGGTAATTTCACTTATTTCACAAAATATTTAGGATTGGTTTTCTAGCCCCCCCCAACAAAAAAAAGCCACGGCTTGTATACTTGCTGACTCACAAGCCAAATTGAGAAGGCATCCAGAGTCAACCATAAGGAAATAAAGTGGACAATTCATATAAATATTAATCAAACCATGAAACTGGGAATCCCTGACAAGTTTATCTAAATGCCTACTACTTCCTATGGTCTTGTTTATTCTCTGCATACTTTACTCTCAGAGATAAGTATGTCAAAGTCTCCCACTATGATTTATCAATAAAAATAGACCCTTTGTTCTGCTAATGTTTATTCCCTGAATTCTAACATATGTATATCTATTATATCTAACATTATTCTTACTTTCCTTACAACCTCATAATCGTTTTTAAAAAGTTCATGATTTTTAACATTTAACCTTCTTGCATCACTTTAAGTGATTTTCTTTTAGAAAGCATCTACCAACCTTGTTTTCTGACTCTATCTGAATTTCGGTAAGCAGAGGAAGAGAGATGCACGATCATATTACAATCACCTAGAATTCCTGAACAGCATTTTAACTTTACTTGTCTCACAGCAATTTAACTACATGATTTGGATATATTTACATGCATACTACCTCTCCATGGACTCTCCAGACATTTGGAGGGTAGATAATTTTTTGTTACTGTTTTTTAAAGTTTTCCAAAGTAATTAACACATTGCCTTGTTTACAGAAGATATAAAATGTGTATTTTGAATTTGAATTTAATCAGGAAGATTAATCTTACAGCATTAGGAGGCTAGAAAATATATCAACAATGACATCCTAATAAACAGCCTGCCGGTTTAGAAATATATGCTGAGAATGACCACCAAGAAGATACTCAGTCACCTTCTATATAGTGGCCTGCTGTGAAACTCCCCAAAGCAGAAATGAACAGAAGAACTGCTGTGGTTAAGTACATGATGAAAACCTAATGACTAGTGGGGAACAACAGCAGATGGCCAATCTGGCAAATCTTAAATGGGGGTGAGCTCTTTAGGAATGAAGACAAGAGGAAGTTATAAATAGTACCAAATCTGTAAACTCAAAAGTAGCTAATAAAATGTGTACAATTTACAAAATGAATATAGAGAAGCAAATCTTTTAGCCTAAACTTTCTAAAATTCATCTGATCTGGACCATATTTCCTTATACTAATTTTCAAAGGTGACCAACTATAGTTGCCTTTAAGTTATCTGTGGTCACTGGGAAAACCCATAATTAGAGTCAAAATATCATGTGATCTTTGTTTACTCTGACATTGTTCTATTTCACCTGTATTCCTAAATGTATCCTGGCTAAATGAGAGAGACTGGAGGTATACCAGAAGATATACAGATGATATATATGTTCAATGGGTAATCTGTCTAGAAGTAAAATACTACAAACCCACATTATCAAAAAATCCAGGTTTGTAACTGATGCATTTATAACATATCTTTCCATATATTTTTAGGTAAAGCATCACCTTCTTTTGTCTCCTTCACTTCTGGCTCCTTGACCTTTACTGCCTTCTCTCGAAAACAGTAGAAATAAAAACCTACAAAACCTGCAGCACTTGCCTTGTGAGGCAAGTTAAGACTGGGATCAACTGAAGCTTTCATATTAGATCAGTTTTAGTTAATTATTTTGAGAACTGGGCCCAGTGTCCATCATCTCAAAGAAAAAGGTGAAAAAAATCATAATGGCTCTCATTTCTCATTTCAGCCAAAAATAATTACTTTTAATGCCCAAATGCCCACCATCATCTCCATGGAATTCTATACCTCTCTGACCTGTGACCAAGGCCTCCAGTCTTCCTTAACCTTCCCAAACCTTTCTATAAGAGCCACTAAATCCGCAGCTCCAAATGCCCCTATATTCTCAATCTTTTTTCCCAAACATTTGCTTTGCTTGTTTGCTTTCAATGAAACCCTGTCTTGTCTCAAAACATCACCCATGCTGCTTTCTCAAATGGTGGTATAGGTATCTTGTTTGTTCCCCACTACTACTATCATTCTCAAACTCTCTCAGGAGACATGCACAAAAACTTGCTCCTTTAAAGCTCATGTCATTCAGCTGCAACACCCATTCTCCTCTTTGCTGCTGTGATCTATCAGCTCCCCCTCTAACCTTCCTCATTCACTGAGGACTTTCCTGTCTAGTTAAAGTCCTCCCCTTTACTCTAAGCCCTGCTATCATCCTCAGAGATCAACATCCCTGAGATCACTGTGGAAAACTAGGGTCTTTCAGTTTTTTTGACATCCTCGTCCACAATAATCTATCTCTCCGCCTAATCCTAGCTAACTCTTTCCATGGTCACTATCTGGGATCTAGTCATCATTTGAAACTGACCCACCTGTAGAAAACATGTTCATGTATACCACTCTAACCACAATCTCTTTTCCTGGTAGCCTACTGGTAATCCACCCTCACAATAAGCAATCTTTGAACTCAAATGGTCTTAATACCTTAACGATATACCTTAACTTTCTTAATTTTCTTCTATCTACCTTCCTCTTACTATATTCATTTTTGCTTTGGAGCTTTTTTGGCCAAGTTAAATTCCATTTTCCATCCTGTTAAAAATACCTTAGAAATACCTTAAATTCTTGTTTTGCAAAACCCCAAGCCCAGAGGAACCCAAATATCTGCTTTCTCCATACTCACACTCAAGTGAAAATAGAAAAAGTAACACAAAAGGACAGATAAAACTCTCATTTCACGACCAACCTCAACGAGTGCACAATGTCTTTTCTCTGTTAAAATTACTTTCTACTCTTTACAAAATTTATTTTGAAATTCCTTCCTTCTCTTCAAACTGCCAAATCCTAGAATGTCCTTCTCTTCACAGAAGAGAAGCTATCAAACAAGAAGTTTTCCAACTTCTGGCTACTAAACAGCCTACTTACACCCTTAACACACTCCAATCTGGCTTCTACTTCCATCAAAGAGGTCTCTAAGACTATCAATGGAATATTTTATCAATTCACATTTAACTTGACCTAACATAGCTGATCAATAGAATCCCTGAAGCATTGTCTTGTGTGAAAGGCTGAAAAATGCTTCCCCAAGGATACCAGGTCCTAATCTTTGGAAACTGTGACAGTTATTTTTATATGTTATTTGTGATACAGTAAGAAATGTGTATTTGATTTAACCCCTGATTCCTGGCACACAACTCCTAAAATAAAACCTCTGGAATCTCTGCAGTGGTTAAGAGTTTCTTCTGTATGCTAACTGGAGGGCTAGCTGGTGGCCAGGGCCATAGGTAGCTTCACGATGTGTGCTGGTTGCAAGAAAAATCAAAGCATGATTTGAGGGTTAGAACCTTCAGTTCCATCCCCTGACCTCCAGGGAGAGGAATGGCTGGAGAGTGAGTAAACCACCAATGTCTGATGATTTAATCAATCATGCCTACACAGTAGAGTCTGGAGAGCTTCCAGATGAGTGAATACATTAAAGTACTTAGGAAGGTAAGATGCTTACAGAGGGCACAGAAACTCTTCAAACTCCTCCTCCCATGACTCCTCCTATACATTTCTTCTATCTGGTGATTCCTGAGTTGCACCCTTTACAATAAACCAGCAATAGGAGGCAAAATGCTTCTCTGATCTGTGAGCCATTTCTTGTTCATACATTAAAGGTGATTGCTTCTTTGCTTTATGTAATTTTAGCATACTAAGGTGAAATAGGAATGTTTTTTCAGATGGCAGGGGAGGACCTATAATATGTTTTAGCCCAGATCCACAGATTAATATAGAGTTTCCTAAAGTAAGAAAAAAATATTTTATTGTCCAGTGGAGGATATATATTAATATGGTTCAGTTCTTTTAAAACAATAGTTCTTGGGGCATCTGGGTGGTTCGGTCAGTTGAGTACCTGACTTTGGTTCAGCTCATGATCTCAAGGTTTGAGCCCCACATCGGGCTCAGTGCTGACAGCTCAGAGCCTGAGGCCTGCTTCAGATCTGTGCGTGTCTCTCTCTGGCCCTCACCTGTTCATGCTCTGTTTCTGTCTCTCAAAAATAAACATTAAAAAAAATTTTTTTAAGTTAAGCAGCTCTAAAAATACAAATTAGTAGAGCTGATTTCTGTGTCTGACATGCTGGAGTACTAGGATCAGATTTACCCTCTTTCAATAAATAAAAAGTGGAGAAATACAACACTGCTATCAGATATTGGACAACAGAGACATTAAATCTGCAACCTCCCAAGAAAAAGAAAACAAAGTAAGTAAACCCTATAACTGCTCTGCCTTTCTGCCTGGAGGACCCTTTCAGACCACTGTGCATAACAGGCCACAGTAAACAGCATGGCAGTGTCACTGAGTTGAGCAACAAAGTCAGAAAGGCAAAGCAGTCTAGAATTTTGAAGGCAGTGTAGAAAAGAGAGAGAACTCAAAAGTAGAAAGAACTCCAGAAATCACTGTGGGGTCCTCCGGTGTCTTTGGCTGAATACTAATCTACATGTGCACAAGGCAAACTCCCCAAGCCTGAGGTAAAGGGGGCTATTAAGATGAACAATTCCCAGAACTCACATAGAAACAAGGATAAAAATTACCACAGACTTCTCTGAAACTGCGCAAGTCAGAGACAAGGAAATTACAACTTTAAAGTGCTGGTAAACAGAAATGTCAATCCAGAAATGCATATCATTTACCTTTTTCGATCTCATTCACAAGTGTACAGGCATTTTCCAGAGACTAAGAGACTGATTTCACAACAAATATTAGTTTTCTTCTGGAAAGGTAGTTATTTTTCATAAAAACGTTATTCGTGATAAAAAGACAGTTATTCATGTTAACCTGCAATTGGTTTATGATTTTGTAAATAAATATATTTTTTAAAGTTCTTAATTTTAGTTTGTTTTTTAATTTTTTAAATAGTTTATTGTCAAGTTGGTTTCCATATAACACCCAGTGCTCATCCCCACAAGTGCCCTCCTCCATGCCCATCACCCCTCTTCTCCCCCCACCCCATCTGCCCTCAGTTTGTTCTCGGCATTCAAGAGTCTCTCATCGTTTGCCTCCCTCCCTCTCCCCCACTATTTCTCCCCTTCTTCTCCCCCGTGGTCCTCCATTAAGTTCCTCCTAATCCTCCTATACGTACAAACATATGGTATCTGTCCTTCTCTGCCTGACTTATTTCGCTCGGCATAACACCCTCAAGGTCCATCCATGCTGCTACACACGGCCAGATTTCATTCTTTCTCATTGCCATGTAGTATTCCATTGTATAGATAAACCACATCTTCTTGATACATTCGTCCGTTGATTGACACTTAGAGGCTCTTTCCTTGTTTTGGCTATTGCTGAGAGTGCTGCTATGAACACTGGGGTACATGTGCCCCTATGCATCAGCACTCCTGTATCCCTTGGGTAAATTTCTAAGAGTGCTATTGCTGGGTCATAGGGGAGTTGCATTGTTAATTTTTTGAGGAACCTCCACACTGTTTTCCAGAGGGGCTGTACCAGTTTACATTCCCGCCAACAGTGTAGGAGGGTGCCCGTTTCTCCACATCCTCACCAGCATCTAGAGTCCTCTGATTTGCTCATTTTAGCCACTATGACTGGCATGAGGTGGTATCTCAGTATGGTTTTGATTTGTATGTCCCTGATAAGGAGGGATGCTGAGCATCGTTTCATGTGTCTGTTGGCCATCTAGATGTCCTCTTTGGAGAAGTGTCTGTTCATGTCTTCTGCCCATTTCTTCACTGGGTTGTTTGCTTTTTGGGTGTGGAGTTTGGTGAGTTCCTTATAGATTTTGGATATTAACCCTTTATCTGATACGTCATTTGCAACTATCTTTTCCCATTCCATCAGTTATCTATTAGTTTTATGGATTGTTTTCTTTGCTGTGCAGAAGCTTTTAATCTTGATGAGGTCCCAATAGTTCATTTTTGCTTGATTCCCTTGCCTTTGGGGATGTGTCAAGTAAGAAATTGCTGCAGTTGAGGTCAAAGAGGTTGTTTCTGGCTTTCTCCTCTAGGGTTTTGATGGTTTCCTGTCTCACATTCAGGTCCTTTATCCATTTTGAGTTTATTTTTGTGTATGGTGTGAGAAAATGATCTAGTTTCATTCTTCTGCATGTTGCTGTCCAGTTCTCCCAGCACCATCTGTTAAAGAGGCTGTCTTTTTTCCAGTGGATACTCTTTCCTGCTTTGTCAAAGATTAGTTGCCTGTACACTTTTGGGTCCATATCTGAGTTCTCTATTCTATTCCATTGGTCTATGTGTCTGTTTCTGTGCCAGTACCATACTGTCTTGATGATGACAGCTTTGTAGTAGAGGCTAAAGTCTGGGATGGTGATGCCTCCCGGTTTGGTTTTCTTCTTCAATATTACTTTGGCTATTCGGGGTCTTTTGTGGTTCCATACAAATTTTAGGATAGTTTGTTCTAGTTTTGAGAAAAATGCTGGTGCAATTTAGATTAGGGTTGCATTGCATGTGTAGATTGCTTTGGGTAGTAATGACATTTTAACTATATTTATTCTTCCAACCCATGAGCATGGAATGTTTTTCCATTTCTTTGTGTCTTCTTCAATTTCCTTCATCAGTTTTCTATAGTTTTCATCATACAGATCTCTTGTATCCTTGGTTAGGTTTATTCCTAGGTATTTTATGGTTTTTTGTGCAATTGTGAATGGGATCCGTTTCTTGATTTCTCTTTCTGTTGCTTCATTGTTGGTGTATAAAAATGCAACCAATTTCTGTACGTTAATTTTGTATCCTGCAACTTTGCTGAATTCTTGGATCAGTTCTAGTAGGCTTCTGGTGGAGTCTTTCGGGTTTTCTATGTAGAGTATCACGTCATCTGCAAAAAGTGAGAGTTTGACTTCTTTGCCAATTCTGATGCTTTTTATTTCCATGTGTTGTCTGATGGCTGATGCTAGGACTTCCAGCACTATGTTAAACAACAGTGGTGAGAGTGGACATCCCTCTCATGTTCCTGATCTCAGGGGGAAAGCTCTCAGTTTTTCCCCATTGAGGATGATGTTAGCTGAAAGCTTCTCATAGATGGCTTTTATGATGTTTAAGTAAGTTCCTTCTATCCCGACTTTCTCGAGGGTCTTTATTAAGAAGGATGCTGTATTTTGTTAAAGGTTTTTTCTGCATCTATCGACAGGATCATATGGTTTTTATCTTTTCTTTTGTTGATGTGATGTATCACATTGATTGATTTGCGAATATTGAACCAGCCCTGTAACCCAGGAATGAATCCCACTTGATCTTCGTGGATAATCCTTTTTACATGCTGTTGGATTCGATTTGCAAGTATCGTGTTGAGGATTTTTGCATCCGTATTCATCAAGGATATTGGCCTGTAGTTCTCTTTTTTTTGGATCTCTATCTGGCTTGGGAATCAGAGTGATGCTGGCTTATAAAATGAGTCTGGAAGTTTTCCTTCAATTTCTATTTTTTGGAATAGCTTAAGAATGGGTATTAATTCTGTTTTAAATGTCTGGTAGAATTCCCCAGGGAAGCCATTTGGTCCAGGGCTCTTATTTGTTGGGAGATTTTTGATCACTGATTCGACTCCTTCACTAGTTATGGGTTTGTTCAGATTTTCTCTCTCTTCCCATGTGAATTTTGGTAGTGAGTGTGTGTTTAGGAATTTGTCCATTTCTTCTAAGTTGTCCAATTTGTTGGCATATAATTTTTCAAGGTATACCCTGATAACTGCTTGTATTTCTGAAGGGTTGGTTGTAATGAGTCCATTTGCATTCATGATTTTGTCTATTTGAGTGCTGTCTCTTTTCTTTTTGAGAAGCTTGGCTAGAGGTTTGTCAATTTTGTTTATTTTTTCAAAACACCATCTCTTGGTTTCATTGATCTGTTCAACTGTTTCTTTGGTTTCTATGTTGTTTATTTCTGCTCTGATTTTTACTATTTCTCTTCTCCGACTGGGTTTGAGGTGCTCTTGTTGCTCTCCCTCTAGTTCCTTTAGGTGAGCTGTTAGATTCTGCATAAAGTTCTTAATTTTAGCTTCTAATATGGTAAACTTGGATAGCTATAGTTCCTATAAAGGAAATCTCTTTTTTTTAAGAGTGTAAAGACATTTTTACACTCATTTTTAAGAATGTAAAGACATTTCAAGACTAAAAAATTGGGGAATCACAGCTTTAGGAGTAGTGGCCCCATCAAATTAGTGTTCCCTTGTGATGCCGAAGAGCCCATGTGAAATTTTTTCATTACAAAAGCAATTTTTCTAATAAATACACAGCTCTCTTGTAGTGTCAATCTGGGTAATGCATGTTTTTAAAAAGAGTTTTTCCATTCCATCTAAGTTGTTTAATTATTCATATATACTTGTTTATAATAGTCCCTTTGCAGGATAGTGTCATGTCCCCCTTTTACTTTAGATATTGGTAATTGGGGGCCTTTTTTTATACTAACCAGTCTGGCTCCAATAACAATTTTAATAATTTTTCTCCCAAATTATTAATTATATAAATCTTAGCCCTCAAATACTCGACACAGATGTGGTTTTTGGTGATGGCCCACTGAGTCCTAAGACACTATGACAATAACAATATACTGAAATATTTCATTAAAAAGATCTGCAGACCTCACTGAAACAGTATTTTCCAAATAATCAATGCACTGCCAAAAGATTCATTTAAAGGCCAGAGCTACCAATGGATTTTTATATAATAGAATATGAAAAAATTATTTTATACGGTTTCAGATTTCACACTGTAGTTAAACTGTCAAATTCTGATGTGGTATAAAAGAGAAATATTCGCATAATCTGTATGATGAGATGGAAGGCTCATATTAGCACTTCTGCTGTATACTGAAAAATAATGGTTATCTCCAAGTAAAGCACCTGTGCAACTATTTGAGTTGTGAGCTACTTTTTCATGGAATACCATTTTTATTTGAAAGAATGAATGACAGAGATACAAACTATTAATTTGGAGTAGGGTATCTGGAAGTCATTTTCTTGAAAATTAACAGTCAATTACTTCAAGGAAAACAAATGACAGTATTTACTGCCAAAGAAAGAATTCAAACTTTCAAGTGAAAATTAACTTTGGAAAATTTAAACCTGTCCCTGTGAGTCTTGGCAGCTTCCCAAGATATTTCCGATAAGATAAACAGCGATGTGAACAAATGACTTCTTGATATCCTATAATGCAGTAGCTCTAAATTTTTTGGTCTCAGGACCCCATATGCTCTTTAAAATTACTGAAGATCCCTGGGGCATCTGAGTGGCTCTGTCAGTTAAGCATCCAACTTTGGCTCAGGTCACGATCTCACAGTTCATACATTTGAGCCCCGCATCCAGCCCTGTGCTTAATATCCTAGAGCCTGGACGCTGCTTCGGATTCCATGTCTCCCTCCCTCTCTGCCCCTTCCCTGCTCATGCTCTACCTCTTTCTCTCTCAAAAATAAACATTTTTAAAAAATTTAAAAAATTCCTGGGACACCTGGGTGGCTCAGTCAGTTAAGCGTCTGACTTCGGCTCAGGTCATAATCTTTCAGTTTTTGAGCTGTACCGACAGCTCAGAGCCTGAAACCTGCTTCGGATTTTGTGTGTCTCTCTCTTTGCCCCTCCCCCGATGAGACTCTATCTCTCAAAAAATGAATAAATGTTAAAACATTTTTTTAAAAATTCTTGAAGATCCCAGATAACTTTTATTTATAATTTATATTGAGTATACCTATCAATATGTACTACATTAGACACTAAAACAGAACATTTAAAAATTTTAAAGCTAACTCAAATATAATAATAAAACCTAGTACACGTTAATATAACTAGTATTTTGGTGTAAAACATTTTTCCTTTTAAACATTATTGAGAAGAGTGCCTCGGCTTTACATTTTTACGAATTCCTTTTCCTGTTTGGCTTAATTTCAAACAGCTGGATTCTCTTACGTGCCTCTGCACTCACTCTGCTGCCACATCACAGGTCTGGTCACGTGGCCTCTGGAAAACTTGAGAACAAGCATGAAAAAGGCAAATAACAACTTCGTATTTTTTTTAATGTTTATTTATTTTTGAGAGAGAAAGAGAGAGAATGAGCAGGAAAGGGGCAGAGAGACGGGGGGCAGAGGAATCTAAGCAGTCTCTGTGCTGACAGCAGAAAGTCCGATGCGAGGTTGGAACTCATGAACCCTGAGATCATGACCTGAGCTTAAGTCGGACACTTAACTGACTGAGCCACCTAGACAACTTATTATTATAAAAAGTTTCACTTCATGGAACCCTTGAAACTCCTTCATGTATTTTCTACTGTCAGAAAAATGTTAATATTAACACGAGAGATGTTAATAAACCTTAGCAGACTAAAGTACAAAAACCAACATTGCAAATCTCTTATTTTACAAAAGTTCTTACTCCATTAAGGACACACTTCTTTTAGAGAAAAATCTATTTTTTCAGGCTTTATCCCTAATCAGATTAAAGCAGTTATCACCATGATAGTCCCCAATTGATACATGCTAACACTACTCTTGGATCCCTTATAAACATTTACATGTTGTGTGAGCTCATGTACATAAATAATGACCTCTCTCACACATGCACAAAATATATGGAAAGAAACATGCCAAAATATTATTATCAAGATTTATGAGCAGTTTTGATCTTTTTATCTTTACTTTTCCCCAATATTCTGTATGTATTTGCATTGAATTTTTAAAAAAATAAACAAAGGGGCACTTGAATGGCTCAAGTTGGTTAAATGTACAACTCTTGATATCAGCTCAGGTCATGATCGATCTCACAGTGGTGGGATTGAGACCCATGTCTGGCTTGCACTGAGTGTGGAGCTTGCTTGGGATTCTCTCTCTCCCTATGTCCCTCTCCTGCTTACACACTCTCTCTCTCAAAATAAATAAAAGTAAACTTAAAAAACAAAACAGAAAGATGCTTCCCCCTATCTTTTCCTCTCATTAGCACTGGTTAACATTCTTTCCAAAAACGGTGTTCCCTAACCTTAGGGAACTAGCAGGCCTTGGTAACTGCAGTGAGGCACAGAAAGAGGAGAAAGTAACAGGAGAAAACAGGATGCAGTGGATCCCATGTTAACATATCAAAGAAGTGAAATTTAGAATTCTAAGAATCTTGGATTTCCAGTAAAATGTTCTCATAAGTAATCCTTCCTATACAGTGCCAGTGGAACTATGTACACCAATAAACTTGTTAAAAAAAATTCAGCTCTCCATACCTTATGAAGTGTTTTTACTTACTCTCCTTTGATCTTATATCATCACAGAATACAGTACTTCAAAATTCATACTCTAAATGGATTTAGTAAACTTTTAAGGAGAATGCAATCTTTTTGGAGATTATCACTATTAAAGAAATTTTAGCCAAAAAGAATTGCAGCAAAGGACTAATAGTGCAAAGCAATGAAATACATGGCTCTGAATTCTTCCTATTAGGGATCTTAAAACTCTACTGCTTAAATAACTGGTGCCTACCATGCTACACCAAGTCACTACAATAATGAGTGCCACCCACCACACCATAATTAACAGGAAGAGAAGGGGAGAATGTGATGCAAAATCACAACTCTTCCACTTAACCATCACAGGAGAGGTCACACAGAGCAGTGATTAAAACTCAGACTCTGGAGAAGATTATCTGGATTCAAATTCTGGCCCCACCACCCTGGGCAATTTACTTAATGTCACCTGCCTCAGTTTTCCCATCTATAAAATGGAAGACAAAGTAGAATAATAAATAACATCTACCTAACAGGTTGTTAGAAGGATTAAATGGTTTGATGTGATGTGCTAGCAGATAGTAAATATTTGGTGAAAAAAATAACAAAAACCTTGAGGTTAAAGTTCAACTTTAAAGTTCAAGTCACTACCAGTGACTTATAGAAGAGTTTGGCTATATATAAAGTATCATTATGCCTATACATACTAAATAAGAAAATGATCTGTTTTTAAAATAAGGAAGAAATCAATAAATACAAATACCTCAAGTTGCTCTGTAGACGACCAAAGAAAAACAAAAAGGCTGATCCTTTGTGGCAGATCTGTTCAAAGTTTAAATGAAAGAAATGAACAACCATGTAAAATTAAGACTAAAACCAATTTCCTAAGATAATGGAGTGTCCAGGCTGAGGCAGGGTAAGTACAAGTTGAAATGCAGACATCTTGTTCTGCCAGGAAGCACTCAATGACCAACCAGGTCAGATCAAAATGATAGACCATTCACTTCAAGAAATTCCCGCTGGCCAAATCTGGAACAATGTGAGCATCAAAAAGAATAATGACACATAAAGCAAGCAGAAGGAAAACAAACAAACAAACAGCTAGAGCAGAAATCAATAAAACTAGAACAGAAAAATAAAGAAAACAAAAACTCAGGGTCTTCTGAAAATATAAATAAAATTGCTTAGTCAGACTGAGCAAGAAGAGAAGACAAAAATTAGTAATATAAAATATGAAAGAGGGGTCATCACTACTGATTCCAAGTACATTAAAAGGATAGTAAGAGAATATTCTGAAAAATTCTATACTCACAAATGTGGTAATAGAGATGAAATGGACCAATTCTGTGAAAGATACAATCCACCAAAATTCACACAGAAACACATAATCTGAATAGGAGTATATCAATTTAAAAAAAATTGAATCAATATTAATTAACCTTCCCAAACTGTCAGCACCAAGTCTACTGGTTTCACTGATGAATTCTACCACACATTTAGGGGAAAAAGTGATATAAACTATTAATTCTCTACAATGTATTCCAGAAAACAGGAAGCAAGGGGAACATTCCCTACTTCACTGTATGAGGGCAGCATTATCCTAGTATCACAATCAGATAAAAACACTACAGTAAAGGAAAACTACAGAACAACATCTCTTGTGAACACAGATATAAAAATCCTCAATAAAATATTAGCAATGAAATCCAACAATATATAAAAAAAAATTCTACACCACAACCAAAGGATATTTACCCCAGGTATGCAAGGATGATTCTAAAATGTATTAATATAACCTACCAGATTAACAGGCTAAAAAAGAAAAATCATATGATCATATCACCAGGAAAAAAAGAGCAAGGATGTCCCCTCTCATCACTCCTATTCAATATCATACCAGAAATTCTGGCTATTGCAGAAAGATGACAGAAGAAAATAAAAGGTAAGGGGTGCCTGGATGGATCAGTCGGTTAAATTTATGACCGGCTCAGGTCATGATCTCACAGTCTGTGGGTTTGAGCCACAGCTCGAGCTGTCTGTGCTGACAGCTCAGAGCCTGGATTTGCTTTGGATTCTGTGTGACCCTCTCTCTCTGCCTCTCCCAGCTTGTGTTCTCTCTTTCTCTCTCCATACTAAATAAACTTTAAAAAATTGTTTAAAAAAATATATAGATTGTGAAAGAAAAAATGAAACTTTTGTACATAGACGTGATTATATACGTAGTAATTCCTAAAGAATACATCAAAAGGCTAGTTGATAAAGTTGTTTCCTTTTCGGTATGGGTTAATAACTCTGATACAGCTCTGCATGTATACATACTGGAATTAAACAATTAAGTAAATGAATCCTATATGGTAGGAGGCAGGTTTCTCAGTATTGGAGGAAATTTACGGTCACTAAGGGGAGAATGCCAGAAAGATCCATGTGGTAATGAATTAAGAGTCGAAGAGAGTCAGAACTCATGTTTAGCTTAATATAGACACAGATGGTTACATAAAATATTTATAGGTATGTGTATAGACACATATTTACATATGTGTATATTAATATACATACACATTCATTTCTTTGCTCTGACTGCTGAGAACACCTAAAAGAAACCACATCCCAGTAACAACAAGCACACCTAGCACCCAGATCTTGGTTTCTAGTTTTTTTTTTAATATTTTTATTTATTTCTAGGAGAGAGAGAGAGAGAGAGACAGTGTGAGCAGGGGAGGGTCAGAGAGAGAGAGTCACAGACTGAAACAGGCTCCAGGCTCTGAGCTGGCAGTCAGCACAGAGCCTGACATGGGGCTCGAACCCACGAACCGCAAGATCATGACCTAAGCGAAAGTCGGACGCTTAACCGACTAAGCCACCCAGGCACCCCCTTGGTTTCTAATTTTTTAACAGCATTCTCTAATAAAAGGAAACAGAGGTCCTTGGAGAACTGGTTGATTCCAAGACTGGGGCAGAAAATATACAAGATGGGGTGGAACTACCTTGCAGTGACAGAAACTAAGGAAGGCCTCAAAAAAAACCCAAAATACAAAAAACAAAAACACCCACTCTGATGGACTTATGTCAAAGGAGCACAGGAGCTAACTGGAAGATCTATCAATTGCCAAAGCTAGAACAATATGAGCAAGAAAATAATGTTGCATTCTTGGGTTACAACCTAAAGTATGAAATAAATAATCATGAATCTATATTGATACAAAATACTGAATTAATAAATGGGAAAAGAGTCAAATCTCTCATGCGAAAGGATTTCAACTAATTTACATATTCTACTCTCAAGGAGACAAAACATACCTCCTCACTCTTTAAGTATAGATGCACATAGTGACTTCTTCCATATAGTACAAAGGGGGGGGTGGGGTGGTGAATGGAGTTCACCTTTATACCAGAGAAATCTTACAAACACTATCTCAGCCAGGTGATGAAGGTCAACATCAACAGTTATGATTATGTTAATAGTATATACCCTTGATATGATGTGAAGAAAACGGCACTTTACCCCTATGATCTGCTTCCCTTAAACCCATAATACCAGTCTAAAAAAGAGAAAAAAATCAGACAAATTCCAACAAAGCAAAGTCAACAAAATACCTGACCAGTGTTCCTCAAACTGTCAAGGTCATCAAAAATGTTGAAGAAATGTCTAAGAACTCAATGGCAAGAAGATTCTAAGGGGACATGACAACTAAATGTAATGTGCTATCCTGGATGGGATACCTGGAATAGAAAAAGGACACTAGGTAAAAACTAAGGAAAGTAAGGACTTCAGTTAGTAATAATATACTGATATTAGTTTACTAATTATCAAAAAATGTACCATGAAGAGAATGTTGATTATAGGAGAAACTGGGTAAGGGTATATGGAAATCTCTGTAATATGTTCTCATTTTTCCTGTAAATCCAAAAATTTTTAAAAATTAAGTCTTCCAAAAAGAGGAATAGTGACTGAAATGACTATAAAATATGAAACTCCATCCCCACAAATTTCTGTAATAATGAAAGAAAGAGAGAAAGAGGGAAATTAAATTGTTTGCCACCACTGGAGATAACTAGTAACCCATTTTCAGAGTAGGAATCAAGTTCAGAACTCATAATTCACAGTTTTCTGAGTTAAACCACTATTATCAAAGGAAAATAAGTGGGACGCCTGGGTGGCTCAGTCGGTTAAGCATCCGACTTCAGCTCAGGTCATGATGTCACTGTTGGTGAGTTCAAGCCCCATGTCAGGCTCTGTGCTGGCAACTCAGAACCTGAAGCCTTCTTCAGATTCTGTGTCTCCCCCTGCCTTTCTCTCTCTCTCTCTCTCTCTCAAAAATAAACATTAAAAAATTGTTTTTAATAAAATAAAGGAAAATAAGCATTTACCTCATCTTTTTAAGAAAAACTGTGATTCAATCCTAGTTGACAAGGGAAAAGTCTTTTTAATGGATGTCAGTTGGCTAATAGATCCAGAATAGAAACATTTTGTGAGTTCAAACAAAATGACTGACTTAAATTTTTTTTAATGTTTATTTATTTTAGAGAGAGAGAGACAGAGACAGAGCACAAGCAGGGGAGGGGCAGAGAGGGAGACACAGAATCTAAAGCAGGCTTCAAGCTGTCAGCACAAAGCCCAACATGGGGTTTAAAGTCGCAAACCGTGAGATCATGACCTGAGCCAAAGTTAGACGCTAAACCTACTGAGCCACCCAGGTGCCCCTGAAGTAACTGATTTAGACAATGAAAGACTAAAACATTAGGAAAAAGCTTCTGGGAAACAGAATTTTCTCAGTGAACCAAACTACTGCCTCACTGATCAGCAGCTAATTGCAAAGAAAAACATCTTTATAATGGACGGATCTATAGAATACCACTTTAACCAAGTGACCACACTTTGGGCATACAAAATCTGGTGCTATATGCCTTATATTAGGAATGAATACAATGTAGACAAGAGCATCTATGCCAAAAAACCTAAATATAATCCAGCCTTTAGACCCAACCTTTTATTTTTAGGAAACACAGTGGCTGCAGATACAAATTAAATACCACAAGGAAACCACCAGACAAATTCAGAATGTGAATCATTCTTTAAGACAACTGGCCTGATCTCTTCCAGAAGCCAGGATCATAGGAAGAACAAGCAGAGGTAGGGACAAATGTAATACAGTAGTCTCCCCTTATCTGAGGTTTTGTTTTCCATGATTTCAACCACTGGTCCAGAAGCAGATGATGCTCCTTCTGACTGACCATCAGAAGATCAACAGTAGCCCAACACTATGTCACAATGCCTACGTCATTGACCTCACGAAGAAGTGAATGAATCACATAAGCATTCTATCATCTCACATCATCATAAGAAAGGTATACAGTACAATAATTAGCGACAGGCCATTTTCACATAACTTTTATTATAACATATAGTTATGAACTATTTTATTATTGTCATTAATCTCTTGCTGTGCCTAATCTGCAAATTAAACTTTATTATTGATATATAGTGGAAAAATAGGGTTTGGTACTACCTGCAGTTTCAGGCATCCACTGGGGGTCTTGGAATATATACTCCACAGATTAGGGGGTGGGGCACAGATTAAAAGTGTCTAAGACAACAACAAATGTAACACATGAGCTTTGATTGAATGCTGGTTTGAGAAACCCACCTACAAAAGAACAGAAGAAACTTGGATATAGATTAAATTAAGGTGTTTGCTAGCATTCTTCACAGAGCTAGAACAATCCATCCTGAGATTTGTATGGAACCAGAAGAGACCCCGAATAGCCAAAGCAATCTTGAAAAAGAAAACCAAAGCAGGAGGCATCACAATCCCAGACTTTAAGATGTATTACAAAGATGTAATCATCAAGACAGTATGGTACTGGCACAAAAACAGACATTCAGATCAATGGAACATAATTGAGAACCCAGAAATGGACCCAGAAATGAATGGCCAACTAATCTTTG
Source organism: Proteles cristata cristata (assembly GCA_017311185.1). Lineage (NCBI taxonomy): Eukaryota > Metazoa > Chordata > Mammalia > Carnivora > Hyaenidae > Proteles > Proteles cristata. Next base: position 633,467 of record JAESUZ010001669.1, on the reverse strand, counting down.
ACAAAGCAGAAAAGAATATACAAAGGAATAAAGACAGTCTTTTCAGCAAACGGTACTAGGAAAACTGGACAGCAACATGCACAAAAATGAACGTGGGCCATTTTCTTACACCATACACAAAAATAAACTCAAAATGAACGAAAGGCCTACACATAAGACAGGAAGCCATCAACATCCTAGAGGAGAAAAGCAGGCAAAAACCTCTTTGACCTCGGCTGCAGCAACTTCTTATTCAACAGACCTCCAGAGGCAAGGGAAACCGAAACAAAAATGAACTATTGGGACCTCATCAAAATAAAAAGCTTCTGCACAGCAAACAATCAGCAAAACTAAAAGGCAACCGACAAAACGGGAGAAGATATTTGCAAATGACATACCAGATAAAAGGTTAGTATCCAAAATTATAGAGAGCTTATCAAACTCAACACCCAAAAAAACCAAATAATCCCTTAAGGAAATGGGCAAAAGACATGAATAGACACTTCTCCAAAGAAGACATCCAGATGGCCAACCGACACATGAAAAAATGCTCAACATCGCTCATCAACTGGGAAACACAAATCAAAACCACACTGAGATACCACCTCATACCTGTCAGAATGGCTAACATTAACAACTCAGCAACGACAGATTTTTGGCGAGGATGCAGAAGAAGAGGATCTCTTGCATTGCTGGGGGGAATGCAAACTGGTGCAGCCACTCTGGAAAAGAGTACAGAGGTTCCTCAAAAAGTTAAAAATAGAACTACCCTACGATCCAGCAATTGCACTACTAGGTATTTATCCAAGAGGTACAGGTGTGCTGTTTCAAAGGAGCACATGCACCCCAATGTTTATAGCACCACTATCAACAACAGCCAAAGTTTAGAAAAGAACCCAAAAGTCCATCGATAGATGAATGGTTAAAGAAGATGTGGTGTGTGTACACACACACACACACACACACTGGAGTATTATTCGGCAATCAAAAAGAATGAAGTCTGAGTATTATGCTAAGTGAAATTAGTCAGACAAATATCATATGACTTCACTCATATGAGGACTTGAAGATACCAAACGAACATAGAGGAAAGTAAGTGAAAGTAATATAAAAACAGGGAGGGGGACAAAATATAAGAAACTCTTAAATGTAGAGAACAAACAGAGGGTTGCTGGAGGGATTGTGGGAGGGAGGATGGTCTAAATGAGTAAGGGGCTTAAGGAATTCACTCCTGAAATCATTGTTGCACCATGTGCTAACTTGGATGTAAATTATAAATAATAAATAAATTATAAAACGTTAAAAAAAGTAAAGGTGTTTGGTGGGTTTTTTGTTTTTTGTTTTGTTTTGTTTTGTTTTGAGAGAGCAAGGAGGGGCAGAGAGAGAATCTTAAGTAGGCTCCATGCCCAGGGCAGAACTGGAGGATACAGGGCTTGACTTCACTACTGTGAAATCATGACTTGAGCCACAATCAAGTCATACACTCAACCAACTGAGCCACCCAGGGACCCTGAGTATTTTCAGAATGGCAAAAATGTTCTAAAATTAGGCTGGTGGTGATGGCAGCATTATCCCATGAACATACCAAAAAGAATTTTTTTCTAACTATATATACTTAAAATAGGTGAATTGTAATGCTATGTGAATTAAATCTCAATGAAGCTGTTAAAACATTCTTAGCCCCTTACTGTGATATTACGCTGTGATAATTTCTATTTTGTTTCACTTTAAAATACGACATTAGTTTTGATCTCCTAAATTCATTCTACACTAATAGGTCATTACGGGCAACTTGAAATACAGCGGCAACTTGAAATACACAATCCTATTATCAGGACTAACCCCATTCAGGCTCTCATATCCCAGAAAAAAATCCAACACTTCCTGGTCATCTTCTGTGAGTTCTTACTGCCACATCCTCCATGTACACGTACAACAGAGGCTGTGTACATCCTCCATTTTACCAAATCCTTCATCCTTCCTAAGCCCTTCACTGGGCTGAAATTCCTAATTTGTGACAGGTAAATTTAGCTGATATGATTAATGTTCCATATTATCATCTACCCTCCTTCCAATTCTTCCCCATTGATCAAGGATGCTGGCAACTACTTACTGCCGTCACCACCTGCTGACTTCACCATTTATGCAAACTGACCTCTTTAATACCTCAGCCTCTCTAATTCATTGGCCTCATTTCCACCGACTTTTCATTCAATCCCACCTTAGCAGTCCATGTCCTAAAGCATCCTGAGTATTATCATTGCCAGAAATGATTATACCTGTTAAATCTCTATTTTAAGTATCCCACTGTGACCAACACACTCAATACTTCTAGTTCATTACTTTATCCCATCCTACCCACCCCCAACATTTCTAACTGAAATTTCCAATACATTAATGCTACCACTTCCTTACTATCCATTCTGATTTCACCTCCTTTCTTGTCCAGTTAAGAGTTCATTATTCATCACCAATCCTGTAAGCACTCGCTTTAAAAAGCCCTTACTGGGGCACCTCGGTGGTTCAGTCAGTTAAGTGCCCATCTTCAGCTCAGGTCATGATCTCATGGGTCCGAAGTTCAAGCCCTGCGTCGGACTCTGTGCTGACAGCTCAGAGCCTGGAGCCTGCTTCAGATTCTGTGTCTCATTCTCTCTCTGCCCCTCCCTGACTTGTGCTCGGTCTCTTTCAAAAGTAAATAAATGTAAAAAAAAAATTTTTTTTAAATAATAAATAAAAAGCCCTTATTTCCCTTGTCCGTTCCCTTTCTCTCATTTTATACTGACTTTTTTTATGTGTCACTGTGGCTGTGTGACAGACAGTCCTGTTATTCAATCAAACACAAATCTAAGTGTTGCTGTGAAGATATTTTGCAGATGTTGCTAACATCCATAGTCAGTTGACTTTAGGTAAAGGAGAGTATCCTCGATAATATGGGTGAGACTCATCCAATCTGATGAAATGTCTTAAGGGCCAAATTGAGATTTCCCTGAGGAGGAGGAAATTCTGCTTCAGGTCTGCAGCATCAACTCCTGCTCAAGAGAGTCCTGCTAGCCTGCCCTAAAGATTTCCAACTCACCAGCCTCCAACTGTGTAAGCAAATTCCTTGAAATTTCTTTATATATAAATATCTGCTACTGATGCTGTTTCTTTGAGAACTCTGATACATCTAGCAAAACCTCACCCCAAAAGTTGATCAGGGGGGAGGGGCAGATCACAAAACCAGGCTAGTATCACTTTAAATTCAAGATTTCAAACCTTAAAAGAATAATTAATCAATACTTCCTGGCAAACTGTTTAAAACTTCCCACACTCCCTTCCCCCTCTGCCCATACAAACTCCTACTTCACTGAGAAACCAGAAACCAGGACAGAAAATAAAGGCTGAACACCAGAAGGATAACCTTTCATCTTCTAACCACCAAACTTCCTTACAAGGGCACACAACTTTTCTGCATTTTCACCTGTTTGATGGAAGATCTGTCTCTAACAAAGGCAAATCTCTCTACTCATGATCTCCATTCCCTTCCCTGTATATTCTCTTTTTCATTCGCTAGACCCTATATTTTCCTTTACCCATTCACTTTTCTGTTTCAATTCATGGCTAATGTTTAAAAGGTTTTCTACATATACTATACCTACATTTTCTCATTTCTCATTTACACTTAGAAAAATTTTTCACTCAGCGTCTTTCAAGTGAATTCAATTTGGGTTCTTTCGCTTCACTTTAGTAAAACTCATCAACATCACCAACAATTTCCCAACAGTATTTCTGTGCCTGTTTCCTCATATATAAAATGAAGCTAACACTGAACAGAGCCTACCTCATAGGGCTGTTGTGTGATGTTTATTTTTTTTCAATAGTTTACTGTCAAGTTGGTTTCCATATAACACCCAGTGCTCATCCCAACAAGTGCCCTCCTCCATGCCCATCATCCCCTTTCCCCTCCCCCCCCAACTCCCAGCAGACCTCAGTTTGTGGTGTGATGTTTAAACACTAACATAGGTAAAGCACTAGAACAGTGCCTGGTATATGATAAGCACTGAATAAATATTAGCTATTCTATTATTAGAATGTTCTGGATTGTTTTCCCTCGGTTTTGATTTTTTGTTTCTATCTGCTTATTCAACAGCGTGAGTCCTGGAGGAGTAAACCACCTCAGATTTTTGTGGGGCAGAGAGAGGTGGAAAGATACAAACTAGACTATGAAATCTCCATTAAACAACTAGATTGAATTGAATTTCAGCCAAGTATTCTCAACCATGACACAATTTCACAAGGATGATACCTCCAGCCGAACAGATGATACCTCTTGCCAATATCATTTTTCTAAGTCCAAGTCCTTCCTGTCCACATTCATTTGCTGCTCACTTCTATATAGTTTGACTCTCCACTTTGATTATATGCTTCCAGTCAGCAGACTAAGTTATACTTCTGGAAATTGCCTCTGGGTGCTATGTACATAGAAAACAATCTATATGTATTACCAAATAAGAAAAAAAAAGTTAGTTACTAATTCCGCATTCATTGTCAAATGATTACGAACTTGTCTATTTGACATTTTGGAAACCATGATTCAAGTTTTTTTACATTGATGTTAAAAAACTATACATTGCTCTAATCACTCTCATAATCCCTCCTGAATTTCACTTACTATTCATATCCTTTAAATACTCAATAGTATACAGATATTTTGATCCTTGTTTTATACACTGTGGAAGAAAACTATATTTAAAAATCACTAAAAGCTGGGAGAGGGAACATAAAACTTTGAAGAAGTGAAAAAAGGATATATGATTTATAACTGAAAACAAAATTTCAACTACAAAATTAATAAAAATAAGTTTTAAAAGGGAGTTTAATATACAAATATTAGTTGATGAGCTAAATAAACAGCTTTCTTATATATACAATCAGGTAGAAGATAAAATGGAAGATGCCATTTCTAACAGAAAACAAAGAAAAAGAAAAAATTAATTTTTTAGGCAAAAAAAAAAACCCCTAAAAATGCTATTAGGAAGTCCCAAAAAAGGGACCTGAAGAAATGAAAAGATTTAAGTTTTTCCATATTCTTGGAGAGAAAGACACAACACCATAAAGTTGCCAATAAATAAGGATAAAAACCCTAAACACAAAATGAATCTATGTGATAGAAGTTAAGGTGGGAGGGGTAGTGGAAAGGAAGAGATATTAATTTGAAAAGGGCATGAGAAAACTTTCTGCGTGATGGTAATGTTCCAGATCCTGATCTGGGTGTTACCCAAGAGTGTGTATGTGTGTGTATATATATATAGTCAAAATTCACTGGGCTGTATATTTAAGGATTCTGCATCTTACTGCAAATTTTACCTCAATAAAATAAAAACTCAAGTCATCCCAACAGAAATGACAACTAGACTAAATGAATTGATTGCAAAATTTCATATAAACAAGATGGAAGCTAGAAAAGATTTTCAAGAAGAAAGGGAAACAGCCCTAACAGAAAACACAGTATAAGATACAATAATTAAAACAGGATGGTTTGGTTCCCAATGGACAAATAGATCAATAGACCAGAAATGGTCCCAAATACACATGGAAATCCAGTAAATTATGAAGGTAGCATTTCAAGTCTGTAAGACAAAAACAGGTTATTTAATAAATCATGTTTGGGACAACTGGATGGGTATGTGGTAACAAAAATAAGGTTGGACCTATACATCATACCTTACTCCGGAATAAATTCCAAATAAATAAAAGAATTAAAAGTATAAAAAGAGAGAGAGAAAAGAAGAAAGAAAGCATATATGTACTGGAAAAATAACGTTTGAGAGTTCTTTTATAGTCTTTAGTTTAGCAAAAGATTTCTAACCATGACATACAATTTAGAAGTCAGTAAAGATGGGTAAGCATTTTTTTTGGTCTGTTTATTTATTTTTCAAGGAGAGAGAGCATGAGCAGGGGAGAGGCAGAGAGAAAGGGAGACACAGAATCTGAAGCAGGCTCCAGGCTCTGAGCTGTCAGCACAGAGGCCGATGCAGGGCTCGAACTCACGATCTGTAAGATCATGACACGACCTAAGCTGAAGTCAGATGCTTAATCGACTTGAGCCACCCAGGTGCCCCAAGATAGGTAACCATTTTAACTACTGGGGGAAAAAATCAGAATGATAAAATCACCATAAACAAACCAAAAAGTTAAGAGCAAATTAGAAAAAACATTTCCAAAAATTAGCATATAAAAAATATAAGAATCTGTAAATTCTACAAATCTAAGAAGATGAGTAACAAAGTGATATAAAAATAGGCAAGGATATGGACAGTTCACAATAAAGAAACTATAAATAGACACTATAAAAGACAAAATATGTTTAATGTCACTCATAATGGCAGGGCTGGTGGAATGCAAGTTGGAACAACTTCTACAAATGTTATTTTGGCAGTATCTGTCAAATTTAGAAAGGCACATACATTCTGACCTAGCAATTCCTCTTCTGGATATGTATCCTACACATTTTTATAAAAGTGTTAAATAATGTATATTTAAGGTAATCCACTGCACCATGGCTTTTGACAGCAAAAGAACAACCTAAAACAACTTAAATGTACATCAAAAAAGGGGCTAGTTAAAAATCAGTGTTATTTATACCTGTATAATGGTATCATGAACTGAATTTGTGCACTCTTTGGGACTCTGGGAAGCAATTAGTACTACAAGAGCTTGTGAAGATAGGACCTCAATGATGGGATCATTATCTTAATAAAAGGAAGAGAGAGCAGACAATCCCTCTCTCCAAGTGAGGACACAACAAGGTGACTGACATCTGCAAGCCAGGAACAGTCCTCACCAGGAACCACATCTCTGAGCACCTTAATCTTGTACTTCCCAGCCTCTAGAATTAGAACTTCCCTATTGTTTAAGCCACCCAATCTATGATATTTTGATATAACAGTCCAAGCTAAAACAAATTATACCTTATATATCTGTATTTACTTGCACATACATTAACTATCTTTAGAGGGGTTCACAGGAATCTTAACAATGTTTCCATTTGGGGCGCCCGGGTGGCTTAGTCGGTTAAGTGTCCGACTTTCGCTCAGGTCATGATCTCATGGTTCGTGGGTTGGAGCCCCGCGTCGGGCTCTGTGCTGACTGCCAGCTCGGAGCCTGGAGCCTATTTCGGAGTCTGTGACTCCCTCTCTCTGACCCTCCCTGCTCACGCTGTCTCTCTCTCTCCCTAGAAATAAAATAAAATAAAATAAAATAAAAAAAACAAAAACAATGTTTCCATTTGGAGGAAGAGAATGGAAAGGAGATTTTTTACTGTGTATCTTTCTCAATCTTTGGAATTCTGAAACAAATTACTTAGTCAAAATATAAATAAGATTACTAAAACATTTTTAATTCTCAGCCAGATGCTTTGGTTTTTGTTTGTTTTGACTAAAAAAGGAACCCTTTCTTAAGTCACAGAGAAATCTATACAGCGATGCCTTTCCTTTATTTCATTTCTGGTTGACCCACATGGTAGCTGCGAGTCACTCTGTAAAGAGCAACTCAGGGAAGGGTGAGCATCCATTCCCATTAACAGCTTTCGAAAATATCAAGTTCTTGATGTTTTGACATCTCATGCCAAGCAAAGCTGGTGTGTTTGACTTTTTCTTTTCTAGTGACTCCAAAATTAATGTTGTGGCTTGGGATCCTCAGTAACAGGAAGCAGTGAAACCCATACTTCTCAATATCTGAGAAAAAATAAGAAAAATGCTCCTAGCATAAATCTAGCTTTAAATTTTCAGAGCTTAAATACTGTAGAGTTTGAGGACTTTGGTTAGTATTTGAGTAGCATCTTTTCTACTTGCTTTTCATATACTTCTTTTAATACTCTATTGTATTCCAAAATGCATTTGAGATGACTATAAGGTTTGTCTTTTCTAATGATTTACATTTTGACTTAATCTGTACCACATGACAACTTTAATTAGAAATTAGGAAAGAAGACATCTTGCTTTTTGTGGTTATCTAATGAGTATATTTTATTTTACTTGTTTAATAAAGTTTATTTATTCTGAGAGAGAGAGAAAGAAAGCAAGTATGTAGGGAAGGCGGGGAGGGAATCCCAAGCCAGCTTCACAAAACTGTGAGGTCACGACCTGGGCTACTCCGGTGCACCTAGTAAGTATATTTTAAAAGGCAAGATAAGAGATGTATGGTTTGGAAGTCCCCAAATATTCTACCATCCAGCACTCCGTCAGGCCTCACGATTAAAGCACTTCCCAATGAAATGCCTAACAATATCTGGTTCCTTGCATTAGACATAAATGCACGTATGTGTTTGTCCTTATTTCCCATTAAGTTATATTCACTGAAAGTAAAGACTAACTTCTACTTCCTGTTGCCCCCACATCATCTAATTCCTGGACTGGCATAGATGGTTTTCTCAATGAATACTGCCTATGTAAAATCAACATCATTTCATAGTTTCTATCCTCAAGAAGGAGCAAGAAATTTGATGTACCAATATAACCACAGAAACACTACACAGAAAACCGCAAAACACAGGAAAAACATTTCCAGATGCTACTTATAAATAAATTCCCTCATTTTTCTAGAGACCTCTAGAAAATGTTTAATGGACTGTTGTGGTTACCCAGTCTCTAACAAATTTGCAAACTTCACAGAGTCATAGTTAAGATTAAAGATACAACAGTATTGGGGCGCCTGGGTGGCTTAGTAGGTTAAGCGTCCAACTTCCCAACTTTCGCTTAGGTCATGATCTCGCAGTTTGTGGGTTCGAGCCCCGCGTCGGGCTCTGTGCTGACTGCCAGCTCAGAGCCTGGAGCCTGTTTCAGAGTCTGTGACTCCCTCTCTCTCTGACCCTCCCCCTGCTCATGCTCTCTCTCTCTCTCCTAGAAATAAAAAAAAATACTAAAAAAAAAAAAAAAAAGATACAACAGTATTCCATTTTCTTCAAATACAGGTACATGTTACAGCTATTCCCAGCTCCTGGATTACCATTCTTTTAGAAATCTGTCAAAATCAACCTAGGGAAGCTAGGAGAATTCTCTGCAGTAGGAAAAGTAAACACAGCAAAATAACTTTGTATCAGAAAAAGTGGCAAATAATTTTCTTTTAATATTTGCTTTTGGAACTGTTCCAAATTTTAAAGCAGAGAGAATTACAGGTACAAATGTTAAATCATTTCAGTCAATTCAGATTAGATAAAATAATCTGATTTTAAATAAACCGCAAGATGCAAAGGAAAACAACTGGCATTTTGGAGAATTCAAATGTATACTGTATATGAAATTAGTTTTAAATTTCCCTGGCATTTTGCATTTTGCAAGTTAAAGACATTAAGTGTTAATAATAGCTAAAATTTCCTGAATACGTCATCTAGTATTCCAGGTACTATAATAGTGCCAAGCACTTCATGTGCAGTACCTTACTTAAACTTTATAGCTCTATGAAGATTATGCACTATTATTATTCTCATTTGACAAATAATAAAACAAGCCCAAAGATGTTATATACCCTGAACTCACCTGGCCACATGATTAGATTTAGCATGAATTTGAACTCAGAGATGACCTTAAAGTCCATGTTAACCACCACGATTAAGTTTGGGCTCCTTAACTTCCTAAAGAATTGGCAGATTTTAAACAAATCGGATGAATTATCAAAGGGTAACAGAAAGACATATATTAATACTATATTAGCTATATTTTGGTATAATTCAGCACCCTGAAAAAGAATGATGCCTAGTAAGTTTTCTTACATATTCACATATAATTTAAAGAACAGATTTCAATGAAATGTATCCAGCCTAGATATTCAGGACAGGCTTTTGTTTGTGGTGAGCTCTCATAAATCTTTTAAAATAACATAAATTCACTGTTTAGATATGCCTTTAGTCCCAGCCCCAATCATGAGTTTCTTAAGGCTAATTAACTCTTCATTTTCACATCTTCCACTAACCCTCTCAGAGTAATGGAAATCTCATTAGTAAGCATGGTGCTGTAAAATGAGTAAGGTGCTGTAAAATGAGTAAAATCTATCATTCAAAAAACTCTTAGCTTACTATGAAGCTTTTTCGTAAGAATGGATATTACAGAAAATATTTGACTTAACAATTTTCTCCGCTTCTGAAAGTTACAAAAGTCTAAGTTTCATTGCTGTTCTTAACACAGGATTCTGATTATCACCCAAGGACCCTTTTTTGTCCCAGTATTCTGAAGAAAAACCTATCTGGTTTATCTGAAGAAAAACATTTTCGTAAAAAAAAAAAAAGAGTTCCAACGGTTTTCAGTTGTAAATCCAAAAAGGTTAAGCAACTTTTCTATGCCTCTAGAACTTGTTCATGACAAAGTCCAGAAGTCAGAACTGAGAAGTGAACCCAAGTTTGATTCCTGGACAGGTCTAGTTTCACCTACTGCACTAAATGATAGGACAGCTCTTATTTCAATACTCCTGTCATCTTTTAGGTAGTAGAGTCTGTTGACTCAGAACTCATTTCTGAAATCAGAGTTCAAGTTAATCTGCATAAGAGTAAGACAAATTTTCTAAATGTTCTTGTAAAGAGCTCATGACTAAGACAATAAGCATCACAGCTCACTGAAATAGGCAAATGATTCATATCTAGAGCTATGTCGCTATAATGACTTCCTTGCACTACATGAATCAGAAAGGTTACTACCCATACCATTGACTTGACTAGAGACCTCTAGAGAGCTGGCACTTTAATGTCAGACATTATTTTATACTTCTGCATTTGCAACACAGCATATGAACTACCTGGATGATTCAAATGTATCCAAACTCAATTTACAGACAAATCAGACTAACATGAATCAGACTTCTATTCAACAACTTCTTCAACTAGAAAAGTCACTTAAATTATTTTAAGTTGTTTCCCTAAGCACTGAGAATCCTCACAAGGTTATTTCCATAATTTTAGGCATTGAGTTAAGATTATAACATCATTCATTTGAGTGGAATTTATTCTTAAACTAATTGCCTTTCCAAGTGGCCTTTCACCCAGGATCTAAAGGAGTTTAAAGGATATAGTTTCCTACTCTTCCAAGACCCTTAAAAAGAGCCCATTTCACTGCTATCTCTTCCTTTTAACATAATTTAGAGAGGAATGAGGAGTGACTACTAATGAGTACAGGGTTTCTTCTTTGGGGTGATGAAAATGTTCTGGAATTAGATAGTAGTGATTAATGCAGAACTTTGTGAATATACTGAAAACCACTGATTCACACTCTAAAAGGGTAAGTCCTATGGTATGCGAATTGTATCTAAATAAAGCTGTGATTTAAAAAAAAAAAAAAAAGAATTTCAAAAACAAAACCTGGCTTGACATGTGCCCTGACACTGAGCTACTGCCAAAGGATCTGTATCAGTAGCCCTTACTGAAATCTGACATACTGTAAAGAGGCAAAGCGATAAAAGTTTGGGATCTCAAGATTTTCATTCCTTATCTTAACTGAGCCACCCAGGCACCCCTATGATTTTCATTCCTTACCTTAACAAAGTATCATTTCTTGTTTATTTGTACTCTACATCAGATAATGAACTCACCTTAAATTCGCTCATATTCAAAACAAATGCTAAAATGTATTAAGTAGTAAATGGAAAAAGATGTAACTTGGGTAAATCAGTGTTATATGGGGTTTTAGGCCTGTATGCTTCACCAAGATAGAATTTTAAATTAAACATTTCTAAAAAATGCTATGAGAAATTAAATACTTCTTTAAAAAAAAATTTTTTTTAATGTTTGTTTACTCTTGAGAGAGAGACAGAGCATTTGCGAGGGAGGAGCCGAGAGAGAGGGAGACAGAATCTGAAGCAGGCTCCAGGCTCTGAGCTCTCAGCACAGAGCCCAAACATGGGGCTCCAACTCAAACCATGAGATGATGACCTGAGCAGAAGTCGACACTTTAGCCTACTGAGCCACCCAGGCACTCCTAGAAATTAAACATCTTTAATAAAACTTTTATGTAGCCTATTTCTCATATTCTAGCTTTTCTGCTTAGTCATCAGAAACTTTTCAAAAGTAACAGTCACAAAAAGACAAATGCAATCATTTTAGACCCCTACTGAAATATCACTGTGTGTGATACACATATTTAAAAAAATATTTTAGACAGGTTTTACCTTAGGATAGCAAAAAACATACTGAAATTGATACTGTAAAGACTGGATTTTAAATATTATTAATTGTAAAAAGCTCTTCATCAATCAGACTTTTATTGAACACTTACTATATTCCAGGCTAGGTGCTGGAGACACAGATGCAAGACAGGCCTGTCCTCAAGGAGGTCCCATTTTGATTTCTTGCTTGCTTTTGTCAGGTACAGCACTAAACATGTTCACTTACAGCATCTGACCTCCTAGGTTAACCCACAGCAGGAAAATCTGAGACAGACATTACAAATGACTGTAAGACTGTAAGGCTGTTAAGACTAAAAAGTTAAATCTGGAAATAAATCAAGCTGTTGTACATTTGGACCAACTTTCTAACCCTACTTCCTAGTACAACACTGCACTCTTAAGTTCCAGATTGTACTACTTAAAAAATAGCGAAATGACCGAGGGTATAACTATACCTTTTTTTAACACACGTCACTTACATAACTGTCTCATTTAAAGACATATCTATTATATTTCAAAGCATCCTCTTCTGTTAAAAGATATTTCTTTTTACCTTCAAACTCTCCATCTGAGTAGAGGACTGAACAGTTGCTGAATAAATGAATGAAATAAACAGATGTTCTAATTGCCAAGAAAGTACTTGCTGGACGCTTATCTCCAAACACAATGGACTGACAGACCAGAATTCTACTGAAGACTACTGAATTTCAGAGATAAAAATAGTACCACTGAACATTGATACCACGTAGTCAACATGTTATTAAGTTCACAGTAAACATCTGCTGGAGAACTCTCAGAAATTAAAATCAAAAGCGTTCGTCGCAATCCTCTAAAACGGACTCGGTTCTACCATCGAAGGATCAGGCACACAAGTGCAAGACAAAGAGAGGAGAGGGTGGGGTGAAAAAGTCAAAAAGTCACCACCGAGTGACCCTCAAGAGAAATGCCCGCTGACCACTGCCGCTCGCTCACGGCGTGATGGACACCCTTCGAGCAAGTCGCGGGCCCGGGCTCCCCCTCCACAGCCCAGCGCTGAAGGCCACCCCAGCCCTTTTCGGCGCCGCTGCCTGTGTTCACCCCAGAGCCTTAGCACAAAGAAACCACCGAGAAACAAAACACGGACCCCGTGGGCGCCAGGCAGGCGTCGGGACCTGGCGACCGGTGGAGCGGTCACAGCTCCCCGTCGCCGGGAAAGGCAGCCAGGGCGCGGCGGGCCGCCCAGGCGCCTCCGTCCGGACCTTCCTCGAAGTGTTTCAGAACTTGCCACCCACCCTCCCCCGCTCCATTTTCCCCTCCCGACGCGGATGCGGGACCCGCGCGAGGACGGACGGGTGGAGCTGGGGCGGCGGGCCGGGGGGCGGACGGCCTGGGCGCGCCGGGGTCCTGCAGCCCCACGCCCCCTGGGCGGCCCCAGCCTCCCCAGCCGCTATTGTTCCCGCGCCGCCCCCGCCCGCCCCGAGCCCCCCGCCGACGCGCGCTCCCGCCCCCACTCCTGGGAGGGGGTCAAGGCTGAGGAGAAGGCGGCGGCGGTGGCGGCGGCACAATAACATAAACACGGCGGGGCCGCCGGCCGCCCTGGCCCTGCGGCGCCCGCCGCACTCACCCGGCAACGCAGCGAACGGCGACAGGAAAGCCCGCCGGCGGGACTGGCGCCGTCCAGGCGCTCGCCACGGCCGTTACCCAGGGCTGCTCGCGGCTCTGCGTTCCCAGCCGCGTCGTCCGGCCTCGGCCGCTCCGCTGAGTAACAGGGACGCGGGCCGTCACCGCGCACGCCCGCCTACGTCATCGCGCAGGGCCCCGCCCCCACGCCTCGCATACGGTCCGCGGGGCGGGGCAGCCTCGGGGCCCGGATTGCGGGGGCAGGGCTCGAAGTCTGGGGAGGGACTACTCTAGGGGCTGGGAGGACTTGCGGAGGTCGCCTGGAGGCGGAGCTACGGAGAGAGCTTCTGAGAGCCAAGTATGAGGGGCGTGTCGGGGAGTCGGAGGGGGCGGGGCCCTGATCTTGGCACGTGGCGGCGCGTGGCCAGAACTCTAGGCTTCAGGCCGGGGGCGGTGCACCAGTGAGAGCGAGATCTGTGGGGGTTCCTTGCCTCAGGGTTTGAAAGTGAGGTGTGCTTAGACCGGACCCACGCGGGAAGGGGGCACCCGGATTCTGAGCACTTACCTGCGAGACAAAATGTTCACTATATTGACCGACAGTACGTTCTGTTCTGGGGACATGTGCCCGGGGCCCGGCAACCTACAACAAGGAATTGTTCTTTTCAGCCACCTGGAAAAACCTGCCTCCTGTTTTCCCAAAATCCACCTCGTGCCAGATTCAATGCATTACCCGATTTATCTCTCAGCCTCAGAAGAGACAAATTGGGAAGCCCTTAAATATCCAACAATGGGTGGAAAGTTGTCTAAATTACATACATTACATGCAATCGAATATATCTTACCAATTTAAATGCCACGTATTCAAGAAACTCAACAATGCAGGAAAATGTTCACAATATATCATTAAGTGAAAGAAGGTCTCTCTATATAATGATCCTACCTATATATTACTTATGCATGGAAAAAACCTGAAAAGAAATCTGCCAAATTATTTTAACAGTAGTTTATAGTTGGACTGTGAAATGAAAGGTGAACTGGTTCTCTTTTACACTTGGAGATTTTTCTCCCAAGGAGCACTTATGTTTATAATCAGAAATAGTACATTAATAATGAATGTAGATATTTGTTGAATAAATGAGTGAGTTCAGGTACACTATCTTTCCATGTCCTGCTGGGCTGGCCTCTTTCCAATGACTCTGAAATGAAACATAAATGTGAGCAATCATTCATACATTCTCTTATCATTTCCTTGCTCCCTTTTAGGCTTCTTTATTTCCTTCCTTCCTTCATTTCTCCAATAAATATCTATTACACGTCCATTCTGTGCCATGCACTGCGCTAGCACTACAATGGAGCTTAAAGATGTAATCAACATAATAAGGAATTAATAATGGTAAACAAATGCAAAATGATCGGTGCATTATAATATAGATGGATAAATAAAGTATTATGAAACCAATTAATAGATTTTATAAACCTAGGAAAGTCTTCCTTGAGGAACTGCCTCTTAAGCTAAGAATAGAATTAACTATGCAGGAAATATTTCAGACAGAAGTAACTTGATGTGCAAGGGTCCTATTATGAAAGGAAGCAAGGTGAGTTGCAGAAATTGAGGAAAAACCAGTGCTGCTGGAAAAACAAGGAGCTATGAGAAGAGGTTAGGAAAACTGGAAAGAGACCAGATTTAGTGCTGTCATACTACCCATGTCTTTGTCCTAAGTGCAGTGAGAATCCGTGATGTGCTTCAGCATAGGGAGTGGAATGGTCAAAATGGCATCTTGAAAAGATTCCTTGTTTGAAGGGGGTCAGGTGGATATAGGGGTAGCCTAGATGGCAGATAGTAGAAGCTTGGTCCAGGGTGATGATCATGGAAACAGTAAGAGAAAGGATCTGAGGACCATTTAGGAGATCCAATTCACAGAATTTGGTGATGAATTAGGTGGGTAGTGAAGGAAAGGGAGTCATCAAGGGAAACTCATAGGTTTCTGGCTTGTGGCTAGAGATGGATATTGATGCCGGTTCACTCAGAAAGCATTCTTGGCAGAGATTGAAGCTTGAATGGAAAGACTGTGTGAATAGGTAGTTTGAAAGCTTTTCATCTGCCCAAAAGAGATGCCACATTGGCAGTTGGATATACAGAGGTGGGCTCAGGCAGATAAGAGATAAATGTTGAACATTCAACATACATTCATGATAAAAACTCTTAAACATTAACCATAGAAAGAACATATCTCAACATAATAAAGGCCATATATGACAAGCCCACAGCTAATATCATACTCAATGGTGAAAGGTTGAAAGCTTTTCCTCTAGGATCAGGAACAACACAAGAGTGCCCACTCTCACTACAATTCAACATAGTTCTAGAAGTCCTACTAGAACAATCAGGCAAGAAAAAGAAATAAAAGGTATCCAAATTATAAAGGAAAAATGAAATTGTCTCTATTTGCCCATGACATGATTTTATACACAGAAAATACTGAAGATTCAATAAAACCTCTTAAAGTCAATGATTCAATAAAATTGCAAGATACAAAATTAACACACAAAACAATTTTCTGAAAAAGAAATAAAGAAATTGATCTCATTTACAATAGCATAAAATATTTAGGAATAAATTTAACTGAGGAAATGAAAGATTTCTTCTCTGAAAACTACAAGACATTGATGAAAAAAAATAAAGAAGACACAAATAAATGGAAAGGTATCCCATGCTCATGAATTAGGACAATTAATATTGTTAAAAGATCAATACTACCAAAAGTCATCTGTATAGTCAATGTAATCCTTATCAAGGTTCCAGTGGCATTTTTTGCAGATGTAGGAAAAACATGCTTAAAATGTGTATGGAATTACAAAGGACCCTGAACAGCCAAAGAAATCCTGAGAAAGAAAAACAAAGCAGGAGGCATCATACTACCTGGTTTCAAGCTATAACATAAAGCTATTATCATCAGAACAGCATGGTACCAGTGTAAAACTGTACCACAAATCAGCCAATGGAACAAAATTGGGGGTTACCAGAAGTAGAGAGTTGAGGAAGGAGGAATTGATGAAGGTGGTCAAAAGGTGTAAATTTCTGTTATAAGATAAATAAGAACTAGGGATGTCATGAACAACATGACGTCTAGAACTAATATTGATGTACGATGTGTAGGAAACCTGTTGAGAGAGTATATCCAAAGAGTTCTCATCACTAAGAAAAAAGTTTTTTCTTTTTTTTCTTTTTATTGTCTATATGACAATACGTGAGATATTGGATATCAATACCATATGTCATATCTGTATAAGAAATGGATATTAGCTGAACCTATTGAACCTATTGTGGTAATCTTTTCACAATATATGTAAATCAAACCATTATACTGTATACCTGAAACTTATACAGCACTGTAGATCAATTATTTCTCAATAAAACTGGGTGGGGGGGAAGAGATGAATGACATTGAAAGAGTGATGACTTGAAGCCTCGAGTATGGAGGAGTTAGCCTTAGGCCTGAGAGACAGCAGGTAGTGAGCAGAAAGAGAAAAAGACTGGGAGCGGGGCCTGGTGAACTTCAGGATTAAATGACCGTGAAATAGAGCCTGCAAAGGAGTGGCCAGGGAGGTAGAAGGAAAGGGAATTTCAAGAAGAAAGGAGTGTTTAATCGTATCAATAAAAGAGGAAACTTGAAATCCCAGAGTACTTAGAACAAAGATTGGGTAGCAATGTGCTGGGGAATGAATGGGAGGTAGAAAAGGAAGGCAGTGAATATCGATTGAGTTTGGCAGAGAAAGAAGAAAAACATATTTTACATCTAATAGGAGGACTGTGTTGAAGGGAGAGGGAGAAAAGAAGAAATAAGCATGAGTGTAAGTGTTCTGGAAGAGCTGGACACACAAATGCAATTATTGACAGATACCTCCTACTCCCTGCCAGACCTCCAGGTAACAAAAGACAGTATAATCAGAGCAGTTGTGAAGTGAGAGGTGTGCCAGAACAGAGCTCCTGTGAGTTTCAGGTATAATGCTGTTGACAGCCTCTCTCTCATTCAAGACAGAGCTTCTGAGTTAGTATCAATCTATCACTGTCAGCTTCTAATTATCTACATCTAGAAATGACATCCCGCATGTTTATATATATGCATATGTGCATCTGTGTGATTCCAGAAAGCATTTCAGTACTTGTGATTGAATGTGATCATCTCTGATATTTTACAAATTCAGAATGCTTTTTGTACCCAGATGTGGCTCTAGGCCTCCTTCCCTCTCATGGCATTGTTCTTTGTTAACCCATTATGCTCCCTTGTTAACCTATTGGAGGCTAACTCAGAAAGAAATGAAGAGCTTAGGAATTCAGGTTTTTTACTTTCGTCCCAGGAGAGTTGCCTCGGGGACAACAGTTTCTTGGCTCTTTCTGAGGCTGGGATGGGGGAAAGAAAGAGGGGAGGTTACAGACCCCTTAAAACCAGTCTCTGCTGAGCCTTTAGGGATGGTCAGGGAGAGATTGCGCCCTGTTCAGAGTACCTCTTCCTGTGTCATTTCCCCTAGACCACACGCATACATTAGACTGTGATGGAGTTGCGCCTTTGGCTAATGTGTCAGGTGGGTCTCACTAAGCTGTTCAAGGGTACAGAAACGGAAGAAAGTCGAGACGATCTCACTTCCTAGTTCAGTGATCTCAGTTCAGGGGTGGAGAGTCAGGGAGAGAGGTTTACTAAGGACTGCAGAAGCGTGTCTCCAAGGATACACCTTCTTTCCTGACCCCATCGTCACCACTATCCTCCTTCACTTTCAAGCCTCCCAGCCTGGTTTTCCAACCATGCCCCTATCATATCTACTCCCTCTGCAAGAGGAAGAGGTTCAGCACCTTGGTCAGTCACCCCCTGGCTCTGGGATGCTCTCTGAGGCTCCTTCAAGGCAGAGCCCTGCTGGCTCCAGAGGGGACAGTTCAGGCCCTGGTTATGCGAGGAGAGGAAAGATAACTATTCACCTTGCAAACTGCTCTCTCCCGACTTCGAGAATAATGGCTCATTTCCTCAGGGGTAGGACAGGACCAAAAATGAACAGAGTCCCTCAGTCACAACTTGCACAAAGCAAACCAGAGATAGAAATTAGCTCTCTGATTTGAACTTACAAAAGTACCCCCTCTTCAGTTGGGCTTCTTCTTTCTCTTTACCCCTATGTGCGCACATGGTGTCCAGAAACACGCAAGAGATAACACAGCTATGCAAACCTATAGATTGAGTATATACACATGGTCTCACTGAAAAAATGGTGAGCATGTATTACTCTAAAACACTGGCTCTCAAATTGTGGTCCCCACATCAGCAACATCAGCATCACCTGGAGACTTTTTGGAAACTCAGATTCTCAGACCCACTGAAGACAAGTTGAATCAGAAGACTTAAAGAAGCGCCCCGGCCATCTGTGTTTTAATGAGCCCTACAACTATTTCTGGTGCCCACGAGGACCTAGCTCCCAAGTCAGCCAGCTTGTTCAAATCACCCTGGGAGATTTTAAAACTGCTCATGCCTCGACTCCACTTCTGGAGATCCTTCTTCAAAGGTCTACCAGGCTTTTGTAGTTTTTCAAAACCTCTCAGGTAATTTTGATACGCAGCCAAGATTGAGAGCCGGTGCCTTAATTCAACATATTTTCTGTTCTTTAAAGTCTCAGAGCAAATCTGATAGGACCACCTGCCCTCCACTAGCTTTTGTGTTTAAATTTCTCTCTGGATCCTTACTTTCATTAGTGGCTCCTTTTCCCCCTAATGTTCTGCACCCCCCACCTTCCACAACTTAGATGTACCTCTGCTAAATTTTCCTCTTTCCATCCACATTCAGATATTGAAGATATTTATTCCCTGGGGAGGTGAAGAGAAAGGAAATTGAATCAGAGAGAAAGAATATTTTGTGGAAGTCATGTAACTAATAAAAATCCTTTTTGTTATTTTAAATAAATATATATTTAGGAAGAAGGCTTTCCACCAGACCTCTCAACAAGGACTCTTTGCCTCAGTCACAACTATTTAGCCTGGAATTTCTTCCAGCCTGGTGGAATCTGGCCATTTGTAACTCCTGTACTGCAGAAAACTGTTCAGCGTGTGGCAGAGAGAAGACAGCACCTCATTACTGGCCTCTTTAGGAAGGACTTATCTCCAACTCCACCTTTATCTCCCCCTCCGTGGCTCCCTCCCTCACCCTTCAGAGGTAAAACTGGGAATCATGCAGCCTGGCATTCCACAAATGACCCTTTGTCAGAGAGACCGCTGTGAATTCCCACCCATCATCAGTTAAATTTTAAAAGGCTGTCTGTGCTGATATTGGGTAATAGGACAGAGATCCTGGCATCCCTGAAGGGTGAAGAGTCATTGCTTGCAAGCGGCAGAATTTTGAGCCCCTTAGAAAGCCAGAGTGATGCTAAGAGAGGTGTTTCCCTGCTACTGCCTTTCCAGGGGCCTCTGACAGGACAGGATTTGCCTCATTTTCCTGACTCCAGGGGTGATTTGAGGCCCTCTGATAGTCCTGAGAAGACGTTCTTGCTTCTAGAAAGCAGAGACCTCTAAGAGACAATCTGATACAGGAGTTTCAACACCAGTTTGTCCTATTCCTGATGCAGATTTCTATACAAGGCAGCCTTGCTTCTGAGGGTAGGTTTCAGTGTCCCTCACACCAAAAACCACAAGATTAATTCTCAGCTGCAAGTTGATATAGTTGTATCAGGCTGGCCAGCTCAGAGTTTGTTGTGGGACTAAGAAGGCAGAGGAAAGGAGGGTGCCTATATTTGGGAAAAGTCAGGGGAATATGCCATATCCCTTTAAGGCGTGACGGTTGAAATGAAGGACTATTACATAGAGAAGAAATCGAGCGTTCCTTCATGAATCCAAGACAGTCTACCCTCCAACTGTAGCTTGAAAGACACACAACCTAGGGTAAATAGAGGAGACATTTATTTCTGGGGGTGCTAAATCATGATGACTGGATAAAGTCTTAAACCCAAACCCCAGCCTACTTCTCCCCACCCCTTCAGTATTCTATTTCCTTATAAAGTCAAGATGAAGTTAGTAAGTGTCAGCCTATGCAGAGCAGAGAGCAGGACTTCCTCGGGAATCAGTAGGAAAAATAGGGATGTCACAAATACCTTCTTCTCAAAGGTAGGCCACGGCACATGGTTCTCTCTACCACCAAGCAATCAGACAAGTTCTGTATGAGAGTGTTGTGTAGATACAGAGATCATGCTGTTTGGATTACCTTGTGGGGGCACATACCTACCTATTTAGAGAAGATGGAACTACACAAAATGACATCAGATTCAAATACTTGGCTCACTCTGCCCTCACAGCTGGCTGGGGGCATCAGGAGGCAAAATTTCCCCATTGTTTCAAAGGTCTACATTCAAGGGCAGGAGGTTGGACAGGGCTGAAAGAGGCAAGCCAAAGAGAAAACCAAATACAAAAGAGAGCTGGCCTCAGGGGTAGAGATGTTAACCAAACCAAACCAAAACAGAACAGAACCACACAGATATGAAGAAACAAAATTCCCCAAAGAGGCTAGGCAAGGCACTAGATTTCTCCCTACTCCAAATGGTCCTATAGCTTATAGAACAGAGAGATGTTTAAGAGTGCCGAGTAAGCTGTGAAGTCAAGCAGTATTGAATGATACTCAGTAGGCATTAAAAGGCATAGATCCAAAAGGACATAACCGTAGATTTAACCCCAGAATTCTTGTCAACCGGGGGAGAGAAATAGAGACAGCACTTAAAGGGGTGTGACCAGGCTGCTAGGGGTTTCCTGAGCTTGTTGAATGGAAAGACCAAGGACGAGGAGGCTGAAATAAGGACTCATGGACTTAGGCTGAACAGGAAGAATAGAGAGGCCAGTAGGGGACAAAGAGATGGGGGCAAAATTCACACAGAGGGCAAGCACTTTCATTCTTTAGGACTGAGAATAGT
Source organism: Proteles cristata cristata (assembly GCA_017311185.1). NCBI lineage: Eukaryota > Metazoa > Chordata > Mammalia > Carnivora > Hyaenidae > Proteles > Proteles cristata. The sequence goes on along the minus strand of JAESUZ010001669.1, from coordinate 611,831 downwards.
TGTCAATGCACATAAGGAGTGCAAGAGCGAGACAGATAGGAATTGGGCGAGATACTGCAGTTTACATGTCCAATGTGGGGCAGCCCCTAGGTATGTTTACAACTGTGAATGGTTGGTCAGAAGCAGATGTCTCAAAGTGAGTAATTGAGAAACTCTGAGCCTTTTATGTTGGGCACATAGTTTGATCAGATATCCCAGCCTGTCTGGGATGGGCCCATTTTACACCCGTTGCTCCAGGGTAATTACGAATAGTGCTTCATATACTGTGAAAAGTATCCAGGTTTGAAAGACCACATTCATTGGTGGTGGCAGTAGCAGAAGTAGTGGTCATGGCTGAGGCCAAGAAGAGAAGAGGGAGGCAACATGAGGGCAGTGCTGGGACCTCAGCAAGACGCACCTTCCCATCAGTCTCCAAAGACACCCCCCACCCCCACCGGGGCATCTTCACAAATACGAACTCTTTGATCTGAACTCAAGACCAGAAACTACCCACACTCAGGCTTCTGATGTCATGGTTCTGGGTACAGGACTTTCATGTTAAGTACTCAGCCTTGAGGTTAGCTAAACTCTCCTCTCAATGCTTATCACAGGGTCAAGAGATGGACAGAGTGAGAAAGGCATCCCAGGAAAGCAGAGTCAGAGACAATTTGGGTGAGTGGCCCAGCCAGTCACTTCCATTTTCTCTTTAGTGGACTAAACTTGTCTTCAACAGCTAGACACAGTCAGTTTTCCGTACCAGTCCAATGTATCTGGGAAATACTACTTTTCCGTCTTCCTGTCTGGGGGTCCTTAGATAGGAGAACAGATGAGAAAGAAAACATTGGAGGGGTGCCTGGGTAGCTCAGTCAGTTGAGTATCTGACTTCAGCTCAGGTCATGATCTCACAGTTCATGAGTTTGAGCCCCGCATTGGGCTCTGTGCTGTCAGCATGGAGCCTGCTTCAGATCCTCTGTCCCCCTCTCTCTCTGCACCTTTCCTGCTCATGCTCTCAAAAATAAATAAACATAAAGAGAGAGAGAGAGAGAGAACATTAGAATAAAGTCAACAGGGCTCTAGAAGTCTACAACACTGTCCATATCCAAGAAAGGTTATTACTCCTGATTTGGGCATGTTGGTACCAATGATGGGTACCATAATCATCCTGGAACCATTCATACTGTGCTCTTGGATCTCAACATCGTGCCTAGAAAAGACGATCTGGCACAAGGCCCAAGTTCTCCTTGGAGGTGAATTGAAGTCCAGAATTTCATATTGTCCTCATATGACTCTATGAGAAGTAACAGTAAGACTCTTGTTCAGATGAGAAAATCGGGTTACAGAGGCCAGGTAACTTGCCTAAAGTCACCCAAGTCCTCACCAGCAGAGTCTGGAGTTGAAACTCAGATCTGGTTTTAGTCGCTGCCACTGTTGCCTTCCAAAGATGTGTTCTTTTTCACTTTAATTTCTAAGAAAGGGTTGCCTTAATTAGGCAGTGTTGCTCATCAAGTAGCCCTCGAAGTCACCCTGACAAAGAACCTTGGCATTTTAAGGTCAAGGAGGTTGGGTGCAGTTCCAGGGGTGGCCAGCAGGTGTCACGGGTCACTGGTCAGATGCAGTGTGCTAAGTCTGCATTGCTAGACAGGAGACTGCACTGTGGATATTCTTAGAAAGTCTCTTTTCAGCAACTTGACAAGAGCAAAGAAAACTCCCTGGACAATGCACATGACTCCTTTCTTTATAAACTCCTGCCCACATTTGTATGCATGCTTCAGTCTAGGAGAAGAAATCATACTGACATTGAGCTCATGACCCAAGAGAATGTGAAGAATTCATAGATTTCTAAAAAAAAAAAAAAAAAATGCTTTATTTAAAAATATTTTGTCTTACAGATAATGGACCATAGAGGTAACTGCAGAGGGGCAGTGCCATAGGCTTCCCCAGTGCTAAGCCATTTATACACGGGCCTCACTTACCATTTTCCTTTGTTTGCCATGGAGCGTGTCCATCACAGAGCTGATTTCAGCAAATGACGATGATTAACTTGTATCCGTGTCTGTGCCCATTTAACTCTCACAATCTTTTCAATTTAACAGAATAGAAGTCTCGGTCTGATCAGAGGTGACAGCAGGTGCTGGGGGAAGGCCTGGAGAGGTAGACCTCTCTTCCCCAAGGCTATTGAAGGCGTGGGAAAGAGTTTCATGTGGGGCATATAGCTATGAGAGCACGGCTGCAGGGCAAAGTTGTAGAGCACTGCCTTTCTATCTCAGGGCCCAACAAGATCACCTTCATCACCAGTGAGTGTGGGCCAAAGTCACTGCGGGCCATTTATGGATTAATGCTGTCTCGTGCATCAAGGAAAACATTTGGTCAAGAAGTGGTGGGAAAGTAGTGTGCCTGGCCCCTTTATTACGGAGCAAATCCAAGGAGCCTACTGCTCCCTGTGATATGACAGGAGCAATGACAAAGGGTCTGCCCAGGCCAAGCTCCCCTTCTCAGGGATTGAGAAAGAATCAAAGAATGGATGCCATCCAGATGCCTGAATTTGGTGCTTCCTTTTTCAGCAGGGCACTCAAGCTGGCTATCTGTCTCTTTCTAGCACCTTGCCAGCAACTGGGATATGTTGCCATGAGAAGAAAGGACACAGGAGCTTGGTGTCTTCAAGCTTCACCTTGGTTGCCTTGACTTGTTTTGTCTACATCTGCTCTGCATCCCAAGGGCCTTTGTTCCTCCTCTGTCTGCAGAGCTGGCTTCCGTGGATTCCGGCCCCAATGCACTGCTGCTTTGTCCCCGAGCTCTAGACTTGCCTTCTTTTCTCGCTGGGCTAGAACATTCCATTGAGACCATTGTTCCTAGAAGGAGAGCCACATGAGATGACGTGATCAGGGAAAAGGTGTCTGCATGTACGGTGTCTGACCCTGAGGTGGTTCATTCTGATTAGGCTGTGAAGACCTTCCTTTTGCCTTCTCCTGGTGACTTACAGAGTTGGTCCGCAGAACCCTGCCATGAGAATCTTATTGGTATGTGCCTTCCTTTCAATTATGGTTCACAGAAAAAATAATGGCCAGATTATATCTCAGTAGGTGGTAGCAATACTAACTAAGGTCAGTCATTCCAAATCACACATATTTTTCAGGTAATGACAAAATCTCCACCTGATCAGGTAAGCCTAGCAGAAGTTGAAGGTGAAGCTTTGAGTCACGTAAGTAAAGTGGCAGGGCCTGGGACCTGCCAGTCTGCCAATCTCAGTTGGCTGCCAGTCTCAGTTGGCTCTGTTCCTTTTCCCTCTTCTCTTACCTTCCCTGGTCACGTAGAGATCTCACGAAGCCTAGCCCTGCCCTGCTTAGCACTTCTGGCCCTGAGACAGCCCCTTCCTTGATGTTTACCAGGACCCTCCTTCCTTTGTATTCAAAGCCCCTCTTCTGCCAGTCTTCTTCAAAACCTGTCCAGATCCCATCCGCTCCAGATTTGGGACCTGGGTATCTGGTCTTTAAAAGTCCCTGCCCTCCTCTACTGAGAGGACATGAGATGTCAGGCACTGGGCCAGTCTTTGGCATTTGTTTGTGTCTTGCTGCAGTCATTTTATCCCTTTTCTGGGCCTCCCTCTGGCCTTCCTTGACCCTCTACACAGCTCCCACCCCCTCGGGCCCACCTGCTGCTCATCATCTTTGCTATTCCCCTCAAATTGATCGCCATCTCAGTTTTCCCAGGGTTTACCCCAAACTGTTTCTATCTTTAAGTCTGAACCTCATCATAGAGATGACTTCGCATGCTACTTTCCTAAAATGATCAAGACCATCTGACATGAGATTTCTCAAATTCTCCCATCAGCCTCAAAATTTCTGTGTCCTTTCACTCAGTGTCTTCCCTTTCTTCCACCTCAAAGAAAGAACTACTTCACCACCTCTCCAATGTTTTCTTCTAGTAGTTCTTCCATTGATCCTTCTAGTGGTAGGAATACAGGGTTTGAAGTATGACTATTTGGGATTCAAACCCTAACTTTACTGTCTGTTAAAGCTATGCATCCTTGGGCAAATTATTTGACTTCTGTGAGCCTCAGTTCCCTAATCTGTAAAATGGATCTGATACTTCCTACTTTCAAGTATATGTGCATATGGAATCATACACTATATGTAAAAAGCCTTGACAGATAGTAGGCCCTTATTAAAGCAGGCAATTCCTGGTGCTGCTCTTGTAATACCGCTCATCGTCAATCACTACCTTGTTCTTGAGTGCAATTATGGCTATTTTTGAAACTGCTGTATGAGTTTGAGCACTTTACCCCCTTCTTCTTTGAAAAGTAGTGAACAGACATTGACTTCACAGGGCTGCTAGGAGAGATGAGCAAAACTGGGCCAAACGAAGTACATCTCTACAAGATCATCAAGGGTGCCATCTGGGTCACTTTTAGTCTATCAAGTTACAAATAGTCTATCATCTGGTCAGCATGTATTTTTTGAGCATCTCTTCTGACTTGGGCCCCATTCTAGATGCATGGGGGTGGCAGATATTCTTGGTTTCTCACCTGGTAAACATACCCCCCCATCTTCCTTGCTGTTGGGGTGCTAGTTTGTACAGACATCATGGAGCAGGTGCTCTGGAAAGATAGGTTTGTCCTCCTCGCCAGGGAGAAACCACGACTGACCAGAGCCAATCACTGCCATCTTATTCCATTAGTGGTGACCCATGACCTCATGTGGACAAAAAACATAAAGAGGAAGTTCACTAGGATTCTGAAAAAGATGTGAGAGGATGAAGTCCTTCCTTTCCCTTATAACATGGTTGGATCAGGATGTGGAGACTGGAGCTGTGGTGGCCATTCTTCAGGGTGAGAAGAACAGAAATGTCAACCCAAGGCACTGAGGCTGTTGAACTGCCAAATACACATTTATGTGAGAATGTAGATGTCCTTCATTGTTTGAGTCACTTTCCATTGTTTCACTTGCCACACACAGCTGAAAACATCCTGCAAGTAGTAAGCAAGGCGGATAAATTCCTGGCCTCATATAGCTTATATCTGTTGGTGGGCCATAGAAAATAAACAAGTCAACAAATAAATACATATGTTAAAGTAAAAAAAGATAATTGCTATAAAGAGAAGTGAAGAAAGCAAGGGGATTCAGCATAACGAAGACATGCTTCTTAAGGGACAGTCTTTCTGCAAAGGTTATACTTGAACAGAGACCTGAATGAAGTGATGAAGCAAGTGTATGAAGATTTGAGAGAAGAACATCCAGGCAGGGGAAATAGCACATGAAAATCTTTGGATCAGGAACAAACTGGGCCTGTTTGAAAAGTGTCAAAAATACCATGGTGACCAGATTACAGGAAATCAAGGGAAGAGTGAGGTAGCTGGGGTTAGATTACACTTTATGATCCATCGTAAGACACTCAGATTTTACACCATTCGTGTGGTGGACATCCACGGGAAGATGTTGAACAAGATGATGAGATGACTTGCCTTTGGTTTTAAAAGGACAACTGTAACTTTTCAGGGAAGAATATTCTGGAAAGGGCCAATTGTTGAAGCAGGACTAGCATGGAAGCTACTTTGCTCATTCAGGTTAGAGAGGATGGTAGTTCCAATGGAAGGTAGGGTGTGGTTTCAATAAGGAGCCATCAGCCCCCGCATAGGTTTTAAATGGCTTGCCAATTGATAGGACATGAGATGTGAACAACCTAGAGGAGTCAAAAGTGACTGATGAAGTCATTGTCTTCACTGCCACTCCAGCACCCAGCGCCATCAGAGCACACATCCTGTCCACTCACTTTCCATTGGCTGGAATTCTATCCCATGGTTCCACCTAGCCACAAAGGAAGCTGGGAAGTGTAGTCTGGACATATGTCCAGGAGGAAGGGGAGAACAAATTTTGATGGATGGCTAGCAAGAAGTTCTGCCACATGGACCATGGACTGTAAACTGGATAATGAGGGAAGAAAATTGATGATCAGGGAAAAGGTGGTAGGGACCATGGATGGCAGGTCTTCATGGGCACAAAAATTTGTCAGAATGGAGGTAACTTGAAGAAATTGCTGGAAAAATAAGTTGCAGTGCATTGTCTGAGCCTAGGATATTTGAAATGTAAGTTTTGGAGGTGATGCTGTTACTTGCAGTGACAAAGACGAAAGTGTGAACCCAGTGGCTGAGGTGGGGTGAGGAAGGAGAAGTGATGGGATCAAGCGTTTGTTGAAGTCATAAAGATAGCAGGAGAGACCACAGAAAGCCCGGAGCTGACACTATCAATGAATAGGAACAGCCCTTCCCTAACTTTTGCAGGGCCCAGGGAAAGGCTATAAATGGAGGCCCATATACCTTACGTCCAAACATTTAAAAGTTATAGGTCAAACCACCAGATTTAAACAAAAGTCGAACTGTCCTCTTATCCTGACAAATGTAATTTTATAACTTCCTGCAAGACTAAATTTGAAATAAAAGTTCTGGCCTCTGGGTTTTATGAGGACCCCTGCCTTGAACTTCTAGTCCTAGGCCATGGCCACTACTCTTCAGGTTCTGCCTTACATTGTGAGGGGCTTTTTGTCTTCACATCCAAGCCACAGCCATGCCCACACTGGGGGGAGGGGGAGGGGACCTGGTCAAGCCGTGAGAGCAGGCTTAGTGCTGGTTGGGCAGGGCACTTTGAACAAAGCCCAGGAGACTGACACAGGGGCTGGTCCATATGAATCCTTGGCCCATGGACTTCTCACCTGCTGGGAGGGGGTGTCTTCAGACGAGGGCGAGGCTGGCCTTCTAGTTATGGTCTCAGTGGCGGACTTCTTAGGAGTCAGTAGGTGATGAAAGCAGGGATAGCAAGATGTCATGTCATGTGTCTCAAAGAAGAGGTAGATTGTCAGGGAAGTGCTTAGAGGAGCAAAAGAGACATCTGGACCCTGAAGAGGCAGCCAGGTGAGCCAAGGCTACAGGAGATAGGGTCAGGTGAGAGGTTTGGGCATGGACAGAATCACATCCCCTCCATAACCACCTCGAGCAAGATGCGGAACTCTCCCATCACCACAAACGTCTCCCTGTGTTAGCCCTTTATATTCACCCCTCCCTCCACAATCTCTAACCCCTGGCAACCATTAATCTGTTTTTCATCTCTATAATTTTGTCATCACAAGAATGTCATATGAATAGAGACATACTGTATGTGACAATTTGAAATTGGCTTTTCCACTCAGCTTAATGCCCTTGAGATTCACCTAAGTGTTGCATGTACTAGTGGTTCATTCATTTTTATTACCGAGTAGGATTGCGTGGTGTGAATGTTACACACTTTGCTTAACCATTCACCTCCTGTAGGACATTTTGGTTGTTAACAGTTTTTGACTGTTGTAAATATAGCTGACAAATAGTCATGTACAAATTGTGGGGTGGACAGAAGCTTTCGTTTCTTTGGGAAAAATGCCCAGGAGTTCAATTACTGGCAAAAATATGTTTAGTTCTTAAAGAAACTGCCAATCTATTTTCCAGGATAGCTGTGCCATTTTTACATTCTCACCAGCAATGTATGAGAGGTCTTGGATTATGCTTAGAATAATCAAGCTTTATTATTTTAGATGTAGGTAATTTGCAATATACCACACTGTAGACATTGGACATATCTTTGGCAGCAAGCATAAAATAAGGGGCGTAAGTGGGAATTGGTCTTAGTATTAAATCCTGCTGGATTCCATATCCTGCTTTAAAGAACTGTATTTAAATAGGAATAAACATGGTTCTTGAAAGTGAACCAGTTGAATTTTCTAAAAATACACAAATTCAAAAACCTCAGTACTGAATTAGGATTTTTTTCTTGCTTTAATTTAAATGAATGAAATCTTAGCAAAAATAAGTACAGAAGGAAATTACTGCCAAGTGCTATTATATGTGACCAAAAGGGTGAAGGTAGCAGAGACTTTAAGCAGAGCAGCGTATTCCTGGAGGTCAAGGACCTCCTGTTCTACCAGGAACCAGCTCCATGGCTAGAAGCATTCACTTTCTCCCTCTGGGACTCCGTTTCTTCCATTGTACATGGGTGGCCTGAACAAATTAATAAAAACTACCTGGGCACTTGCCAAAATACAGTTCCCCCTGACTCTCTCCCAGAGATTCAGTTTCAGCAGGTCTGGGGGTGGGGGGTGCTGGAAATCTACATTTTACGAAGGTCCATTCTGAATCTGATGAACTGACGAATTTGGGAGATACAGCACAAGATGGTTGTGATTATTGTAAAGTGCTTTACTAGGCTAGTGTGGAATGCAAGCAGGTTTGAGCCAGAAAACATAAATTTTGTAGGATATTATAGAATCTTTACCACTTTTAAAAAAAACATATAACACAAGAGTATGGGGGAAAGTCCAAAAATGGACAATAATTTTCCTGATTAAATAATAACTAATGACTAACAGCATTTAAAACCATCTGCACAAAGCAATACTATTAAGTTTCTAAAGATTCCTCCTAGACAAAGACTATACAAGAATATGTAATAAATACAATTTAACATATGATATAGTAAATATGCAAAGAACATATTATATATGTGTTTATTTACCCTAAGAGGAATCACACAGGGTGAATCCACACTTCCGGTTTTTTAAAAGATTTTCAGGGCAAGTGTTGAATACCAGCACACACAGATCTACCCCTCCTTCACAAGGCTGTGTAGTTGGATTTTTACTGTGTGTGAACAAGCATTTACTTACCTGTCCACTATTGATGGACATTTTGGTGGCTTTCAATTTTTCACCATAACAGTAACAAAATACTACAATAAGTATCCTTTTTTATATGCTTGGGTGAATGTTTGCAAGCACGTTCACAGGCCAGTTCCCCACAACTGGATTTGCAAATGATGTGTGCATTTACAGTTTTATTGAGTATTACCAAATGCCCCGTGGAGAGGGTGTGCTAATGTGCATTCCCACTACTGACATGGGACCACTCATTCACCATGCCCTCACCTGCACTGGGCTTCATCAAATGTCATTATTTTATTTTTTGGTCAATATATGAAGTAAAATGTATATTTTCTTTTGGTAAGTCAGTTTTCCTGGGTGCCTGGGTGGCTTAGATGGTTAAGCATCCGACTCTCGATCTTGGCTCAGGTCATAGTTTAGGTTTGTGAGTTTGAGCCTAGCGTCAGGCTCTGCGCTGATAGCGTGGAGCCTGCTTGGGATTCTGTCTCTCCCTCTTTCTGCTCCTTCCCTGCTCACTCTCTTTCTGTCCCTGTCTCAAAATAAGTAAGCTTTTAAAAAAAGTCAGTCTTGAAATTTCTATTGATTAGAGGGCTCCAAATATCTGTTCTTTCACTCTTAATTCTGGAGAGCTGTGATTTAATTCTTCCTATTCTTCTCTGCCGGTACCTTTCTGAATCCAAGTACCAGGGAGTGTGAGAATTCCTTTTCCTCCTTCTCCGACCACTTTCTTCTTTTAAAAATAAACCACAACAAAACAAAACATTTTATTGAGGTATGATTGACGGGCGACGAACTGTATATATTTCACGGATTTAACTTGATAAGTTTGGAGATCAGTATCCACCAGTGAAACCATCATTATGATCTATGCCATAAACATATCCATCACCTCCAAGTTTCCCTCTGCCCTCTTTATTTATTTATATCACTGTGATGATTAATTTTGTGTGTGTGTGTAAGAATCACAACCACATTCCTCTTGTCTTCCCAATGGCAGCTCCAGATCACCGTTCCTGGTCATGATCTTGCGTGTTACTCTGCCCCGTTGGGTACAAGTCTAAAGTCTGCCTCAGTGAAAGGGCACGGAGGGCTGTCGAATGAATGAAACTAAGACTGGGCTCTTGGCGAGCCCCCTGATTCCTCGCAGGGCTCTTTCTTTTGATTGGAGCAGGAGATAAAGTGACATCAGTGTAAAAGCCCCTGCTGAACCACAATCCTATTGTCTTTAATGCACCTAATCCAGCTGAGCTCTTACAAGCTCTCTCACAGGTCACCAGCCTTGGGGACGAAGCTATGCCGGGATGGCCCTGCCTGCGACTGGAGACTACACAGGGCTCAGGGCAAGAGAGGGAGTGTCAGGAAAGGGAAGGTCCTTGTTGACTCACTCGCTGGGCAGCCAAGTGCTTAGTAACAAACAGTAAACAGAGGCGGCAGCGCCAGTGGCCGTGGCAGCTCAGCAGAGAGGTGAACAAGAGATCCTCGCTCGTTGAAAAATAGTCCTGATGGAGGCCTAGACCCGATCATAATCGCAGAGAATTTCACATGCAACCTCTGACTCACGACACAGGTATTTCTCCATGTTGTTCACTTTTCTTCTGTTAAGTCCGGGTTGGGGGAGGGGCAAATCCATTCACGGGCTTTGGGTATCGGGAATAAGGAGAACACAACTGAACTAAGCCATGTGTCCCTGACTCTGTGGTATTATTTGAAGTATTATTTGTTCCAGGCTGCTAGTGGGACCTGGGTCAAATGGTGAATTTGCTTTAAGGCAGTAACAAATGGGTTCGGCAGAGAAAACATGGGGTTTAGAGTCAGACCAACCCTCGTTTAAATCTTGCGTTGGTATTCAGCATCTGTTAGGGAATTCAAATTCAAAGCAAATGTTTTAACTTTCCTGAGACTCGGTTTCCTCATCTGTAAGGTAGAGATAATAGTACCTACATTATAGGGTTAATAAGGATACACGAGGTTCATACATCAAGCACTTAGCACATGCTTGAAGCATAGAAGTGGCTCAGTAAGTGGTAACTCACTATCTTTCAGAAATGAGCAATTTGGTTATGCTTAAAGAAGGTCAATGCTTTAAAGAGTCTCAGGCTTTATCTAGTTTGACTTCCAGAAAACAATGGAGAAAAAAAGTGCCAGTGATTCATCTGGCTTTTGTTTTTTAAGTAACAATTAAATTCAGAGATGAGGTATACATATTTCTTCTGGCTACATCCTGTCATGTGCTGCAGGTTAGAGCTGAAACGGACGAAGTGATCAATTCAACAAGCACTTACCAGATATCTCCTGGCTGCCAAGCCAAGTGCTAGGTGTTGGGGACACCTCTCTCTGTTCAGAGGCTCTTCCAAGTGAGCACAGGAGCCAACAGGGGTGAGGCTGCAAGGCAATGTGTGGGAGTAGCAAGTGCTTAAACCCAGAAGAGATGATGTTTGAGAGCTGTTTGAATGCTGGGTGGGAACTCTCCAGAAGTAGAAAGAGAGGGTTTGGGGCAAGCTATGCCAGACAGAGGAAAGCATGTGCAAAAGTCCAGTGGCACAAATAAGCAAAGCATATTCTGAGAATCGCAGGCAGTTTGTTGTAACTGTAGTGAAGCATGAGTGTGGGCATCTGATAAGAAAGAAGGCTGCACAGGCGAATAGGGCAGAACAAAGAAAGCCTTCTACGGCTTGCATTTCATTCAGAAAGGTCTGGAAAGCCGTTGATCATTTTAATGAGGTAATGGCATGATTGCATTTAAATATTGGAAAGATTATTCTGGTAGTAAGATACAGGTAAGGTTGGAGGGGATGAAGCCTGGAATGTTGACAGATGGACTAACCTAAGGAAACAACAGTGGAGATGTCAAGCAAGGGCTACCAGAACTGTGAAAAGAAAGATAAACAAATATGCATACATACACATATATATGTTTTTAAAATTTTTATTTAGATGAAGGATGTGCATTTGCACAATTTATAAATAGTAAAATACAGAATAGTCTTTTTGCAAGCTCCATAGAGCCAATAGATTCACACAGAATGCATACATTGATTTTGCTGCACTTTTATATCTTTAGTCAACATTCGCAATTGACCAATGAGTACAGTTCCAACATGAATGTTGCCTGATATCTTTGTTTACATTGACAAGTCACAAGAAAGTTAAGCAACAAATGCAAATGTTTTAACTTC